>JBBKCR010000034.1:1462982-1485972 GCA_037577295.1 Ladigesia roloffi | reverse complement strand
CATGGTATATGCTGTACACATATAAAGTATGTTAGAGAAAAGGTCTATTATACAATGATAGATGTACTGAATGATTTTAGGCCTTTAGATGCTCACCAGTGTGGTTTTTGAACCAAACAGGGTTAAGGTTCAGTGGTGGACTGAGGTTGAGTATATGAGGGTTCTTACTCTTCAAGAGGTGTGGGATGCACATTTTAGACCTGTCTCAGGAGAACAAGATAGGATAAGTCCTTGCTAAAACATAGTACCTTTTCTCAATAATCAGAGGTTAGTGAAAAGCAATGGTCATCAGCAATAAGCAATAACAAGGCCATTGTATCATTACACAGAGCATCCACTTAATAATATATTTCTGTGATTTTATATATCAAAAACATTCATAAACTATTTACACAGAACTTTCTCTTCATTCCTATTTTTTCCTGTGACTTTAAGACTGACTCATTTAAATGCAGCAGGATGATTATGATTTCAATATGAATTAAAGGGGTTAAACTGCAGTTATGTTACCAATATGATAAATTGGATTTAAATTCCATGAGTAAAATAAGTTTACAGTTTACCTTCTGGGGTTTCTTTTCAGCAGTAATTCAAACAAAACCAAAAAAACTCCTGATAAAAATACATTGATTTAATATTTTAGTAGTTATAAACTAATGGAATGACATTAACTACTTGGGGTTGTTTGTATGGAAATGGTTTTTATTTTGTTTTCAGAAAAATGAGCGTGTCCACAGTTTCTTCAGACAGCCAGATCTTCTTAATGTGACAATGGACCTTTTTCACGAAACCTGGAAGTACGTAATCGTAGGGTGAACTTAGTTCTGGTCAGGCGTCAATGCATTAAAAAGACTGAGATCAGAGAAAATAGAGCAGAGCGTGTACACAGATTGATTAACAAATTACAGACCCAGGGCTCATTGGAAAATTCTCGTTGAGGCCTGTCTAAAGCCCCGTTACATTTTTTGTGCAGCCTGGGTGGAGGACAGCTTCGTGCTTTGACTCCTTTGAAAGGTCTCATGGAGCCCTATCTTACCCTAAAATTAGACGGATATCTGTGCTTGCACCACGGAGCTATGACGCACGGGGCTTCAGGGTTTCTTAGGGCTCAATGGAGACCTTTCCAACGAGTTCGAGCACGAAGCTGTCCTAGAACTGGAGATTCTCACACATTAAACCCCACTAAGATGTGTGGAGACTTAACAGTCAGATTGGGGTTCAAAGAGGCCTTACCAACGAGCCCTAGCATTAAGCACTACTCCCCTTGGGAGTGGAGCTATGACGCATGGAGCACATCTAAATCATTCGGTTTGTATTGCGTACCGAACCGAAAGCCTCGTACCGAACGGTTTAATTCAAAAACACGTACCGTTAAACAAATTAAACAAATGTCAATTTTACAATCACGGTGTTGTCATGGAGCAAATATGATGCAAATACATTCATTTTCTTGATTATATGGCAAAAATATTACCTTTGGGCAAAAGTTTACCTTCGAATGCCTTGTATATGTACACATACCGGTATACATATTCCTAGCAAAAGAAATATGTCTCAGGTCTCTTAGTTGACGGAGACATATATCTCTCAAATTTCTTATGTTTAAAATAAAGGAATAATATGAATTCATACATTATTTGATCCACTTTAGGAAGTACTTCACACATAGCAATTAATTAATTGCAATGTTTGGTGCTGTCCCGGCAGCCATCTTGGAATTTGCAGCTCCCAATTAAAAAGATTATAACTCTGTCATACTTTATTATTTTGTTTGCGGTTGGACTCATTTCATAGCTAAGACTTTGAAGTTTCATGTTCCAGTGAAAGAAATGTTTAAAAATTATGTTCAGACAACAATATAGGATTAAATACTGAATTTCATATATGCTTGTTTCAAAAAAGCACTCAAACCTCGTGGCCACGGGCCTTTTCAACACGTGCAGAATCTGAGCTTAGAATAATAAAAAATTAATGTATAATATGTCTTTTAGTGCAACTAGAACAATTCGAGACATCCAGGTCTCCTTATTTTTACAACAGAATTGTAAATCAAACACGCGATAAACTCCGTGTCTCCCCCGTCCTGCCAGTTCCCAAGCGCCGATTTAAATTTGGTGCTGCTTCAGAGGAATCGACTCAGAAGAAGACTCTTGATTTTCTTCTAAATATTCTTATCTGCTGGTCAAATATTGCCACAAATAGTCTACTATTGTGATTTAAAGGATCTCAAACATCATTCTGTGTGTATTTATTAAAAATCCATATAAACAACCAACTGCTTTCACTTTCTACTGCTGTCTGGAAGCATTTACTCTAAACTACTAATCTACTTGCCAGTCAGAAGCAATGAGAGTTGGTTCATGCAAATTACACCTGGCTGACTGATAGATCGAATTGTCAATCAAAATTGTCTATCAAAGCGAGAGGAAGCAGGTAGGGGGTGGCGAGCTTATATTTTTGTGGATTTTTCTGCCGCTGTGACACTAAGGGCTCCTTTGTTACTACGCCAACAGCCTCTCCTATTGGTTAAAGGAAAGAAACTGATGGTACTGTACTCCATTCACAATATAAACAGTTTTAACTAAATGTACCATATATGGATTGAAGCCCCCTAGCAGTGGTGCAAAAGGGTTAATTAATTAATTAATTAAATTAATTACGTTACATTTAGAAAATGTAAGGTAATCTATGTGTGCAACATAAAGTCCATGTTTCTGCTCACGTCAGATATGTTCCTCTGAGATTGATGCCCAGCATGAGGTCCACCTTCTTCATGGAAGTTTCCAGAGTCCCTGTTAGGTTGATTGCACTGGCATTGTTCACCAGGATGTCAATACCTGTAGCCATGATCAACAGAAGACAAATATTAACAAATACATTTTTGATAAACACATGATTACAGAGGACGCAATAAATCGAATATCAAAAATAATTTTTAACAGTGGTGGTAAATGGAATGAGGATATCTACAAAAGCTATTTTCATATTTTATGGTGCTTTTATGGGCAGCTGGATGGCCTAGTGATTAGGGCTTTGACCCTGCAATCAGAGGATTGGGGTTCAAATCCCACTGCTAGCGTTACAGCTGAGGTACTCTTGAGCAAGATACCGAAACCTCACGCTGGTCCCCGGGCGCCTCGCTGGCGGCAGCCCATTGCTTCACTGAGCGAATGGGTTAAATGCCGAGAAAACTATTTCTTTCAGGAAAAATAAAGTAATTAAAAAATATAATAATAATAATGTTAAGTATAAAAGTGGTTTTACATTCGCTATGTTTACATTCGCTGTTCCAATACACCATTGTATATCACAATTTTGACCAAAAAGATTTTTGTCAGAGTGCATGAAATTCCAAGGTCATCAAAACCCTCATTGAAACTCCTGTTGAAGACCTGGTTGCTCTAAGACCAGAGGGTTTTTTGTGATTCATTAAATGCCCCATTTGCATTTGCATGTGTTTCTCAATGTGACATCCAACAACACCAGATCTGTTTTGTTTCTCACCTCCAAATGTTTGAACTGCTTTTTCCACTGCATCGCCAATCTGCTTCTCATCACGTACATCCACGATGCACGGCAAGGCCTTCCCTCCTGCTGCTTCAACTGCCCAGGAGACCAACCAGGTCAATTTAGAGGCTTTTTACACCAGACATAATCTCATCCCAGCAGCTTCTGTAATCTTGATCTTGCCATTATACAGCAAATCTGAAACTCTGATATCACAATATTGTCTGGTGTCACAACATTGTCTGATGGCTTACTTTCTTCAGCAGCTGTGTAGATCGTGCCCGGCAGTTTGGGGTGGGGATCTGCAGTTTTGGCTGCTATGACCACATTGGCACCGTCCCGGGCAGCTTTGAGGGCAATGGCCTTCCCGATACCTCGACTCGCCCCTGTGATAAACAGAGTGCATCCGGACAGCTTTCTGCAATCAAGAGTCTGTATATTAATAATAAGTAAAACAGCATGCTTCCCAATGTTCCTATTTTCCCTATTATTTAAAAGTAACAGTTTTGCTGTGTTATGTAAACATGGCTGCAGCATGATTTGCTTCCAAGCCCATATAAAGAAAATAATTTTTCACTTTTGTGGGTGTGATGTTACAAAAACAAATTATTATATCCTTGCATACAGCCTACAGAAATGAAGCACATGGATTTGGTTTATAGTCTAAGACCCAACTGACTTTGTTAAGAGGCATGGCATAGATCAGCCAATCAGAAAATACATAGCCACCTCAACACATTTTTAAACTCTATACTTACAGTGTATGAATAAACGAGTGATGGCTGTTTTTGTTAAAATTAACCCACAGAAAATACGACAATATATGGCCTCTTTAAATACAGCACGAAGCTTGAAGAAAACAGTGGTCTGTCTCGCTGGCACAAAAATCTTTGGGCTCTAATGTAGGGGAAAGGTCAAAATACAAAGGGCTCGTATCAGTTTTAAGAGATCAGTTCTTCCCATTATTAAATACTATTGATAGTAAAAAGAGTATAACCGTTATAGAGAAACATGATTACTATTTAAAAAAAAAGTTTATCGAGAATGATCAGCACAGTGGGACACCTGAATTGTGCACAAACTCAATGAGATTCCGACACATCCAGTAACGCATGCAGGTCATTTAACGACAAGAGAGATCAGTATTATTTATGTTTAAGTTGGAGAAGTGCAGTGCATCTGGTTAGTAAGTCTGCAGCTCTAGTGACGACAAATTACACAAATAGATCCCACAATCAGTAGTTTATCTGGGGGTAGCTACATTAAAAGTGAACTGACCCCGTATTTTGCAGCATCATAGACGACAGGGTTTCTTCAGGGAGCTTCAGGTGAGAAGAGAGATGATCTCGATTAGAGTTCAATAACTTGCATTTATTGTATGATAGGAGCTGCTTCGCCCTTCAGCCCAAGTTATTTACAAAGCAAGAAGGTACACTCCTGCACACTTCCTGTGCATCATCTATTGGTGCTTCAGAGATCAAAGCTGCCCTAGAGTATTTTTTAAAGACGTATTTATTTGTTTATTGTATGTTCAAAAAATAGTGTCTAAAATAATTCTGGCAATAAATGTCCACAGCATATAAAATGTTATCTTTGAAGCGCCAAAAAAATAATTTTATGTAAGCTAATTTTGGGTCATGCCTCTCGAGCACCACCTGCTGTTTTGGGGTGCGTGCTGCGTGTGTTCAAAGTTTTATTCACGGGAAGTTCATTTCATGTCGTTTGATTGAAACCTGTTCAAAGAATACATTATTTTCGTAAAAGAAAATATACAGTGAACCAGAATCATCCCGGTTATTTCAATATAACGACATATGTTACAATTCATGGTATGAACAATAATCTGTTAAGTGATATCCATTTGTCATTCGAGAACATACCATAGCACAACACACAATGTGAACAAAAAAACTCTGCATTTAACCCATTCATTAAGTGAAGCAGCGGGCCGCCAGGAAGACAACCCACGGACAGCATTGTGTCAGGATAGCACGTGATCTGACACTGTATACCTTCATGGTGCCACTAGTGTGACCTCGGTGGTGCCACAAGTGGTTCTGGGATTCAAACATAGTCTTCTGATCACAGGGACAACCCCATAAATAAAAGGCCACCAGCCAGCCAATTTCTGACATTATATGCATAACTATGCACATTATTATCTTGCCAAGATGTGCAATATGTACTTATTAAGTTAAAACATGATCATGGTGTGCATCTTATTTTGTTCAATAGTCAAACTATGTGAAAGATCACTAATCATGTCAAAATGTATTATATATTACTGATCTCTACTACATGCTACTCTACTACTGTCTGTGTTATTAGTAATTCACTTAACTCTGAGTTACTTATATATAATATTAACACCCCAGCATTTGTGTATGACATATTTTATTTCATATTGAGTAGTTCTACTGATTATTTTCTTTATATTTTATATTGTTCCTGTTTCTGTGTGTCTGTGCAATTGTAACATATGCAGTTTTCTCCGCAATCTGATTCTAATTAGTACAAAAGACACAATAAATAGAATTTGACAAAGAATATTAATTCAAAGATGTTGGTAGTAGATGGTAGTAGTACATTTTAAATGATAGTAGTAACCATAAACGTCAATGGATCTTTGTTTTGGGTGTGTGTTTTTAAGTAATTCATTATCTTACAATGGGGAATGTGGACTGTTGTACTGCACAAAGCCTACATCATCAAATGTGAACATATTCTGAACCCTGTGCATATATACCGGACTCCTACGCTTTGTTTCATCACATGTATGCAAATACACACAGCACAACAGACTTTCCACAGATACTCAAGCACATTTAACATAAGTATAATGCAAAGTGTAGTATTTTACCTTTATAAAGTTTATATAATATATCATGCAAACATTATTACAAACATTCAGATTCCTTCTTTCACTGATGACAAATGGAACCATATATGTGTGTTTGAGTGTGTTTATTTGGGCCCTACACGTGTCTCTCTGCTTTGAATTAATTAATTAGTGTCATTTTAAGCCAAAACTATATCTCTGTAAAACACTTTTGCAAGCACAGACCGTGCATTCATAACCATTCATTGCAATGTTTCAGTGCTTTGGACGTCTGGTTCCTATCACCACTACTGTGAACAATTCTGACTCTTTAAGATTCTCAAAGATCAGAGTACTTCCCAGGATGAAAAACTTTTTCTGATTGTGATTCTTACTGTTTAAAATTACTTAATTACATCCCATGGAAAAATCCCAGTAAGTCAGCTGTTCACTTTAGGATTAATAATTTAGATGGTAGCAATATCCATACACTTTTATGGATCTTTGTTTTGTGAGAGTGTATGTTTGTGTGTTTAAGTGTTTCATTACCTTACCACGGGGAATTTGAAAATTTCTACAGCACACTACCTGTGTGTACAAAGCTGCAGTAAATCTAGTTCAACTGGTGCAACATGTTTCCGCATGTTCCCAGAACCTGGAGAAGATAACATCTCCTCTTCTTCTCTGACGATGCAAGAATATCACCAGGCCCTCATTAAATCTGCTGAAAACAGAAACTCAGGAAAGCAGTGAGCGATTTGGGCCTTTATGGTGTCAAATCAAATACGCAAACCATGGGCAACCCCTCGGCCTGTCAGTCATTGACACTAGCTCATTTGTGATTAAATTACATTATAATTTCTAACATGAATCTAGCAATAATATTATGATGTAACAAGTATAGAATTACTTACTTATCTTAATACCAAACTCCAGTCTGCATGAATTAATTTTTTTTCTGATTTAAAGGCCTTAATATATGATGTAGTTTCTAGGCCTGTCAGCCACCAACACTGGCTCAGGTGAGATTACAGTTAATTATCATTTCTAGCATAACTACATGGTAATAATTTTATTATTAAAATAGCTATAGTATTACTTATTGATTTTATATCAAATTTCAAACTGTTACTTATTTTATCTGATCCGAAGGTGTAAATAAAAAAAACGTAACAGTTGTCATTAACGTTCATTATAGTTTCTAGAATAATCTTTATGCAAATCTGCGTTATTACTGAAATAAGCATATAATCACTTTCTATAGTAAACTAAGACCCTCCAGAATTGACAGAAAAGCTTTGCTTTCCTGCTTATACTTTTCCACTCAGCCTTAAATGCATCGTAGGGGGTGCGCATTTTTATTGACACCTCCTCAAAAAAGCCCAGTCCAGAACTCATTTTGTACTTATTTCTTTAAAAAACAAGGTGTGTCACTTTATGAAAAGGGAAGCCATTTTGTAAAGAATCGTCTGAGCATGCCTGTGTGTATGTGTGTGTGTGTGTTTTCCGTGCTCACGTCAGCAGCAGGAAGTGTGTGTGGTGAGTGTGTGTGTGTGTGCATGCATGCATGTGTGTGCCTTTGTTGCTTCGTGTTTGGGGAGTCGAAGTGGCCAAGCCCCCTTCTCCCCACCTCTCTCTCACTCACCACACAATTTCTGCATGTTATTATTATTTGTGATTATTTGTTTCGTATGGTCGCAGTGTCTTTCTGCCTACGCCACGGTTTCTCCTGTGCAATGGATGGGTATGTATGTATGTTGTCTCTTGTTTTGCACCAAAGTGCTTGGTGTTTTGGAGTGGAGGGAAGGGGGTGCTTGTAATTTTGCACAAAACCGATAGATAGACAGTGACATGTATGGAGGTAAATTCTTAAATGTGGACAGATGTCTCCCTTTTTGAAATTGCATGGGTTGTGACAAAGAGTAATAGGCTTTAAAACCACTTTTTTGAAAGCTGAAGTTGGGTTCTTCCTGGACCGTTTAAGGTGGAACGGAAAAATTCCAACATAAGGCAGACTAATAATACTGAAAACCTTGACTTTATCCTAAAAACATAGTTTTAACGCATCTTGGGACTATTACAAAGCCTATATTTACCTAATCTGTATATCGACACCCCTTTTAAAAGCGAATACATACCGTTCTTACATTTCGCCATCCTCTCGACGCACAAAAATTTTGGATTTAATAACACATTTTACTCTATACACCGAGCTCCCTGGTGCTACATGCTAATTCTGGGTCTGCCATTTTAAAAGGCTATTGAGGGGCGTTTCTGTTCACCGAGAGGGTGTTGGGGAACAAAAAGAGGGGTTTGCCTTGAATTCAAACAACAATTCTATGTTTTTAGCATAAATACACGCTAAAATTAGTGTTTTAATGGATCAGTGCTAGCCTCCGTATTTTTAGCCTCTGATTGTTTACAGCCCGCGTGCGTGGGAAGAGCAGGGTGTTGTGAGAGGGGAGGCACATCATTGTGGCAGTCACTCGAGTTTTTAGATCCTTTCAAACCTTTTTGTGCTTTTTAGAATGGTATCAGGTATGGTATCCTTATAACAAAAATACAACGCTTTAGCAATTACATCTTTATTCTTGGGGGGGAATTACCATTTTGCCCTCATTTTAGGATTTAAAAGTGTCCTGTACTGTCTAGAGTAGAATAGTGTTGAGACGCTTAACTATTACAACAAAAGTAACTTTTCTATTACAACAAAAGTAATTTATGACCATTCATTGAGAGCACGTATGATGTCAGGCACAGATGTTGAATAAGCTCTCTCAGTCTTCATCACAGTTCATCCCAAAAGTGTTGGATGGCGTTGAGGTCAGGCCTCTGTGCGGACCAGTCAAGTTCTTCCACACTGAATTCGTCCAACTGTGTCTTTATGGAGCTTGGTTTGTGCACTGTGACACAGTCGTGCTGGAATAAGAAAGCTTTCTACAAACAGTGTCCACAAAGTTGGAGGTGTGGCGTTATCCAAAATATCTTGGTATGCTGTGGCATTAAGATTGTCCTGTATTGGAAGTATGGTGCCTAGCCCAAACCCTTAAAAACAGGTTCGTCCCAATACCGTCCGTATAGTGTACGTTAAAGACCACTAAAAAGGGCCTGTTCATGTTGTCTGAAGTTTAGCCATAAGGGGCACAGAGAAGCTTTTAAGGCACCATTTTTGAAAAACCCATAAAACTAGGAGGTGTGTTCCTTGGCCTCCAAAGAACAAAAGGCAGACTATTTTTTCCACAGCGTGCGTAGTTGACCTTTTTAGGCACACATTGTAAAGCATAGCAGGTCAAAAAGATGACTTTTTTACTAAGCTTTTTTCTCTACATGTCAATAGCTATGTAGGCTACATTGAAAGCAATAGATTATTTTCCTTGTACTCTGGGGATTTCCAAGCCAAAACAAGCCCCACACCAGTCTACCATAAACGAGTATTAAGCTGTGTAAGAATGCACTTACTTAACAGAGACTGCTTCCAATTGAAATGCAAAATAAATTTGCTATTACATGGTATTAGAAATAGACAGTATATATGGTTGAATCACATTGTCATGGATGAGCAAGACTTGGGTATGTTTTAGTTTATTTTGCAGGCAGTTACATAATATATGCAAATTAGATAAAGAGGTTGGGAAACCTTTGATTGGTTAGTGTAAAAAAACAGCATCTATTCGGGTTTAAGCATAATGGTTTTGCCTGAGAGCACTGATTGGATACATGTTTTATAATTATTTGTGTAGATGGCTGCATGTGAGTTATTGGTACTGTAAGCAACACACAAATACAGTAATTAGGCCTATAATTTTACAAAGGGGAATTTTCAGTGGTGTCAATTTCAGTGAGTTGATAGTGTCTTGTGACTGGAGATGTCCTGTTTATCAGGGTAATTGTATTGTCTTTGAAGAGGAAAATGTACTATAGTTGTTTTTATCTGGTCACAAGATGAGTGTCCTAGGGAAAAGTGGGACTGTCTGGCAAGAAGTGGATATGCTGCTTGTTGTTTAATCTAGTGTGGCATAATGAATGTAATATGTAATAATTCTGCATTTTCCTGTATAAATAAAAATAATTAAGACACAATTAATGACACTAATCATGACTTTTGTGGAATGAAATGCCCTCATTTATGACTGCTTTGTTGTATGGAAATGGAGGCTTTGCTCACTCATCTGCAAACTTGCCTAACCTGTCTTCAGCAGGTCCCGTGCCCTTAGCTCACAAACAAGGTGACTGGTTAATGTCAGTATTTGTGTCAGCACAAGTCTCATGTGCAGGAAATATTTCATTTCAGTTCTTCTTTGGATTGTGCTTCACTTTCACTTCAGTAGCTTTGTAATGAACTAGGTTTGCCGTTAGACCACAAATTTCACAACATATATTACCAGTATTTAATTTCTATTTAATATTTCATATTATTAACATATGGGTTATGTTATCTTGCACTAAATCTTTGACTTTGCCATTAAGACCAGACATAGTGTCACCATTCTCGATTCTCAAGTCTTACTTTGGTGAAATTCAAAGCCTAATAAACACTAATAAAATTTGAATTTAACATAGAAAAGTCTGATTTCCCATTAATTCGGCCCTTGTAATAGAGAGCTGACAGTACTGAAAGTGTCATGTCGTTTTCCATGTTAGAGTAGTGCTTTCATCCTTCTTACAACACTAATACAGACTGTTCTGAGAGATGTTCCAGAGGCATTCAGTCCCAGCCAGACCTGCTAGCATCAATTAGCAATGACAGCCCACACACTGCATTATCTAGGGCTGTAACCCAATAACCACCATTGCAGAACAAGCTGGTGCTTCTCACGTGGCTGTTCTCGCAGTTAGCCATTTTCACTCTGATGCTTTGGGGATTGGAAAGCACTGTGGGCTATTCTTGTACATGTGTGTGTATTTCGTTATTTTGACATATAATAAACGTGGAGATCAGATGAAGTTTGGGGGTGTGGGTGATATGGTGGGATTCTTGCCAGATGTGGTGTAGGGTATCCTAAAGCCGCCTGAGTTTTATTCTCCAGAAAGCTTCTCCTTGAATAAACGGCAGTTCAGCTCCCTCACGCTGGATTACATCATCGAGCTTTATAGCTGCGCTTCCTGCCAAGCGAAGGCGGAAATGTAGCCTTTCACCAAAAAGCTCAAACACTTGTATCCTCAGCATTTAGCGTTATGCTGCTGCTACTGTACAAAAGGCCCATAAAACAGATTAGGCCTTTCTGAAGATCTCGTATCCGTGTGCGAAAATGACGAAATAAACCCTGCATTGACTGGGGAAGATGATCTTAACTGGCATTGTGCATTGAATAAGCTGTTTTAAAAGTGGTTTGGACCATCGGGTTCATGCCTCAGATGCAAGAATGCACCGAGGTCATTGCTTAACTTGTCTTGGTGCATGACTTCGGTTGGCTCATGCTAAAAATTCCCCTTAAATATCCCTGATATGAATCGTTTGAATCATGTCAACACAAGGTTCCAAAACATGGAAGTCATTTCAGGACAGCTTGATCATGGTGCTTTTTGTCATTGTGTGCTGTAGACCAGCTTCTGGCTGGAATGGTGAAGGGAAATGGCCTAGACCACATAATTAAAGAAATCACACTTAAATGCTGTTTGTTATGAGTTGGCAACAGCAATAGTCGACCACTATTATACAAGCTTTGATGATCTGTTCTGGTTTCAGCAATATAGGAACACACCTGGCATAGGATATGAAATAAGCATAGTAAGAAATGATTATTGATATATTGTCAGTTATTAATGTCATTTCATTAACAATTTGTTAATTTGACCATACATTTTATTGAGCCCTGGCTGTGTTGTACTGAGAATTGCTCCAAATTTCAGGGACATACTTAATTGTTTACTTTGAAATAGATTGTAAGCTACAGTTTACTGACTGTTGTGCTGCTTTTTATTGGACACTTCCCAGCTGGTTAGGGGTTTATTGCTGTCTTTTTTTAAAGAAAATGCTCACATACATATTTTACACTCATCTGGAGTGTAAATATTTGTTGAAATTCATCCAGTTTATCGGTAATGTCTAATAACACAAACTACGTTTAAGCGCTAATGAGGAGTGGAGCATTTTTATATGCATAGTAGTTTTCATTTGAAAGGTTCTGACATGTTTAAATTCACAAAATGGTATTGTCAGATTTTTCCACTGTAAAGTAAACTCAGCCTGAGACTAACAGTTTGGCACAGCCTCAATTGGAGGACACGACTTTGTTTAACAGCCACCTCTGCAAATTGTGAACAAAGGAATCCTGTAATCAGAGTTTTAAAAAGTTTAAATAATTCAACGTCCAGTGTGATAAAAAGCTGAATGTCTCTTACAGTCTTCAAATGTGCTCGTTCAGACCACAGTGTTATAAATAGTAATAACAATAGCCACATTACTGCAGTGTTATTACCACAGTAATATAACACTGAAAACCGCATTAGGTCTAATGATTGTTAACAATATATTATGGTAGTTTTGGGTTATAAAGGATTCTTAACATGAGTTTTTCTACATGAAGGCTGTTATTGGGGTGTATGTTTATGATTGTACGAGTAAACACGTTAGGACATCTGTTTACTTGCAGTGCTCTAAAGGTTTCCTCTTATAAAAATGAAATTTTGAAATATTTCTATACACATCTATAAATTAAACAAGGTAAGCAGTACTGCTTCCAATACATTGAAAAAAACGTTGCACTGAGAATTGGTTCGTAATCTGTGGTGTGGAGATGAAATAGGTAAAGACTCCCCACTCTACCTAATGTAAAATTCTATCCTGATAAACTTTTGTAACCTGTTTGCTCAGAATTATTTTCATGTTTTACTTCAGCCCAGAGACTCCTGGTTCGACTTCCTGACCTTCTGGCAAATGAGCCATAGCCATGCTCTCACCAGTCGTGGTGTTTTCTCTCCCAAATGGAATGGAATGTTAGATAAGGAGATGGAGTCTGGAAGCAACTGAGGAGCCACCAGGTTGTCTGGAGTTTCAGGAATGGCAGTCCTGTGTAGCTTTTGGGTGGTTCTTTGGCATTGGCAAATTCTGTGTAAGCTGCGAGTGCAAGTGTGCTGGTAAATATATTTGGGGAAATTTTTGCAATGTGTTTTTTTCCCTTTTTTACATCACACAGCAAAGCACAATGGATGATTTTCAGCTCAGTCCTCGATATCCATTCTAGGCCTGTGAATGCTTTTCGTTTTGTAGCAGGTATTCAGTATGTTTGGTTTTGTACTGCATGGGAAATGATATAAATGAGTTCTCTGGCTGGAAATGGATGATGATAAAAGAGATCATGCTGTACACTCTTGGAAAATGACAATTCGAACTGAAGTCCAGTGGGGTGAGTTGAACACGGCTGAACTGCACTGGGTCGCGAGACAGACAGGAAATGCACTTTTTCCTGCACGAGCCTTACTTTATTAAAGCCCACGGCAAGAGGAGAGC
This sequence comes from Ladigesia roloffi, assembly GCA_037577295.1. Taxonomy (NCBI): domain Eukaryota; kingdom Metazoa; phylum Chordata; class Actinopteri; order Characiformes; family Alestidae; genus Ladigesia; species Ladigesia roloffi. The sequence continues at coordinate 1,472,197 of JBBKCR010000034.1, read as the reverse complement.
CACTTCACGTGATGCAGCTGCCCTGCATGTCTGGGTCACTATGAGGAGCTGGAGTCCCGTGCTTCTTCTCTGTTAAAATGGGGATGCCACATGTCAGGGTTTCAGCAAGGCATTTTCCCAGAGTATGAGGGAGTGGTGGTTTAGGCGATTGTGCCCTGCAACATAATAGATGTTTCTTGTATTGTTTTAGTGTCTGTGTCAGAACAGCAAAATTGGCCTATCCGTGCTCTGCCAAGTGCAATCTTTTGGAGCAACCGCTTCAGGGTTGAACGATCTTTTTATACGCATAACCTAAGCATAAATTCATGTTAATGTAAGTGGATTAGCACAAGTAAACAGTTTCCTTTGTGGCATTTTTAAAGATTTTCTGCCCAGTTTTAGTCATCTAGAACTTGACCGTCATCTTAAACAGAGATCCCCAACCCCTGAGCCGAAGACCGGTATCAGTCTGTGAATCATTTGGTACCGGGCTGCATGGAAAGACAGAATAAAAAATATATTGTTTATCAGAGTCTGAAAGACCACAATTTAGCCCACAAGCTAGAAAAAATGAGCTCTTTGTTTTGCTTGTATCTGTATTGGTCCATGACAATATTGAAAATACATCCCCTATCATCCGGCACCACCAGATTGACTGGCTAGTCACAGCAAAAGTTCTGCTAATGGAGATACATACACATTTATGGAACTTAAAATCAACACCTACTCTCAAATAAATGTAACATATTTTCTGAAGGGCAGTGAAGCCTAACATGACACAGCGCTGCCTTAACATTAAACATCTGAACATATGTCTGCATTTGTGAGTTACACAAGCCTTCCAGAATGATGGCAAAATCCCATTCAAGCTATGGATGTGTTGCAATACAGGTTTTGGCTGAAAATGCTATGCTATTAGGTAGGACTGTTTAGATGGAACTAATTGACAGACTGGAAATTACAATGAATTTGCTTGATAAATAATGTTGTTTGACATCATAACACGCTTGGAGGAGAACACTGACTGCTAATTCTGTTATGCCAGTTAATAGATGCTTAGCTGAACGCTGAGTGATGTGGGTGGGGGATGGGATGGACCGTCCTATCTGCCCAGAGAGGGAAATCGATTGTGCTCTATTGGGCTTCCAGGCACAGATGGCTGGAACACAACCAATCATGGCTAAAGTTAGCAAAGTGGCAAATTTCATTGTCATTTCCAGTCTGCTGATTTGCTCCACCAACAAAGCCCTGCTGAATAGAATAGTATTTTCAGGCAAAAACTCAATGTTATGTAACACATCATTAGACTGAATGGTATTTTGCCAATGCTTTGGAAAACTTGTCCAAGCTACGAATGATGTGATCAGACAGATATTTTCATGTTTAATGTTTAGGTGAGGTTTTGTTACTGAAATAAATGTTATGTTTCTCTAAAGTCTGGTGTTGATCCAGTGTCTAAATTTCTTAAATGTTTATGGATTGGCATTAGCAGAAATGCTTGCTGTTTTTTAATTACTTTGTCAGAGAACTCTGTTTGAATCTCAAATAACCCAACCTGTGAAGGCAACATCCGACAGATGTTGAGATGTTTAACGTTTAGGCAAGGCTGTTTTACTGTAAGATAAATATTACAGTGCTTTAATTTCACGACTTACATAACACATATAAAAGGCATGGGGCTATGTAAGATAACAGGCTGGGTTGGGGTTAATATATCTTGCTTGTGCAAATGTGGATTATATTTACAGTAGATTGTTCTTAAGGGTGGGCAGCTCTACAACAAGGAAAGCTTATTGCTATGTTGTTTTACAGTTGAGTATTGACAAATGTGGACTTATCTAATGTGAAAATGCAGTGGATGTTTGCTTTCTGTTTGTTTGTGGTCTTTGTTTGCATACAGGTCTTTAGTCTGGCTTCTTTCGCCTCTGCTGGAGGGTGCCTTCACGCCCCATGGGCTTCACTCTCCACTGATTGGTACTTGCTCTTTTGAAGCTGTCCACCAGTTGCTGTTTCCCCCTTCCCTGTGGTTTTATTGGGCAGCTCTTTTTGTGTTTTATGTGTTTATTCCACGTGTTAAAGCCCAGCCTAACAAACATTGACAAAGGCTGCTGGTTTTGGGGTGGTAAGTATCTTTTTGAATTCATGGACTTTGTACGGACACTGCACTTGACAATATATACACTGTTCAGTACATTTGCACATATCAGATCTGGTTTACTCTTGTTTACGTATATTTCTAAACAATTGTCGCCTTAATTTATAAAAAATTCTCTTTAATTTATTGCACATATGTTTCAGGAATGCATTTCACTAAACGTTTGTTTAACAGTAAATGTGTAAAAAATAGAAAAGTACTATTTCCCTTGCCGGAATGCTAGAATACAAGATGTCGGTAAAGCAGAGCACTCTTCTGCATGAGTCACGCACTGACGCCATAACAGCCTCCTTCGTCTTCGTGACATTTTCAGAGCCGAGAGTAAATCTTCAGCTAGTTTTTGGCCCTTCATATGTGAAGCACATGGGCACCTTCCCCAAACAGGCACTCCTCCTTTCCCTCATAAACTCCACTTCTGAAGGCTCCATACTCTGCTGCGGCCGCCGCCTCTCTCCCCCGACATTCCGCTAATCGTCACTGCTTGATCAAATGCCTTTGAGCCGGTCAGCGTTTGTGTTTCTAGGGAGGTCATAGAATTCCTTTCATGTTCCGCCGTGGCCCTGTGCGACAAGAGATAGCGATTCAAAGGATAGAAGGCTCAGTAAGACCCTCTGACATCCTGGTAAACCATCCATCGTGTTCTTCCCAGGAATTTGTGTGTATTTCCTCCCAAATGGACTGGAATGTAAGATAAGGTTGCAGAATTTGGACACACGCGTGGGATCACTCTGGAGTGTTGGGAGCGACCCTGTGGAGGTTTGGTGTCTTCTGTTTTGTGCTTTTAAGCTTCTGAGAAACAGCTTCTAGTTGAACAGCTAGTGTGGTCGGTGTTTATATGTGCTTCACCTACCAAAGTGTAGAATTTAATGAAAATGTTTCGTGAGGAAGATATTTGAGCTTTTAGGAAAACCCAGATGATTACGATTAATTTATTTATTGCATCATTTTTTTCCAGTTTTCGCCCCTGTTCTACCCGCTACCTAGAACTCACCCAGTCACAACACTGTCCAGTGACTAGCACCATGAATGAGGAGAGGGACATCTGTTGATAATTGATAATCTCTTGCACCCCTGGGCATGCATAGCTGTGGCATCGCTGAGGATCTGTCATGTGATTCACCATGGGATGATGGGTCAGAGGCAGTATAAACCATTCTGATGTGATAAGACATAATGCGGACATTCTACTGTGCCTTTAGTAACAGTGTGATACTGTTTTTGAATGTTTAAGATGCAGCTACTGTTACGTACCCCTCCTCTTACCAGCAAATTCTAAACGCCATTCTGGATGATTCATCTCATGTCCTGAGTGGCTTCAACAGGGACGTTCACAGGGGGCACACTTAAACCCTACCTTTAGAGCGCATTGGTAAAAATCTCTTAAAAAAAAAAAAACTCGCCTGCTGTCTGGATCCTCCTCCATCTGTGTGTTTTTCCCACCCACTTGTGGGCAGAGGTCTTGTGTTCTTCCATTTGTTTCTAAGGCCACTCGTCCACTCAGACATCTGAACCAGGCGTTTTTTGGGCATTCGTTTCACCAGGCATCACTACCATTCAGCACTGGCACTCAGTCACTGGTCACACGCGTTCATGTGTGATCAAAACAACACCGCACTTAACGTTTTCTCTGCGTCAGTTTCTGTCGAAATCCTGATGTATACAAAGAAAATGCCAGTACTGCATTTACATGCCATCCTGTTGATGTTATGGAGGAGTGAATATGTCCCATGATTCAATATTTTTGTGAACTGCGACATATCAAGTTTTCAGGGAAAATCGCAACACGTAAACAATGTCTTTGGGTCTATGTGACATAGAAACACCAGACAAAGCTTAGCATGATATCCTGAAACCTCGATGATCAACACAAACTGGGGAAACTTCCATATTAGGAGCTTTTTGCCTGAATGACAATGGGTTACCATTTGTTGCGCTGCCGGCATGGATCCTTGATGCATAATACTTTTAAAGTGTGCTTTTATGTGGGTTTTATGTATTTTTATGCTGTTTACTCTGGTGTTTTTGTGTCAGCCTAAACATTTACCTGCAGGGGTATTAAACTGAGCTGAATTGAATTCAGTCAAACTGATCAGACCTGTGCTTTCGATGCTGATCAGCTCTGGCCAGTCTGCCAGTCCACTGCATGACAGAGGAAACTGTGTTGACCGTTTCCTTGTTTACCATCATTTCACTTCCTGGTGTGCGCAGAGTCAAGAGAGAATCTGGAATTTGCCTCCCAGAGTAAGTGACTCATTCTTTCCACTTTCCTGAAAATCTCTTTTAAATGTTTGTGTAGCTCGTCCCCATTCTCCTGAGGTCCAGCAGCTTGGCACAACAAAATTCAGTGACAAAAAAAAGAGTAAATATAACATTTTTCTTTTGCTCACACCTTTTTCTCACGTTACCTTGTCAATGTAGCATCCTGTCAAACAGAAGCCAGGACTTCTGCCGCTTTGGTTTTCAGGCATCTAAAGATCTGTTTATCGATGTTTTCAGAGTATTTGTGCGAGGTTGCACTGAAGGGACTGTGCAGGTGGTAGGAGAGGTTACTTTCCGCCTTTCTCTTTGTTGAGTGTGGAGTTTCTTTCTTTTTTCCTGCTGATTTCAGAAAGCTCTCCTCTGCGCAGTAAAAGCAACTCTGTAGGCCGGGACAGACACTGAAAAGAAGCTTAGAAGAGGACTTTCTGGTCCTCGCTGTAGGCGGACAGGTGTATATAATGGGCATCATACGTACCTCTGATTCATTCTTCACAGCTAAGGTAAGGTGCTCTGCAAGTGTGGACTATATGGCAAAAAACCCACCAACATTTTTTTACCTCAAAATCAACTATCCAGTAGGGCTGCAACTATAATATATATATATATATATATATTCTGTCGATTTTCATTGATTAATCAGGTAATCGGATAAATTACGATATCAGGTGTGTTATGTAACATGAAAGACCTCTTAAAATGAGCAACGAATTAGCTCTTATTCCTCACAAAAAGTTGTTATTGAAATGCAATCTAATTTTATTAGATCAAATCTTTCTGAGAAACGTTCATGATGTACATATAAATCTTTGCCTCAAACATTATTGAATCAAATGATTCGAGGTACTCGAATAATCATTTCAGCCCTTTTATCCAATGATGTTTAGAGGAGGGCAGACAATTTTACCCTGCATGAAAGTGAAAGCTGGGTCCACCCATCTCACCTGAAGATCCGTATGAACCCAAGAGCTGAACATTCTGTAACCAGGCAGCCTGAGAGTTCAAACAGGGAAAGTAAACAAATGCAGACATGTGTGATGTAACCGTTCCCAATTCCTTTAGCAAGGGATCTGGATGCTGCAGGGCTCAACACAATTACTACCATTATGTTCTCTTGTTGTCCAAACCCACTAGCCATCTATTTCAAGATCTCAGGCAACAAAAGGACAGAATGTGTCATAGGTGTTTCTAAGGGGGCTTTCACACATGTTTAGTTCGGTTGAATCGCACTAGAGTTTGTTTGCCCAGTTGGTGCAGTTCGTTTGGGCATGTGTGAATGCAACAATGACACTCCGAGTACGCACCAAAAAGGGACTTAAACAGCACACCAAGACCTCCTTGAAGAGATGGTCCCGGTACGCTTTCAAACGAACCCTGGATCAGTTAGTTTGTGGTGAGAACACGGTCCTGACTAGAACAGACCCAACTGCAAAAAGTAGTGCGCCTTTTGCACTAATCCAGCTGCCGTAGTTGGCTGCGTTGTGTATTATGTGATGATGAGACGTATTTGTTTACAGTTAGCGTTTTAGCAACGTAGCCCGATGGAGCCAAATCTACAGCTGTGAGGAGGTGCAGAGCCTCATTGAAATTTGGTCCGATGACAGTATTAGGTCCAAACTTTCGAAAACTCATAAGACCACAGCAATATTTTTGCTTATTTACCAAACAGCTCAGGGAAAGGGGGTCAGTAGAAAGGTGCAGGGTTAAGACAAAGAAACTCAGTCAGCAGTATCCAAGGGCGGGATACCCGCATGTTCATTCTGACCAGTCAAAAAGCAGTTTAGGGAAAACCTTCAATGGCATATCTGGCTAACGAGTGATGTAGATTTTGTCGCAGGATGCATTTTGGTTCGTTTCAACTGGTCCAGACCAGAGATCTCAAGTGTTGTGTCAAGGAAGCAAAACGGCTGAAAAATTCTACAATGTATCATTTGTTGCCCTTGGTCCGGACCAAATGAAACAAACCACATATGTGAAAGCACCCTAAGATTCATTATACATGTATTTTGATTTGAAGTTTTGGAATGGAGAGAATGTACCAGCAAAACAATACTGGATTTTTGAATACAGTTGTTTTTTTCACCTCAAATCAGTAATCATCTCTTAAGGTTAGTTTCCCACTAGCAGTAATAATCAAGTGGGGAAACAAAACAAAATGAGATGATGGTATAATGGCCTGGCCTCTTTTCAGCTACTGCCATCCAAGTTATGGTGGTACTTTAAACTGGTAGGCTTTAATAGACTCTAAAATAAATTTTCCATGCAGGATATTTTGTATAATCCTTTAAGGTATTGAGTGATAATATTGTCTTGTAAGACCTTATTTGCAGCCATTTAGTAGACAACCTTCTCAATCTCCACCCAGTATAGTATAGTTGTGGTTACAGTCAGGTTGTATCTCTGTTCCTGTCAATCATCAGTTTTGTGTGTGTGTGTGTGTGTGTCTTTGAGTACTTATCTCATTGCCCATTTATTGTATTACATCTCACTGAGGAGGTAGATGATTTCCCATACTGCTCTGAAGTTCTTGTTTTCACATAGAGAATTAATTTGTAGCATCTTCTCTCATAACAGAACATGATAAAAGGTATGAGTGCATTTCAAGTGAGTTTGAATCTTCTGTTTAACCTTCAGCTGAGACACTGAAACAGTCATGCCATTGAAAAGGAACCGCTATGTAAGGCGAGCTAGATTTATTTGTATAGCACATAGAGGTCATTCAGTGTGCATGAAAAAAAATAAGCAATGCAGTTAATATAGAATGTAGGATTTAAGGTTAATCTAATCAAAGGTACTGAAATCAGTATAAAAGGATGCAAATAAAAGTGCATGGATTTCCCCTCTGAGAGCCGCATTCAATGATTGTGTGGTTTTATTTGCTGAAAATAGTTTAAAAGGTAGTTTCCACAATTCCATTTTTTTCCTTGCTGGAACTACTGTTTGGTGGGTACCTTTTGTTAACACATCAACATGTCCCAGGTAAAAAGCCTCTGCAGGACACTCAAGAGCAAACTTTCGCCAGGTTCCATGACTTTCCTGTTAACATCGAGCTGAGGAAGAAATATGTTCGTGCAATTAGGAGGGACGAAGTAATATGCTATCATGCCGAGGGGAAGTATTTTGTGTGCATTCAGCAGTTCACCACTGCAGATTACACGGAATGCAGTTCCCACTTGAAAATCAGAGCTTTTTCTTGCCACTTGTAGTGGAACAGACATTATTTTCCCCAGTAAAGGCTGAGAGAATTTCGGCAAGGAGCTGATGTCGTTTATCTGGAAGTGCTATCTATGAAAAACATCATGAATACACGTCATGACACCCTACTGGTATGTTATATTGTTAATGCTTTCAAAAACTAACTAATTAATATTGCTCATTACTGCTTTGTCTATCCACTATTTAACCACTGTAGAATGCTTGAGATAGAGTTGCATCAACACAAATGTACATCATTTGTTCAATTTGAAGTATTGTTTTATTTTTTTAAATAAAAGGTTTCTCAGACAATAAAATAATTTTGTTCTGTATATCTGTGCAGCCTGGTACCAAATAACTCAGGGACCGATATCGGTCCATGGCCTGGTGGTTGGGGACCTCGGTTTTAACACATTAATGATGAAGATATTTCCATGAGATAGGCCTTTGAAATTCCAATTATTTTCTCTATTCATTTATTGTCCTGAACCTGCTAGAATGAAATTATGCTGAAATTATTCTCCTGATGTAGCATTGAATGTCATAAATGCACAATGCAGGTGCAGTTTTTCAGCCACTCTTTCTTAGGATGTGTGATTATAGAGAAAAACCTTTAATTGGCACAGAAGTGTGGAGGTCCTTTTAACTAAAAGGATGTTTCCACATCTCATTTACAACAAAGCTTCTTTAGAGGACCCTTCATTAAAAGGTGCTTCAGGGACCCGAACGTGCTTGGCGTTGCTCCACTGGTCCTCTTTGGCACCCTTTAAGGGTATGGGGAAGCTGAATGAGCAAGCCCCCCGCAAGTGTGTTAAAGGCCGCTCCTGAGCCAGCACTGAGAACTAGCTGCTAGTGCTCCCATCTGTTCTGTGTTATACAACGAATAGCCTGTTTTTTCCTCTTCTTGATGAAAAGCACGATCAAAACAACGCCCCACGGTGGAGAAAATCCTGTGTCTAAATGAATTGGTGCTTGGCTGTTTGGAGCTCTTGTATGTGGTGAACATTGGTTTCCTGGGTGGAAATTACAGGGGTTAAATTTGGTGTGTGTGTCCCCCCCAATCCCCCCCACCCCACCCCCCACAAACCCTAAACACATACACACACACACACCACACACACACACACCCTGCCTGGCTCAGCCCAAACAGATGCCACTTGGTGCATCATATACGCACACTTATATGGGAACTCCTGTCATACCCAGCTTTCAGTTCTTGATTAAGATGGCCGACTTTTTTCCTCCAGGCTAGTCTTAACAAGAGTGTAGGGCAGGTTTTATGAGACACTTCTGTAATTTTAGATTTTGGACTGCGTTCTTCTTCAGGGAAGCTCCATTGAAAAATCATTGTTGGACCAGGATTAAACCCTGCAGATTCTTGGTTCTGCACACTGTGGTGATTTTTTTGCTCAAACACACCTGGTTTGACAGAAGCTTAGCAAGTGTGTGTCAACAGAGGAATCACCAAAGACCAGAATTTGAGCCGACCCGCAGTCCTAAAAATAGGTGTGGGAGGGAACTTAAGACACAGAAATGTTACTTTTAATGGGTGGTCCTCAGAGCATTTTGCCTCCACAATTAAATAAATTGATGGCATAGAAGAATCATTATAGTTCCCAAAATAACATTT
>JBBKCR010000034.1:1448388-1459460 GCA_037577295.1 Ladigesia roloffi | reverse complement strand
CACACACACACACACACACACACACACACACACACACACACACACACACACACACACACACACACACACACATGGTGAGATTTGCCTGAAGTGACCACTGTTTTCAGGAGGACCAGGGATCAGGGATTTGAGCTACTCTCAGGCTCAAGTACATCTTTCACACTTAACCAAACATACTAAACTCTCAGTCTGGAGGGTAAAAAACTGAAACCGAAATCAGTCATGTTGTTCTTTTATATCCACACTTTAAACAAATAGATATTTAAACAAATGGGTATTCGATATTTTGTATAATTAAAGTACACTGCCAGTCAAACACACCTTCTCATTCAGTGTTATTTCTTTGTTTTTAATTATTTTCTACATTGTAGATGAATAAGCACATGGAATTATGCAATAAACAAAGAGTTCAGCAAACCACAATTAAACAAACCAGAATATGTTTTGTAATAAGATAAGGATGGAATGTTGTTCCTTTTTACCTAGTTATCTAGTTCCTTGCCATAATGTGGAGTAGAACCATAGTGGAACAGGATCACTAACTGTGTACCAACCCGACCAATTAAGAATACAAGAAATTCCACTAATGAAAATAGGTGAAGTTTTCAGTATAATCTACAATGTAGCAAAATATAAAAACAAAGGAAAATAATGAATGAGAAGGTCCAAACTTTTGACTGGTAGTGTATATTTATTTCATTTTTTTATTCATTTTATACTGCTCTTTATTTGAATACCAGATTAAGTGCTGAGTCTGAATATCCCTGTGTTAGGATACCCAAGGCCAAACTGCTGGACTGAGGCCGCCCGGGAGTGGAGGTGAAAATAAAAGCACTGCTCAGGCTCATGAATTCTCTAGCAATAGTTGTTTTAGCCCCAGCACTTCCCTACTGCGTCTCCCTGCGCTTCATATAACGGACACCCTCCAGCACCAAGCCTGAGAAGGAGGAAGCTGTGTGCAGTTTCAGTGGGAGCAGTCCTACAGGAGAAACGGAGAAGAGAAGAGGCGGAGGAGGGAGGAGACTGAGTGGATAGCATGTTAGCCGTGCTGAGTGATGCGTGTCCACTCCCTCTGGAGGGCTGTGGCACGCCATCCTGCTGACCACAGCACTTTCTTTTGTGTGCCGCCGTGCCTCTTGGCCTACACTCCTCGGCTGACAGGATTAGCTGCGAAGAGTGTGTGAATGTGCGTTTGTGTGTATGGGTGTGTGTGTGCGTTTGTGTACGTGTGTGACTGAGTGTGAATGTGCGTGAATGAGTGAGAGTGTGGGACTGTGTGAGAATGTGTGTGTGAGTGTTGTGTATGTGTTGGCTCCTGTGCCCTCGAATTCATGAAATTGAATCATTGAGTGTTACCCTGTTACACTGCACACACCCAAACCAGAATTTGACCCATGTGCCCTGTGGGATTATGGGTATTGTAGTGCCCAACTCCACTTACAATGCTGTTTTGTTTCTAAGAATGCATATTTATACAAAAATTAATTGTCTGATGAAATCATCTTAAAATGTAGCTTCACCCTAATGCTGCTTTTTAAATTAAAATCAGAAATATCGATTTGTAATAATAATGATCTCAATTTAACAGCGTTTCCTCAGGAAGGATCTGCAATGCCTCTCTGGTTCTAATCTCCTTCAAGCACAGCTTGTAGATATGAGTGTGAGCTGTGAGAAGTAGATGTGAGTGTGTGGTCAATAGTTGTCGTAAATTGTTAAACTGACAGCGTAAATCGGTTGACAGGAAAGTCGTAAATGTATTGACAGGAGAGTTCTAAATCAATTGACTCTCCTGCCAATGTAAGGTAGGGTTAGGTGTAAAAAAGTGTAAAGTGCCCATTTGTCATATTTAAATACAGCACATGGTGTGAACAGTGTATTTCTTCCTCTGTATTTAACCCATTCACCAAGTAAATCAGCGGGCAGCCAGGGACACAGTGCCTAGGGAACAGTGCGTGAGGATGGTATGTTTCTCAAGGGTACCTCAGTGGTGCCACTGGCAGTACTGGGATTCAAACCCATAGCCTACTGATCACAGGGGTAACTCAATAACAAAAAGACCACCAACTGCTTCACTTGTGTAAGAAGCTGCCAAACCAGATCATGTAAAACATCTGGAAAAAGCAAAGTAGTTTTTAGTGTTAGTGGGCTTTTAGTTTTAAAAGTTGTCAGTGTTGAACAGGGTGTGGGACTCCTGCTCAGAAACACCTGGTTCAACTCTCCAGTTAATTGTCAGGTTTAATGAATGTGTTTGAGGAGGAGAACAATCAAATAAATATACACATAAATTCTTATAGTATTCTTAATTAGAATTTAAGCAATAAACTTACAGCGGATGAATATTAAACACTTTAGCTAAATTACAAAAAATAGCTGAAAATAATCAGTATTCTTGCTGTTCTCATAAAGTTATCCAAGCAGTAACTTGTCAAGGAAGAGGGAAAAGTGCAATGGTTTTCACCTAATTACTCTGTATTTGCAGTTGTTGCTTAGCTCCCAGGGCTGTAAAAAAAAACAAAAAAACATCTGGAATGTTTAAAAAAAAAAAAAAAACAAGAGCATGAGCGATATTAAAAAGTCTCTCTTTCTGAGCATCGTAATCAGAATATGCCCACATAAAGCAGTTTCTGCATTGTATATTTGACACTTATACAATATGTTATTATAACAGAATGATGTTTTGATTATTTAATACGTTATCAAGTAATTCAAGTTTATTTTAAATGGTTTAAGCCAAGCACTGAGCCTAAAGGAATAACCAACTCTGCAGATCCTGTGAAAGATTATAAAACACTTTACTGGACAAAGGAGGACTTTAAAAGACTGTATTAGAAAACCATATTTTGCAAAACATGCAGTGAACTGGCATTTTCATCACACTGTAATGGGGACCAACAGGAGAATACAAGTTACGCATTAGCATCATGCTAATGGATAAATAATGATTCCAGGTTAATTGAGTCATTTTTAATTGAGTGATTGTGACGATTCGGCTCTTAAATAGTCAGCGCTATGTTACAGTCTGAGGATGGAAGTGCTGAGACAGGATAAACAGTGTAGTCCCACATGTTAAATGAGGATCTGGTGAAGATACTGCTCCAGTGTGTGTGTGTGTGTTTGTGTGTGTGTGTTTGTGTGTGTGTGTGTGTGTGTGTGTGTGTCTTCCTGTCTCTCTGCCAGTCTGTCTGCAGAAAACCTGTCGCTAGTCTGTGATGTGCCCCTGGAGGTAGCTCAGTGCCAATATCTCTGCACAGTGGGCACTGTTTCCAGTCTGCTAGACTACATAAGCCTGATAATCCTGTAAGAAGCTTGTCTTATTGTTTTGGTGGGCATCAGAAGTGCTGCTTACCGGGTGTGGCATTTGTCGGTGTATTTTCTTTCACGCATAATGTCTCCACATGCAGGTTTGTCCCTTTAGTTTTGAACACTTGCATTTATATTGTTTCCACATAAATAAAATAGCACATCCATTTACATTTACAGCTTTTGGCCGAGGCTCTTATTCTTAGTGATAAACATCTGTGCTTTTCAGTCCAAAAGAAACTCTTTCTAGTGTGCCTTGACCTAAAATGAAAGAAGTTAGTCTTCCACCAGGGACCGTTCAGCTCACACACACACAAGACAGTTTTGTTCTTTACATTTTTGTGTTATTTTGGAAAGACGCCAGGCACTGAATCAGAATATTGCCGGTTTGAACCCACGGTAAATTCTGCATGTAAGCTTTTTTGGGGCCTCCAAAGCTGGTTTTATAGCAACCACACAATCACCCTTTGCATTGCAGAAAGGCATCTAGTTATCCTAAGTCATTCTCCATTTAAAGTCAGTGAGGGTATCAGCAGTTCTGACAAAGTTCATTCCACCACTTAAGTACCAAAGCTGTGAAACGTTTTAAGGACCTTCACCATGGCTTTGACTGACTGTTGATGTAATATGTTTGGAGGCACATTTTAATCAAGTAAATTCAGGGCATGAGTGTGTGGGCGCAGCTTTCGGCTTTCTACAGTTTGGGGCTTGTGGGTTTTGGAGCGTGACTGGAGTGTCACATCTCTAAAACCACAATCAAGCATTTCGTCAGGACGTTTGTGGTTTATAACTACTGGTTTCAGAAGTTGACATTTATTCTTTAGATGACTCATGATCTGAGGTACGTTTTTTTTTTTTCAATCTGCTGTTGAAACAAGTCTAGAGATTCTGAAAATGGACTTGATGTCGGTGACAGCTGGTCTATAGAATCAAAGCTGAGCTTCTGAGGGAACTGAAACAGGATCTTTTTCTTCCTTTCAAGGTTTGAATCATGTGTAGAGTGAATAGTTGTTGCACTAAATGTTCTTTTGCCCCTTCATCATCAGAATTTTTTTTTTTCAGTAAACAAATGTAATGTTGTAATGTGATCATTTAACATGGTTAAAGTTTTCAAAACGTACCATTTACTCCCCACCTCTTCTAGGCCATATAGTGGCTGCTTTGTGATGTCACAAAGTCCAACACATTTATGAACTAGCCCGTACCATTCACACTGAAGTCCTAAGGAGTGTTTCAGTCTGGACTGAGGCACAATACCAGAGCAGCACAGTAGCAAAATGTGAAAGGAATAAAGAGAGATTGGAAAATGTGAAAAGACATTATGACTTTTTTTTACATAAACACATGTGAATGTCATAAGTAGAGCTCAATGAAAAAGTATTAAATACAATAAAAAATGAAGGATATGGGCCGCCATAAAGCTTACTGTTCAGTACCTACATATTGTCGCTGTCAGGCTGCAACTTCATATGTCCAAAATGGCTATTTTTGAGGAAACCCAAAAAATGATGTATGTTCTAAATAAAATAAAACTGTGTCATCAAAATTGGTATAACACTTTTCAACACTTTTCATTGGTTAATAATTTCAAAATTTTACAGACCCATGTGGAGACTGACCAATAGTATCGATTTATTGAAAAACAACAGAGATCCAATGTGGAATTTCAAGGTTTCCACGAGACAGCGATGATATAAACAATATGAACAGATCAGAATATATTAATTTTTATAAAGACAGGAATACAATTCAGGAAGACCGAAATACAATTCGAGATCAACTCAGTTTAGCTTACAAATTATTCACCTTTGACAATAATTGTGTTAATATAATTTTCTAATGTAGAGATTTTACACATTTTGAATGATGTAAATTCAGTCCATTCCTGTGTTCAGTGTAATGACCCACAGACAGTCTGTGGATGCTTGATTTTCATACTGTATTTTTGTAATTTGCAGCTAATGGCAACGAGAGTAAAAAATACAAAGGAGACCGATCCACCTGTGGCCCCTCTCGCGTCCTCCACGTGCGTAAGGTTCCTATTGAGGTCTCCGAAGCTGAGGTCATCTCATTAGGAATCCCCTTTGGCAAAGTCACCAACCTGTTGATGCTCAAAGGGAAAAACCAGGTACGTACCTGCGGCATGGTTGGGGATTTTTTGACAGATGTATCTCTTAAAAGAGGAATCTATTAAGAGTCAGTTAGTCAGTTATGAACCCAAATCTTAGTTACAATTAGTTATTTGTAACGTGTAAGTTGAGTGAAAATCTTTAGAGAGGAGTCTTTCAAAGCTGAAAGTCTTGATGATACAAATTTACTAATGCGCATTTACCTCAGTGGAAATTAACACAATAATCCTGCAGGAATTAACATCAGTGCAACTGTTGAAGAGAAAGAATTTCAGTGAAGCCTGTTCGAGAAAACTTGATGGTCTGTGCATTTTCCAATTTAAGCATCCCTGGATTTCACCTGGCTCTGTACTGCTTACACAGAAATCACTATACAGGCGAAATACAGTACTGTGCAAAAGTCTTGAGCGACCCCTCATTTTACATAATTTGTTTCCAAAGATCCAGACTTTTTTGTTTTTTAATGTAGTCTTGAGGAACAGATCTCCAGGCTTCCTGAAGGATTTTCAAATTCTCTCAGCTCCAGTCCAGTCCCTGAACCTGACCAATTAACAGAGAAATTTTTTTGCTTTGTTAAACCACAGAGTGACCTATGTATGAATCATTCAAGAATAAAAATACGTCTTACCTGAACGAGTGAAGAAACAGGTGCAGATGAATCCAGATAATCAGGCTGTGATCAGCATACTGGTGGAGCTGAATGCTGAATGGCTGGAACACCTTGACCTTTATCTGTCGCAGTAAAACATTTGTTTCCATTTCTTTTATTAAAGCTACTCAACATCCAGTTTAACAGTTTAACAGGCAAAAATGTGATGCAGGTGATTTAAGCAAATGGTAAAGACATGAAGTGTGGCTTAAAGCTATTGCACAGTATTTTATTTGTATTAAATAAGTTTGTGGGATTCTGACAGAAATGGGCAGTTCCTCATTTGACACAGCATGCACCAAAACCAGATTTTTATAACTTGCAGGGCGCAGTATATAATGAATAATGATCCATTTAGGATTCAGCCTGGGTTTGCTGATGTTTCAGGCATATAAAACACTGATATTTGAGGCTTGTGAGACTTTCAAGTGAAACTTTTTTATTGTGATTTGACACTAAATCATATACAAGTACTTTAATTCAAGGCCTGTTATTAATGAAGGAGCGATCTAATCTCTTGGCTATCTTTAGTTCAGGTGTCAAAGAAGGAGTGGTGTGCTCCTGCTTGTTTACAAGAAAAACTTGCCACCACACAAACCACCTTGTGAATAAAATAAGGCCTGTTTTAGTCTGTTTGCTTGATGATTGACTCAGTAATAATTGAGGTAAATTAATAATCAGCTCCCTCTGTTTAAAATAAATTATGTTCATACTTGATTTATTTCACTCTCAACAAGGCGATTTTTAGTATCTTGGTGTCTTAATATAGAAGCTGGTTGTTGTGATGCTGTCAGAGCTGTGGGTGTACTCAGCATTTCACATAAGCTTTAAAAGCAGCTAAAGCAATCCGATTTAAGGAGCAGATATATCCGTTTAATAAAGCCCAATTTGTTTAATATTAGAACCCAACGAGTTATAATAGTTCCTCTTTTGATTCCTAGCCCTCGCATCTAATCTCACTCATTACCATGCATCCTCATTAGACGGAGGAGGAGCCAACACTCAAGAATGAGGGCAAAGCGAAAGACACAACGGTTGTGACACACCTTATCAATTTACGTCTTTGTGGCCCAGTCATCTTTCAGTCCTACAGTCTTGGTTCCGTTTGTGTTGGTGCTCTCCTGCAGATCCTAACGTCATGCGTTCACAGCAGTGTGGCTAGATGTCTTGATGAAAGAGACTTTATGGATGAACTGAAGATCTGAGAGACGGGTGTAGAACTGCTGTATGTTTACCATTCATATTTGACAACATCAAAAGCACAAGTGTTTTTATGCTTGACTCATACATGCTGATCAGTCTCACCTCTTTACATCTGCTTGAACGTTACCGGTCCACTCATTTGGAAATGGCTTTGTATGATATTAAACACTGCATTTATATAAATGTAGATCTGTTATATGCAGCTATTTTGAGACACTCATTTCTTCATGTTTTACTTCCAGACATTCTTGTATTTTAATATAGCCTTGAAGAGTAATCCTCTGAGGGATGAGTGTCTGTACATGACCAGTGAAATCCAGAGGAATTTTGTTTGTGAAGCCATACAGTGACCTAAGCATAATTCAAAGCACTGAAGAAACTGAACCAGTGAAGAAACAGGTACAGATGAATCCAGATGGTCAGGCGGTGATTAGTATTCTGGAGTTGCTGAGTGCTAAGTGGTTGGAACTAGAGCTGTAACGACACACCAAAACAATGATTTGGTTAGCTTCACGATTTTTGACTCATGATTCGGTTCGTATCACGATTCATTTACGGTGGAGGAGAGGGAATGTTCTGAGGCGGCATTTTGGTTGGAGACACCTTATCTTTACCACAAAATTATAAACCAATATTTGCGTAAATACCGCTTCCTTTCCATTCATACTGAGGACAAGGCTTCGGTGAACCGCACAAGAAGTCGAGTTGGAGGATGACTCGTCTCTCTTCAAACAACCGCTCCATTCAAACAAAAGAAACGCTCCACCCAGCTGCCCAAAGCCACAAAACTCGCACAAAACACAATAAAAACAACTACACAGAGACTCCAGCGCAGTTTTATCACAACCCAGACACGTTTAAGCCCAGTGTCATAACTTACATGTACTCACAGCAAATAAATTCAGCAAACAAAGGGTCGGTCTGTGCTTGTGTTTTTTAAACTGGTGGGAAGGTACTTCGAAACCCTTAGACCCTCAGCTATTGGTTAAAGAAAAGATATTGACGTGACAATCTTGGAAGTTGGAAATGGTGTGTCTGTGTTGCTATTCACCCTCCTCACACCACAACCGTTCGTAGAAGTGAGTGTGGCGATTTCGGTTTTGTATCATATATCGTTACAGCCTTAGTTGGAACACATTTATCTAGGCACATTTTATATTTAGGCACCTTGCAGCCTGTCAGAGTAAAATATTTATTCCCAATTCTCTTCTTAGATCTACTCAATATGGCAAAGAAAAGATAGTTTGACCAACATAAAATAGTAATTTTGCACCAACAATGTGGTTCAAAGCAAGATATCAAGAAATATGTGACTCAGTTTTTTAAGTTTTAAATTCATTTAAAACTGAATCCTAACTCTAGTCCTGGCATCAAGCACACTTTGGTAGTTTCCTCTGCTAAAACAAAATCACTAAACCTGAGAGTTAGTGGAACCAGTTAAATGCAGGGAAATCACTGTGCAGGGCTCCCAGGACTGGAGTTGGGCAACACAGTGTATAATATTTATTTTCAGTAAACAGCTCAAAAACACTGAGACACAGTGCACGCAGCATGCTGAAGTGCGGGCTTTTTCGCATGCTTAATTTTCCACCGCCTTTTTGTGCTTCATTAGCGATGCCAGGGAGGGGAGTGAAGTGTGCATTCTTTGAAATACATCAAGGCCTGTTTAAAAAGAGAGCCTCATAAGAAGCCTAGCAAGAACTGGAGTGGCATTTCATATTCAAATGGGAGCGGGCGCATTTAGACCAGAAAAGACGAGCAGGTTTTCCCTTATTGCTGCTGCTGATGCATAAATTTGGTCATGCTCCATGGTTTGATTGGGCTTCAAAAGAGCTCGTTTATTGTTGGCCTATGCGTCCATCACTCTCTCACACCTTGCTTGAGCAAGTTGGAATAATTCGTCTTGCAGGCGTGGAAGTGGGTACTGAGATATTTCTCTGTCATGGGCAAATTCAGATCCACCTTGCTGTGCTCAGATTTTGCTCTTTTATTTGTAAAGATGAAACTTAGCCTGTTTAGTTTCTGAACAGCTTCTCTTTCGTTCAGTGTATACCTCTGTGACAAAAAAATACCACCAAGCAGAAATAGTTTATGTTTTGCTTTGAATCAGCTCATTGGTGCAAATCTACTATTTTACTTCTGTCAAACTTTCTTATCTTTAGAATACTGAATAGATCTTTTGGAATAAATGGGAACAAGTGTTTTCCGTGACAGGCTGCAAAGATACAAGGTGCTTAGATAAAGGAGTTTCAACCACTTAGCATTCAGCACCACCAGTATACTGATCAGTGCCTGATCATCTGGAATCATCTGCACCTTCTTCACTGATTAATCTCTTAAGTTTGATGTGCTCGAATGATTCCTGTTATTGTGTGGTTTAATAAACTAAAAGCACGGAATGAAAGATTTTGAAAGTCCTGCAGGAAGCCTGGAGAGCTGCCTCTCAAGACTACATAAAAATACAAGAACACCTGACTCTTTGGAAGTCAAATATAAAGAAATGAATGAAGGCTCAAAACTTTTGCACACTACCATATATGTGTGATACAGTTAAAAAGTGTAGAATAACTCATAAATAACTTTTATCCAACAGTAACTTATTCTATATTGAAGTTCTGTAAGCTGGACACCATTAGACTTTTTTGCACAATAGGAACCTATTTAAAGAGTAATGATCCATCTACTGTAATTACTTGTACCGCTTCCAGTCCAATGTTCTGGATGTATCTAGTGTTTCTAGTATACCTTCTAATTATCTGAAGCCTGTGAAGTTGTAAAGCAGGCGAATATTAAGGGATTTATTTCACACATGTATGCCTCAAAACTCATTTAATATGATCAGATATTGAACCGATGGATGGAACGATCAGAAAGATAAGTAGCATTCAGAATCAGATCAGAAAACCTGATTGATCTCAGAGGAAATTGCTACACATTTTGCACACAGAGTCCCAAAAACAAGAACAGTGTAATATATAAAACTCTTCTGAAAATAATCTGTGCTAAATACATTATACTATATACATAATACACATTATTATAAATATTAAGCTATATACAGTATACTATATACTAGGGCATTAATGACTTCAGATTTTTCCTAGTCGACTAACTAATCAAGATAGTTGAAGTTGTGTCGACTAGTCTTGATGATGTCAAACACACGCAGGAACAAAGATGTCCAACACAGAGTCAACGTGACATTTAAAGTAAACAAACGAAGACTGATACCTTTGAAGGTTCTGGTAAATTTAAGTGTAAACAGAAAGTGGGAACAGTTTAAGCCCCAGCGCTGTTCAGCTCCCTGCAGTGCTAGCATTAGCATGTTCAAATAAACATACTGGCTTTTCTGTAAAAACCCATAAAGACATGACCAAACACTGAATACTTTGGACTGATCAGTCCAGCATTCTGCAAATGCAAGAACTGCCATAAATTCCGGACTACAGAGTGCACCTAATTAAAAGCCGCATGCTCTAATTTTAGAAAGAAAATCAATTTGGTACTTGTACAAGCCGCACCAGATTATAAGCCGCATGTGTCTCACGTTGTATTATGAGATATCTACACAGATTTTTTTTACTTTTAAACATTACAGTAACATAAACAAATACATATTGCACATGGTTTTATTTTTCGAACAGTGTCTGTAACACGGCTACCTTAAAGTATATGTACGTATCAGTAACACACACATTATGTTGCATCTGCTTTTTTACATTTACATTTACATTTACATTTACGGCATTTAGCAGACGCTTTTTATCCAAAGCGACTTCCATTCCTAACTA
>JBBKCR010000034.1:1437305-1448288 GCA_037577295.1 Ladigesia roloffi | reverse complement strand
GGGTCTTGCTCAGGGACCCAGTGGTGGTGCTGGGGGTAGGATTCGAACCCAGGACCTCATGGTCCGGAGGCAAGTATTCTAACCACTGAGCTACCACAACCCCCCGTGTTTTACTGAACATTGCATGAACAACATTCCATCTTCTAACGACCGGTAAAAATAAACACGGTATATATACTGCAGCCTTCCAGGAAAATCATTGTTGGCCATCTTCATCTTCTTTATCTTTGTCATGGGCCACACTCGGGCCCGTCCTGGCAATACGAGCCTCCAGGATTGGAGTTTGAGCTGCCTAAACACTTGTCACAGATGCGCATAAAATATATCAACCCGAAATGAGCCTATAAAATGTGTACCTCCCCAAAGGTCCGTCCGCAAATCTGTGTCTGGAGCCTGGTCTGGTTACGAGGCAAAATATTTTTGTCGTCATGAAAAAAAAAACATGCATTAGCCGCATTGTGTTATTAGCTGCAGGCTTCAAAATTTTTACAATTTGAGAAAAATGTAGCGGGTTATAGTCCGGAATTTCCGGTTACTTAAATTTAAAAGGTAGATGGAAATGGATGCTGAAAGCATGTATGCCAAAAGTTTTAGTGATAATGATACAGTAATACAAATTTTAGCTAATGTCGTCTAGGTTTAACCCATTTGAGTGATTTATTCTTTGTTTTGTTTGTTTTATATTGACACCTTCAAGTAAAAAAAAACCAATGAGCTGCATTTTGGAAGCACAGACTTGAGCAATTGTAGTTAGAACAAATGTAGTTACAGCAGGCTAACACACACACACACACAAACAAACACACACTCATGCACATATATGTGTGTGTGTCCCGCATGCAACCAGTTTTATATAGAGTGTGTGTATATGTATTATACATGCTTATAATTAGCAGAAGAATGTTTATATTGCCGATGCTATCAAAGCCTCTCTAAATTGGTAACTTTAATTTACATTCTTAACATTAATTATATTCAAAGTAAGTTAGATCTTTTTATATGTCTATTCGTCTT
Source organism: Ladigesia roloffi (assembly GCA_037577295.1). NCBI lineage: Eukaryota > Metazoa > Chordata > Actinopteri > Characiformes > Alestidae > Ladigesia > Ladigesia roloffi. The sequence goes on along the minus strand of JBBKCR010000034.1, from coordinate 1,447,274 downwards.
AAAGTGTTGAGTCAGTGCAAAGGACACAATGGTGTATGAAAAAATGGGGCCAAAAGTTGGAGGTTTTGACTGGACAACAGTGTTCTTTATGAGCAAACGTGCTTGAGCTTCACCCAGGTGTCTGCACTGATCTGTCCCTGCTGACGGTGGCTCTCTTTTGTCTCCTGCTTTCGCTCCAGGCTTTTATAGAAATGGCTTCTGAAGAAGCAGCCATCACCATGGTAAACTACTACACCACTGCCACACCCCACGTCCGCAACCAGCCTGTCTACATCCAGTATTCCAACCACCGCGAGCTGAAGACTGACAACCTGCCCAACCAAGGGGTGAGGACACGCCACCGTACCGTAGTTTTACATTTAACCTCTGCAGATGGGCCACATGGTAACAAGATCCTATGTAACTATGGTTACTCTGAACCTCTTCTTTTGATTCCATTCTGTAGGGCAATTAGATTATTAGATCTGATTGGGCAACATTTGCATAAACCTATTCGTGACCCGTTAACAATAGGGTTGGGTTGATTGAGTGCTCTGTCTAGGGCTACTGATAAACAGCTGCTTTATGCTAAATTACCAGGCAGTGTAGCGAGCAAGGCCGTCTCTAATACTACCTAATATTTTATTAAACTTGATTTTAAAAATGTATCTGCTCTGTGAATCAGCAAAAAGGCAGCCATTTTTGAGATGATGAATAATGCATTTTTACATTTTTAAGTCTTTGTTTTGGTCTGAAAAAGAGCCTGAATGACACTTATTTTAAGCAGTTTTGCCACATCCTGTTTTTCAGTATTAATGTAATTTTTTTTCATTTATAACTTTATAAGTGCAAACATCCATAAACACATTGTATATAGTACATAAACTATACATATATATATATATAACACATACACATAGCTATACTACACTTTCTATGGTATTAATTGCATTTGTGATCAAATATGTGGTTTGGTTTTATCACTGATTTATTGGATCTGGATCTTGTCTAGTTTTGACATGAAGTGTTGCCAGTGCTTCATACCTGTCCTATCACTGTCCTGGTTAGAATGATTTATCCACATAGCACCTCTAAACTGGTACAGCACTCAGCAAGAGTTGAGCCTCCAGGCAAGTAGTTGGTGTGAAATGCTTTTGTATATATGTGTGTGTGTGTGTGTGTGTGGGTGAGAAAGTGAATGTGAAGCTTCAGGAAAATCTGCTAAAAATTACAGTGTAGTGAAATGTCCCACAGAGAACACAGGCAGCCCTGCAGGCTGTGAACGCAGTGCATTCTGGGAACATGACGCACTCAGCCTCAGCCAGCGACAGCAGCATGATGCCCGGGCAGAGTCCTGTGCTGCGCATTATTGTGGAAAATCTCTTCTACCCTGTTTCTCTGGAAGTGCTTCACCAGGTAGTACTACATTTCCCAGAATTCTTTTCTCTGAAGTTTTCTGTTAATGAGAATTAGACTCATGAGGAAGTGGGCATGAAATTAATGCAATCAAGGTAATCAATCTTGGTCATTTTACTGTGCCAAGATGTGATTACATAACCATGCTTCCTATATCTTAATATGTAATGGGTGTAAAGTACATTACAGTCTTACACAAAAGATTGAACATTCTAAGTCAGCTTTCTACAAGTAATGTTGTAATATAGGCTATAACTGTCAAAAAGTCAAGATATAGGGAGATACATTAGAATGTGGATGAATATTTTTTTGCCTTATATATGTATATGTATGGGTTGTTGTGAATCACACAAAGGGGTCCTAGTTTACCCCTATAAAATAATAATTGTTGTTATATTTTCTGCATCTTCTAAACTGATGTCATAATCTGTGGTATCATTTTTAAGGCTTCAGAAGTTGTCACTTCAAAATATGAACGGTTCTAAATCATATTTATTTTGTTTGTTTGTTTTGTCTTTCTCCAACTTTCTAGATCTTCTCTAAGTTTGGAACAGTCCTGAAGATCATCACGTTCACAAAGAATAACCAGTTCCAGGCCTTGCTACAGTATGCAGATCCCATGAACGCACATCACGCCAAAGCGGTCAGTCCTGAATATAGCTCTTGCAGCTGCTTTGCTCCTCTTATTTTCTTGTCACTGTGCTTTTGACTGATAGTGGGTGAGCACACATGTCATAAATTTGCCTAGATGGGAACATAACTGGCTTTTCTTGGTCTGGAAACATCTGAACACTCGCTGTAGGCTATGGGCTGAAGGGCTGTGTCTGGTTGGTGTGATTCCTCAGCCCACGCCCTGCTCTCGTCTCTCATGACCCTGCCTTTAAACAGAGCATCATCATCATCAGTCGTCATGGCAACGATCGGTCCACCCCCCCCCTAACAACCCAGATATGATCTTTCTGCCCTGAAGTGTTTTTATTTATGTCTTGAAAAATGCTTTTTATCATTGATGCTTAACTAATAAAGTAAAATAAATAGACCCTTATAGTCATGTGAGAACAAATCACATTTCTCTCCATTTAACTCATTCACCAAGTGACGCAGGGGGCTGCCACCAATGAGGGGCAACCAAAGAGCAGTGTGTGGGGACGATGCCTGGCTCAAGGTTACAGGTATTCGAACCCACAACCTTCAGGTTGTAGGGGCAACTCCCTAACCACTAGGCTACCAGCTGGATATTGTGCAGTATTATTGGCTTTCAGCAAAGAGTTCTACTGTTTTGGGAATATATTAGGTCATGGATCTTGTATTAAAGTGAATCAAGTGTGATTTGGGGATAAAATTAGATTTTTGGGTTTACACAGCTCCAGATTTCACTGGTTTGTGCATTTCAGCCCTGCACTGCAGATACAGCATAAAATACTGCAACATAATTTTTTTTTCTAGAATCCGTTGATCTAGTTAGTCTGTTTCGTTTAAGTAATTGATCTCTGTTTTGCATCGATTTTGCTCCATTGTACTCAACAGTACTTCTTCTGTGTGAAGTTAGTGAAATAAAATTTGTATGATTTTTTTTGTTAGGGTTAAAGTAATAATCGAGGCCAAACCGCCCCCGCTTTTCTTTTAGTGTATTGCAATTTGTCATAATGATGGATTATATGTACTTTAAAGGACATTAGCCGCACATACAGTCTAAAAAGGGCAAAAGCTTTGAACACTCCTAGTGACGTGTCCTATTTATTGAAAATAATTTAATCTTTTTTCTCTGCAGGAAATTCATATTTATGATAAATGTGCAGCACAGTTTCTGTTTGTTTGATGAGTTAAAATATTAAGAAAAAAATACATACAAAGTGTAATAACATATGGACAATGTGCTTTTTGGTAAATATGAGGCATCCAGGAAATAAACAGTAACTGTGTGTGTGTGCGTGCAGGAATATGTTTCCTGTAGAGCATGTGTGCCCTTTGAAAATCAAAAGAACATATAATTTGACCAGGAGCGCCCAAACTTCTGCCTGCTGCGTTTTTCCCCGTAATCAGTGTCATGGACTTGGTTGATTAATCATCGGAGCCTGACTTGACACCCATCTCCCCTCGCGTTCATATCAGAGACTCCCATTTTGGCATGCCTGCCTTCGTCCGTCTCCGCGCTCGTTGGGCAGTCTGTTTTGTTCAGGGTGGAAAATTTGTCAGCGGCGACATCCGTTTCTTCCCCCTTTTTCCAACTGAAAACCAGCCTGCACAAATCACGCACCAACCACCCCCCCACCCCTCCATGATTAATTTGTCACTGCCGAGGATATCTAATGAACGCCATTGAAGCTGCGAGAGGAAAAAAAAGCCGACGAGTAATTACTCCCCTGGTCCGCGGGTGTTATCTATTGTGCTGCTGCCATGTTGCATTGCCTCCCTTCACAAAGGAAGCATTTGTTAGTGTTAGAGGAGGTGGGGCTGGGTGCCCCCCCCCCCCACTTCCCCCACCCCAAAAAAAGTTATTTCCTAAATTGCTGGGGAGAGACAGAAGAAAAGAAAAACTATCTAAGCTATTTTCTCTGTGTCTTGGTGGAAACAAAAAGCTAGAAAAAGAGGGAGGAAGACTTCTTCCTCTCTTCAAAAAACCAGAAATCCCACCTGATTGTTATCCTTGGCCTCTATTTCTCATTCTCCTGAGAATGGGCAGCCTTCTATGCCTGGTCAGGATTAGAATCAGAATCAGAAATCTTCATTTGATCCTGAGGAAGCTGCTTATGCAACGGCTACACAGTGTAATATAAAGTCAAAATTAACCTCCACAGAAAATGTTTAGTACTCAGTACACTATGTTATATACACGACATGCTGTGGTCTGTAAGAGAGGATACATAAATACAATAAATAGCTTTCGTGGCAGTTTGTCATCAGGGTTTATTCTAATGAACTGGCCCCTTGTGGGAAGTTATGGCCACCCCCACCCACTCACAGTAGCCCACTCCCACCATTAACCCTGTCCGCCAGGCTGGATCAGGAGGCAGCTTTCATCATGATGAATATGGACCCTGGTTTCTTCCATCTTGCAGCAAAGTGGCTCACTGTATGCAGTCATTATTGGCTCATATTTCATTCCCATGCACAACACAGGGCTGCGCCTAAATGGGGATTAGGAAGAAAAACTAACCAAGCAAAGCCATTTGTTCTACAATAATGACTTCTGCTGCTTTTGTGGCAGCAAGGAGAGCGAAGCCTTTGATGAGTCCATGAGCTTATGTGTGCATTTGTGTGTCAGATAAAGAGCCATGTTTATGTCAACATGTTATGACCCCAATTGTTCGTAGATTATGGGAAATTATTTGAGATTGTGGTTTTATGGTCTTTTTTTGTTACAAGGCTTGGTATTTTAGCCTTTTTGCTATTATTAATTATTATGAATGGGATGGTGGTGGTCTAGTGGGTAGAATACTTGCCTCTTCACTAAGAAGTCCTGGGTCTGAACCACTGGGTTCCTGAGCAAAACCCTTAACCACAAGCTGCTCCAGGGAGACTGCCCCCTGTAGTTATGGAATGGAAGTTGCTTTGCTTCAAAGCGTCTGCTAAATGCTGTAAATATAAATGTAATATCCATAATAGTAGGATTCAAAATATTTAGTATTGCTGAGAGTAAAAGTAAGACTGGGCAATATGATGATCACAATATGTAACAATATACTATATTAATCACATAATCTTGTATCCCAAAGATTTGCTATATTTTGTCTGGTGTTTTTTTTTTTCTTTTGTAAAAATTTCATGGTAAATGTACCAATAGTGAGTGAAAAATGAAAAATGAAAATAAACTTCCCCCTAGTTAGAAGATGTTGTACTTTTTACATTTGTTTCTAAGATCTAAAAAAATAAATTAGGCAATTTTGTTCTTTATGGGCCTTTGCATTTTCAAAATTTTCAAATTACTATGGTTGTACACCAAACAGAGCTCAGAATGACATCTGACATCTCAAACATTAACACAAACTGGGGAAACTGTAAATGTACAATTTGTTGCATAGAGGCATGGATCTCATTCTAAGGGTTAAGAGGTTGAGAATTTTCAATGTTATGCCAGTCAGTCCAGTGACCTTGCCGTAGCAACAGTTTGAAAAGATGCAGCATGTTCCAGTTTACATCATGATACTGCTGGTATCATGTGACTTGGGAAGTCTCCGACTGGGTGGAATTAGACACTGGGGGACAAATTGGGGTAAAGAAGAAACAAAAAAATGTTTCCCATCTGTTGTAGCTTCTGGTATTACGTAAAATTTTAATGTCCAATAGTTTTTTCTTTGTTATTAAGGCTTTGTATTTTACACATTAAAAAATTCATATCCCAAATACAAACAATATTTAAATGTAGTATTCAAATTCTACTAGAATATTGCAGTGAGTAAGACAGGGTAGTATGCTTTTATGATCATATTATAGTTGCTGGAAAACAATGTGTCTCTATTGTTGTTTTTTTTAAACATTGTTTTTTTTTCTGCTGTCACTTCTGGTGTTGCATAAAAGTTTGAATGACCGCTGTGTTTTCTTTGTCTCTGTCTTTTTTCTGCCAGACTTTGGACGGACAAAACATCTACAATGCCTGCTGTACTCTGCGTATTGAATTCTCTAAACTGACCAGCCTGAATGTGAAATACAACAACGACAAAAGCCGAGATTTCACCCGGCTAGACCTGCCCTCAGGAGACAGCCAGCCTACACTGGACCCAGCCATGACCACTGCCTTTGGTAACACACACACACACACACACACACACACACACACTCTCTCACATACATACACAAATACACGCATAAACAAATATGTAAACATATGTAAATTCTCTGTATTAAAAAAGATTCCTGAATCCCAGACATACACAAATGCTGGTTCTGAGCCCTTATTGTTCACTTCCAGTAGTGTTGTAAGACTCAGTCGAGGTCACACTGTTCATACACTGGCAGAAAAATGCCCTCCATCTGCTTAACAAGTCCATTGCAATCTTTCTGCACTGATTCAGAGCGAGTCTCACAATGCCTCCACCACGGAGAGTCTGAATAATGTAAGACGCAGCTACACAGTGTCAGGCTTAATTAACATAAAGCAGAAAAGTGGGTGTAATCTGTTCTTCTATACTGATCACATGATTTCTCAGTGATATTGTTGCATTTATTTTAATATGAAAAAATAGACATAACAGATTTTATTTAGTGTCACAAACTACCTTTTTGACCAGGAAGATGTGCAGCTATATGTCATTTGTCAATTTATGCTTGGAATAAATGTGTAAATCGTATAAACTGTGACAGAAACATGGTATCTCCCTGGAAAAATCCAGTTTCATCATCGAATGCACTGCTCAATGGCTGACATGAACATACACGTGTTGTAACTCATCTGACAGCAGATTTTATGAGTTAAAGGGGCCATCAGCACATTCTCAGGCATCAGTATTATGGTGCTCGATTCAGTAGGAATTTAAATGTTTTTGTCTTAGAGTTTCAGAGATTCTGAGTGTGTGTGTGTGTGTGTGTGTGTGTGTGTGTGTGTGTGTGTGTGCGCATGTGTGTTTGTCTGTGCTTGGAAGAATTCAAGGTGTGTTAAAAAAGGAAATGTGCTCTTATATAAATACATCAAATAAGTTAGTTGTCATTTGTAATATCATTTGCACAGGAATATATTAACATTTGTGATAAGAAGAATTCAAAACCACAAATTGTTTTTAATTTAGATTGAGACTTGAGCGTCTCACAAAACTCCAGTATTCAAGAAAATGAAAAGATTTGATTATTGCAATTCTATTGTTAAGCATAATTTAAACAATGAAACCCTTAAGATATAGACTGTTTTTGTATATTTTTGCAGTAGTGCTGTATAAATCCTTTGGTATTTGAGTGGATTAAAGAAACCTGTTGTTGTGTGTGTGTGTTTCTATGGCGGCAGCAGACAAAATATATTTTCTTCTTATTGGCTTCTGGATCAGTCTCCGTGTGTTTGTGTTTATATTTGATTTTAATGTTATCAGTTTATTACACACACACTATCAAAGAGCACAGACTAGGCCTTATCTCTCTCTCACAAACACACAAACTTGTGAGCGGGCTGGACAACAGCATCTGAAGAGTAGATTTATTCTGTGTGTGTGCGTGCGTGCGTGCGTGCGTGCGTGCGTGCGTGTGTGTGTTTTATGGTAGATACCTCGGCCAGCCCATTCACCCATCCTGTTGTCCAAGGCCCTGTAAATCATGACTATTGTGTAGAGGGAATGGCACTGTGGCTACTGATAAGCTCTGTGTGTGTTTGTGTGTGTGTGTGTGTGTGTGTGTTAGCCTGTAAATCAGGGCTGAAGTAACAGCCCTGTGTCGTGTAGTCAGGGGCTTCAGCGGCTGTGTGACGTCTGATGGCCAGGATCCAGCAAACGCAATAAAAGGTGTTAAATTTGCGTTTTTTATTAGCCGGCTTTTTCTCTCAGTATGGTGCGTCCACTGAAATACTCTCTAAACCTCAACCTGAAACATGACATGTAGGGTTAGCATGGGGTTCTGTATAACATTTCTGAATGAGATGCTGTTTCTTTTCCTTGTAAAATGAAAAGACTCTGGCACAGAAAGCAAGATGGATGTTCATGTATCTGGTCGGAGATAAAGGGGGAAGTGTACAGGCTGGTGATGAATAAATGTACACACAGCCAGGGCGGGTGAACTGGAACTGTTTTTCTGGGACAAAAAAATGAAACGTTTAAAGGGGTTCCATCTTGGCACACTGTTGGGGCAAGAAGTACCCCTACCTGGGGTAAGATCAACTCGACCGACCCCACCCATTCCCCCTCGGTGATTTGACATCAAGTTTTTGCAGAATGTATAATGTATATGTTAGTTCATTTATTAGAATTTTTCAAACGCACTGGATATGTTTTATTGTACAGCTGACATGGAAGCCTCTGGCAATGTAGGCCATAAAACAACCTTAAAATTACATTCAGTGTGTATTAATATAATGTTAATTATTAGGAGTACTAGGTGTTATTATTATTAGGATTAACGTAGTATTAAAATTAAAACAAAGCATTTACCAGAATGGTAAATTTAGATAGCCAACTCACATTCAGCTGGCTGATATTTTTATTGTAAAGACCCATGTGTTTTGATGCAAGGTCCACTTCTTTATTTTTTCCACAAAAATTATGTATTTTTTTCCTTTCAACAGATCGTATATCATTAATTGAAGTATGAATGTATAGATCACTAATATCCAGTGGCCAAAAGTAGATCAGCTGATCCCAAAAAGTTTCCAGGGCAGTAAATCCCAAGAATGCAGTGATCCAGATGAAAATGAGGAGGTAATGAGACAGAGAATGCACCAGGATTAGATTTGGCCCCATTGCTTGCTCAGGAGAGAAACTAGACCTGCTACCCTGGGAGGCTTCTTCCCGTGTCACCCTGTCATGATCACAATAAATGTCATGACTAGATGTTCTGAGCATGTCGTGAGCCTCGTCAGCACTTTGAAAACTCAGTCTGACTCTTTCACAAACGTTTAGAAGAAGTTAAAGTGCTGCACCTGTCTTAAGTTTCACTGTCTTCTTGGTAGATGGGGAGTACTAAAGCACTTTTCCTCTGGGACAAGGAACCAGTCCCTACCACTGAAAAACCATTATAAATAAAGAAACCAGTACCTGAGCTGTACACTTCCTGTTCGATGGCAGGGCCAAAACTGGGCCGCAGCCAAACTGACCGTGTCACTGCTTTCTGATTGGTTGAAATGTTGACACAAAAATAGACAAAATTAGAAGAAGGTCATTGTCTTCTACTGTCCAAGCGAAAAATGAAAATGGAGTGAACAAGGACATAAGTCATTAGTTATTTATAGTTAAGTGCTACAACTTCCATACCATTACAGTATGGTTTAGGTACAGCACAGTGAGTGTACACATATAGAAATGTGCCTAAAGCGAGCACATTTGGGGAGAGCCTAGCGACATATTAATGGGACTAGCATTTTAGAACAATCCCGGTTCAGTTTGAGCAAGGTACTGTCCCCACACGCTGCTCCTTGGGTGCGGTGTTCCTGGCTGTCTGCTGCTTCACTTGGTGAATGGATTAAATGCAGAGAATATTTTTTTGCTGTTCACACGGTGTGCTGTGATGTGTTCAGTCTATGACACTTAACACTTTACACATGCAAGGCATTCTGGATGTTAATGTTGTTAGAACTTACTTTTCAATGTTGTACCGTGTTCTCAGTAAATTAGAATTCTGGCCATATCTAACACTTATTAGTGTAAAATAATAAAGGTCTGGGGTAGTCAAACCGTATTAGTAATTTTATATATGAGCCTGCAAAATAATGGTGGTAATATGTAAAAAATTGAAACTCTAGACTTAAAACAGCACGTTATCCCTCTCCAAACATGCCTTTTCTAGCAGTATCTTCTTGTTTGGTATGTGGTCATACTAGCACATGCTCGAGTATTTGACCCCGTTTATTTGCTGTTGGTAACCCTGTGTTTCTCTGTCTCTGTGTGTGTGTGTGTGTGTGTGTGTGTGTGTGTATGTGTGTGTGTGTGTGTGTGTGTGTGTGTG
>JBBKCR010000034.1:1414625-1425055 GCA_037577295.1 Ladigesia roloffi | reverse complement strand
ACACACAAACGCACTGCAAACACACAAACGCACTGCAAACACACAAACGCACTGCAAACACACTAACGCACTGCAAATACACAAACGCACTGCAAATACACAAACACACTGCAAATGGGTTTTGCTGACAACTGCATTTTTTCCTCTGCTGTGAAACCTCTGTGTAAATATATATTAGGTTCCTGTTGAGTTTGTCAGTTTTTGTGGTCCCCCTAAAACATTTTAATTGTGGTCCCTGCTATTTGCAGTGCGTATGTGTGTTTGCAGTGCTTTTGTGTGTTTGCAGTGCATTTGTGTATTTGCAGCACGTTTGTGTGTTTGCTGTGCGTTAGTGTGTTTGCAGCACATTTGTGTGTTTGCAGCGCTTTTCTGTGTTTGGTTGTGTTGTGAGAATTTGCAGTGCGTTTCGTATTTGCAGCGCCTGGGTTGTCAAACTGATGGAGACGTTTTGTTTATTTGTTGTTTTTTTCTGTTTGCATGTGTTTTCTTAAGTTGTAGGGCCTTGAGCTCTCTCAGCCACCGTACACATTTGTACTGAAAGCGTTTCTGAAGGCCATTAGTCTGTTGCATTCTATTCAGAGCGCTCATCGAATGTGCGATGCCTTAAATGCCTATATACACAACATTCACACATTAGTATCAAGAATAACATCTGAACATTTCTATACTTGACTGCATATGATGACCTGGGAAACAGACCGAATGCTTAATTCCCTTAACAGATTGTATCTTTGTACGGAGCCAGTTCACCTTTAAATGGTTTATATGAAACAAAATCAGACAACTTTCGATCCCTTATTGATCTATCTAACTGTCTGTCTGTCTGTCAGTACGTCCATCTGTCTTTTCTCAATATGGAGCCAGTGTTATGTATTGTCAGACTTTTTCTTGGATCTGTGTCTCACCGTGTTCCCTGCTAACAGGAAGGACCGTAAGATGGCTTTGATCCAGCTGGGCTCGGTGGAGGAGGCCATCCAAGCGCTGATCGACCTCCACAACCATGACCTGGGCGAGAACCATCACTTACGAGTGTCCTTCTCCAAATCCACCATCTAACACTCCCCCCTCATCTGCTCAATTTCTTCTTACGGCGCCTGGATGCTGCAGACTGGTTAATTATGTTTTGCAACAACTGAACGATGAACAATGAACCTAAAGATGAAAAAAATCAAAAACAAACAAAAAAAACAAACAAAAAAAATCGGGTAGGTTTAGAAATGTATAGGGGAAAAAGGTAAGAAGTTAGAGACTACTGTAAAACCTTCAGGTAGAGACTGGAGGTGTTTCTGTTGTTCATTTTTAAGACTTGTCCTGAATTTAGGGCCGGAAATGAGGGAGCTTCCATAGCAAAGGAAGCTGCTTCCTCAGTTCTTTACAGCCATTCAGCACGGACACTGAATGGCGGCTTGAGAACTGAGGGTGAATTTGTTTCTGCATCGACTGACTTTAGCCGAGAAAGTCGAAGACGGACCCTCCTGTAGCCTGAAAGCCTTGCTGCATTCGACCACTCGCACTATTTCCCATAACTGTTGGCTGTTTCAATCAAGCTGATGCAGCATCACACAGGCAAACGAATGTCTCTGATGTCATCACAAGGTGCTGCCGGGTGAAAGCCCTGTAGCGACATTCCCTACATTTTGAGTAGCAGATAAAAAGGGTGCGATGGACAAAAATGATGGCTCCCATTCAAGACTCGAAAAAGTGCAGCTGGTTCAGCTTACCTCCTGCCCAGAGTTCGAACTGAAGACAGGCAACGTAAGGGGAACACTTTGTGACCTTCGTGTGTTTACTGTTTGGCCAGACAGTACAGATCTGTGAATAGATGGTTTGCGTTTAATTCACCTGTGAAGTGGGGGGAGTATATATATATTTTTTCCTTTTTTTTTTTTTTTCCTCAAACATACAAGGCTGTTATGGGCACGCCTCACCTGGACCACTGCACCGATGCGTTCATGTGCGGCAGCCTCCGTCAGATGCTGACTGAGCCGGTTCTGCCGAACTGGAGAGAAACTTTTCTACAACACAGGAAAAAGAAAGACACAAAAAAACGACCATTCCAGGAAAGCATGGCCAGCTATTGTTAATCTTACTGGAACACTCCAATCAGCAGTGCCCAGCTGTCAAGAGGCCACGCCTCCTCTTCATTGGTATTTTAAATGTGAATGATGTAGCCCCCCTTGATGATGCTTTCTGGTTGAGAATTGATTAAGGCTCCTTTCGGTCTCCCCCATTTTAGTCCAATTTGATTCTCAGAACCAAATGCTTTTACTTGTGACTTGTTTTTTTCCCCTCTCTCTTTTCTATCTTGCAACATGTTGGCAAGGACTCTCTAGGAGTCTCCTCCACAGAACGAGGCATGGTGGAACGGAACCTTTACCAGATTTTGTTCTTCTTCTTCAGCTTCTATGGTTTTCTCTCTCTCCTCAGCTGTGTGCCCTGTTTTCTTAAAGGGATTGTGCAGAAGTGATGGCGCTGAGGCTGAACAGCAGCCACTCTCTTTTGTCTTGCTGTCCCACACTAAAGGCCTCCCAAGTTTGAACAAAACCAAAACAAATGAACATTTAAACAAAAACAAAAACAGCAAGGGATAAAGACAGAGTGTGAGAGAGAGACGAAAAGAGGGAGAAGGTGTGTCTGGATGGCACTGATGGGAGCTGTCCCTGCTGAAATTCTTACAAGTGCGTTACAGAAAAATCCATAATGTGTCGAAATGTGCTGTAACGTAATTATGATGCATTGTATTGTGACACGGCTTGGTTAGCTCTAATATCCTGTGTGTTTGAATGTATGAGTGTGTGTGTGTATGGGGCTGTTCAAACATGTGGCTGAAATCTGTAGATCGTCGGGACTGTAGGAGAGGGGCGGCTAATCCTGCTCTCAGAGAACTGCCTGCCTCCAGACTTCAGCTCTGACCCTGATCTAACGCAGCTGCTCCTGATCATGAACTGGATCAGGTGTGTTAAGCCTTATTTGAGCTGATGTAGTTTTACCCCAGGAGGTCCTGTAATGTAATGCAAAGCAATTTGTGAGATTTGCTTGCATGGGATAAGGCACATGTTCAGTTTCACCATAAAGTCACCACAAACAACTGGGCTTGAATTGTCGACAGATTCAACATTATTAAACACATCACCAGAGAAAGGGTGTTATGTATGAGTTGCATATATAAACCTGTTCTGGTCATTTGTAAAGAAAAGTCCAGATTTGTAATTAAAAGAACATAGAAAAACTCCAAATTGAAAAAAGTGCCAACTTTTACAGTAAGTACCGTTACTGTTGGTATTTATGTGTCAAGGGAAACATGCTGCTATAGTAACATACAGGTTTGATTGTAGTGTAGAATAAAAATATCATGCATGTATTTGTTAGTAGATTTAGTTATTATGAGGTGGATTGGATTACTGTAAACTACTGTAAAAATCTGAGGGCTACACACTCCTTATTTTAATCCAGTGTGAAGCCTGTATATTAAATTATAGCTCTTCTTTGTAGTCACTTATATTACAGGCTAACCTCCGTCCCCAGGTAAAACTACTCCAGCTCCCATAGGGCTGTTTATTGCAGCAGGATGGTCGATCACTAAAGCAGCATGACGACTTTTCCTGGCTCTCCTCTGCGGGCAAACAGGCAAGGTGCTGCATCATGCTGCCAAGGTCAAGCCTTAACATTCCAAGGAGGGTCAGTGCAGAGCCACGGAGAGGCTCTAGAGGGCGCTGCTCCTGCTCCAGACTCGGTGTTGTGCCTGTTTGAGTCCCACATTTACAAAAGATCTAACAAAAAAAACGGATCGGCACACACTTTAAGAAAATTCAAGAGTGCAAGGCAAAGGACAGTGTCTTTATTTTTATTGTTTTCCTTTCTGCTAATTTACCTGAAGCGATTCCACACTTCGCTAACACTTCTCAAAAGAAATTGAAATAATTTTTTTGAAGTTTACAGTCTTAAATAAAGCAAAACTATTCAGGTCTATATATCTTAAGGATTGTCAAGATTTTTTGGAGAAAAAAAGAAGTTACTTATTTTTGGTAATTTGTTCTTTTTTATGGAGAGAAACAGAAAAAAAAAACAAATTTGAAACCTCATTGGGTTTTTGTACCACTATAATCATTCAAAAAAAATCATGGTGAAAAAAAAACATCATATTTACTGTGTATTTACTTATTTTTTTCTTATTATGTGCCTTATAATGTGTTTATAATCAAATAGGTTTTAGAAATATTACCTAAGATATCTTAAGTACTTTGTGGGGTTGGTGAGAGGATTGATTTTATTTGATCTTTTATGTTCTTGTAGGCTTTTTTTGTAGATGTGTAATTTTGAGGGGACTCAGTGCTGTGTGGTCTTTATAAGTTAATGTTTGGTTCTTTGAATGCGTGTTGGAGAAGTGAAGGGTAACATCTGAAGAGCTGTGTTTGCTGTGGGTCTCTTCTCTCTTTGAGCGTCTGAGAGAAGAACAAAGTGTGAGGAGGGCTTGGAGGAGGTTTCAGACTTGAGGCTAAATGGTTACTTCTAAGAGAATTTCTTTTTGATGATCAGACTTAATATAAAAAGAAACTAATTTAAAATCATCTTTTTGAAGAACATCCTTAGTTTTGCACAACACTCACCATTTCATCTGCTTCATCTGCTGCAGGTTTAATGTTTCCCCAACATTCGGACGCACATCGGGATCATTATATTGATGATTTAAAACGAGCAGAAGCCCATTAAGTGACTCAGTAGTGATTATCCTCTCGGATTTGGTTCATAAATGCATGTTCATGTGGAAATAACAGCTCTTAGAGGAATTAGCAGAATGCCACTTGATTAAAGAAGCATAAAACTGCCTTTTATATGAGCTTCAATTAGACTAGCCGCAAGATTAGTTTCTGATAATAATATGAGTGTTATAAATGTTGAATATGTGCTCTGTTATTCCATAATGAAGCAGCTGATTGGGTTCTTATTTGTTTATGTAAATGATAAGACGTGTTAGTGTTGCCTCATTAGGCCATGCCAGTGTAACTTTGTAATTGCACAGTTAATTCATTTTCCATTTATTACACATATTTACATATATATGTGTGTTTGTTTCACTGTCAAAAAGGATGGCTGTGCACAATACATTATCTTCTAATTCAGATTATTATGTTTTCTTACAAATGGTGATGTCAAAACCTGTTCCAAAATTAGAACAACTGCGCTAATTTCTGTTAGGCCTCTATAAGATTTTTGGTAGTGTCTTAACACTAAGCTAAAACGAGTGCGCATTAATGTTGTTTGCCCATTCTCTGTAAAACACAGACAATTAAGGCTTGTCAAGTACATAGCCTATGTTTTACCTAATAAATATAACAGGCAATTTTACAGTGACTCCTTTAATAAAGAGCTACAACTGCTTTTCTACCATCTGACTAAAACCTGGTTAATCTACAGTTTATATTCTCAGGTAGTGACGTGCCTAGAACTTCCAGAAGTCCTAGAGTGATCTTTGTCTTCTAACTAATATAGCTCCTCCCACTGTAAATCAAGACGTGATTAGCTGATTGCGCCATCAACTCCTAATTATTCCTTAGTTCATTTTCTGTAACCGCATTATCCTTACTAGGGTTGCGGGACCTGGAGTCTATGTCGGGGTCTATGGGTGCGAGGCTCACTCACCAGGGGAAGTACCCCAGCGCACCTCAGGCTTCCTAATTATGTATAAGCTGAGATTAAATATAAATGGAGGTCAGTCTAGCTTCAGAATGCCTGACAAAGTGGGATAGCTTGTTTGACCGTATCTAGAAAGACACTGGAGAAAAACCTGATTAGATTTTCTAAAAATTGGACATTTCATAAATTTAACCCTTTCCAGCCCAAATGTAACAGTGAAATTAAAGTAGTACTACAGTTTCTGTAGAGTAAAAAAAATGAATGAATATTAAACAAGTTAAAAAATTCAGTTACGTGCTTTTATCTGAATCCAGTCTGATCCAAAACCAAGTAAAGAATCCCATGTGTGGAGAAGCCCACAGCATCCATTGCAGCTTTTCAGGTGTTCCCTCCATAGTGCTGTTTCTGAGCATACCTGTCTGAGACCTCCCCTGTGTGTGTGTATGTGGGTGTGTCTGTGTGGTTTGATTATTTACTGTATCTTATATTGGATTCATTTTAGGGGGTTTGGCCTGTTTTGTGCTCTGTAGTGAAATGTTTATTTTTCTTATGTTTTTTGTTTCTGATTTTGTAAGGATGTGAAAACTGGTTAAAGGTTTAGAGTGTAACTGGTTAGGGTGTCTGTCTCTCTGTCTGTTTCTCTGCCTGCACCGGCAGAGTCAGTGTATAGAGAGAGAGAGAGAGAGTTAGCGAGCGAGAGAGACTGGGAGAAAGACTGATCTCCAGTGCTGGCGAGTGCGTTTGTATGTGTGTGTACGCGTGTGTGTATCGAATGCTGTTGAAGA
Source organism: Ladigesia roloffi (assembly GCA_037577295.1). Classification (NCBI taxonomy): domain Eukaryota; kingdom Metazoa; phylum Chordata; class Actinopteri; order Characiformes; family Alestidae; genus Ladigesia; species Ladigesia roloffi. The sequence continues at coordinate 1,418,636 of JBBKCR010000034.1, read as the reverse complement.
GGCAGAGCGGCACGCTCTCCCTCCTCTGCTGGCTGGGTGTGGGTACCATTTGTCTGCTTTAGCTCTAAAGCTTTTCATTTACAAACAGGAGAAAAAGCCAGACTCTCATAAACACACGGCACTAAAGCAGTTCACTCTGATAACATTTGTTCGTACCATCAGACTGCATCTCGAGCCTGTATTTGTTTTTTTTTCCTTGATATTGTTTTTTTTTCCTCGACTAAAGCATTCTTGATCCCGTCTTGACTCAGGCAACCTTGTCCCGCCATGACGTGAGACAATTTCCTGTTGATATCAGCCTGTCACTCAAAACGGTTTGATACTTTCAAGGTTATTATGATTTTTTCTTTCGTTTTTTTTTAAAAGGTTTTATACTGAAAAACTCACAAATAACACAGGACCAAAGTTTATGTGCCTTTCATCTAGCTTATTTGTAATGTTTTTCTTCTTGGATGTATATCAGAACCAACAACCTTCTTTTCTTTATTTTGTGTGTTGTTTCTTTTTGCATTGTTGTTACAAAGTCTGGTTTCCACTGAAGCAAATGTGTCTTAAGTTTTTGATTTGTTTCCCCTAAAACAGAAGGTCAAGCCATATCATCTGCCCCATTAACCAACCCCTATTATGAAATTTAATGTTGGGTTTTTTTTTTCCTTAGTTTTTTTTTCTCAGCCCTTGTGGATCTGATCTGAAAACTTTGCATGAAAAACTATGCTGTAATTTCATCGACAGCTCACGCAACCGATAGCCTTGGTCTGTAGGGACAGCGTTTGGTTTAGGCTAGGAATTAGATGCAACGGTCATCTCATCTTTATACAAATTCAGTAAAAAAAAAAAAAAAGCTTTATTTCAAATGTGCAAGAACTAATGAGTAATGAAACGAAACCAAAGGAATTGGGCTAAAATTTGAGCTATTAACTGAAATGTTGCTTTAAATCAGAGAAGTGGAATCTTATGAATAATTAAAGTACGGGTGCAATGGCTGTTTTTCCTGCTCTTATATTCACACTGTACAGTTTTGTCTGGGGTTGTGGTTGAGGTAATTGTACTGAAAACTAAAATTACCTGCAGTAACGCTGCACACTGACACGACTGTCCAGTAACGATTGCTGGCAATTAAAGATCCATTATGGGTCCCTTTAGTCACGACAGTTTAGTGTGTATTTTAACACAGTATTCAAAACAGACCACTTATGAACCATATACAATGAACAGTTTTTACACCCATGTACTGCATTATTTGTCCATTTTTAAATTCTGTACAGTGGATCTTTAAACAAATATAAGTGGTTGGGTGCAGGAGCCTGAATTTTAACACATACTTGGCACGTTAATGTAGGGCATATAGAGCCATTTAAGGCATTATGTTGCTCAAAGTTTAGCTCAGTATGTACATGATAATTACGATATTTTCTGATGTCCAGCCCAGTGATTCTGGCCCGTCTTGGATTGATATAGCCATATTATTACATTAAATTAAGGAGTTCTAATCTAGATCATTGCTACATTATGAAAAATATAACTCTAACCCTTTTACTCTAAGTAAAGATATTAATAATGTAACGCTACCCTACAGCAAGTTACATTGGTAACATAAATGTAATGTTAACCTCCATCGTAATACGTAACGTGACTCATTAACGAAACGCACAACAAAAGATACGCCCGTTGCACTCATACTTTAAACATTAACGTTAAGGTGTGTTTCGAAATCTTCAGAATTCCAGCCATCCCGACTTTTCTATTTTCTCTTTCCACGTCTAAACGATTAACAGAATTGGGCAGTGAATTTGCATAAAGGGAGGGCCTAAACTCAGTGAGCTGTTTGAGGTGGAGCTCAGGCACAGTGCACATACAGAAGTGCCTGCATGGACCTCAGAATGCTTGACACGCCTTGATATACCTAATTTATAGCTTGTATGAATGTTTCACTACCAAAAGGTAACAAGTGCTGTAAATAATGTGTTCCCTTTGTTTTGTTTTTATTTAACCTGGCCAAAAAGAAAACTGAAAAGAAAAGAAAAAAAAAGGTTTAGGGGAACAAGATTACACACCGATAATGAGCTGATTTTTATATTTATGAAAATCAACTGGATAAAAAAAACACACACACGATTTGTCTTCTGTATTTTGATAGCATACCAGTACCAGCTTTCATTTGTAAAGCCGTTTATGTGACATTGTGGGGAAACGGGGGAGAGAGAACGAGCAGATTCAGTTTATGAGTTTGATGTAATAAAATGCAAATAGAAGATAACTATTAAAGAAACATATTTTCTAATTTTTGCAGTGCATGGTTGATTGAATGTTTTTGGGGGTTTTTTTGGGTATTTTGTAGGAAATGTTTCTTTTTTCTGTTTTTAAACGGCTTATTACTATTATGCATAATCATTATTAGAGTTACAGCTATTATTATTATTATTATGATTATTATTAAACCAGAGTCTCTGCTGACTTTTTTCCTAATCAAACTTTAATTGTAGCATGCCTTGAATAAATGTCATGACATCTGTACTTTCCTCGGCCCTCTGTCTCTTCATCTCTTTACCTCTGGGTTTGTATCGGGCGCTGTAGGCCTGGATCCTCGTCCAGAGCTGGACAGCTGATCCCGGAACAGACTGGGTCCCTGAGACTACTTTAAATGGTGGCATGTTCTCTCAACCAGTGTGTTCAGAGAGCAGCGTGCTGGCGTGGAGTCCAGGCCTGAGCTAACCCTTCCTTTCTGTTGCCTTTTCTATGCTACAGCCTCTTAACTCTCAGCAGTGACCGGTTTCAGGCTTGCAGGGCCGAAGTGCAGGTCAGCCTTCTCCCTGCTCTGTCACAGTTTAGCACAAACCACCATTTGCCCCTCAGCTCTGGGACAAACGTGCATTTTTAAATATCTAAAAACATATGAAAATATTTTAAAACGATCACTTTGATCTAATTTAGGTGCCCCAACTCTTACCCTCCAGTGTTTCCTCCGGCCTTAAATCTGGAATGTCCATGCATGAAAGAGCTATGCTTGCCTAAATCTCCAACATGAGCAGGGAGAATCTCACCTGGACTCAGACTGTGCCCCCCCACAAACACACACACATCCCCCAAGCAAAAGTCCCCTGAACGTCACTCCCGATCCACTCTGCGCTCCGTATAAACACTGCCAGCTTCTACTGTGTGTTCTGCAGTCTGCTTAGCACATCTCCTGCCCTTTCTCTTTCTTGTTCTCCTTCTTTCTTTTCTCTTTCTCGCCGAATACAGGCCTGCCTGCTCTGAGCAGTAACAGCAGAGGCTCAGTTTCACCCTCCCACACCGAAACTAATCCCATAATGAAACAGCCGAAATTCACCCATGACTCTTGACATCCTTGGGAGATTAATAATTATAGCAGTAGGCCAAATATCATGTTTTATGGTCACCCTCCCCTACATCAAATGGAGCGGATTTTTTACTGGAGCTGTGAAGCTGATAGACACTTAATGTTGTTTGAGCCAGCTTGAATAGCAATTTCTGCTTTACGTTTGTCTATATTGTTAAAATAATGTCACACAATGTCAGAAACGGCACAAGCGCAGCCGCCTTGGATGACTCAACATCTCAATGTAGTTTAAAGCAAATGTGTGATTGAGGGATGCAGTTTTCACAATATTAAAAAATTAGCTTCAGTTACTACCGTGTAAAACTGAAGAAGCAAACATCAGACTCCAAACATGTCTTCAGTTGGGGGGTGTTATTTGATATCTGGTCGACTATTGAATCGTACATTATTGAGTGTTTTTGGGAAGTGTAAAATGAACTGTTGGTGAAACACTGAACTGTATGATGCACACTTTCACAACAGTACTGCTTTCAGGGTTGACTTGAGTTCACTATCCAAGCTGAATGGGGTGTGGCACAAAGTCCTGCACTGCGAAAGACATCAACATGCAAAGATTTGTTGCTTGATGTATGTGTTATGACAGCAGTGTTGTGCAAGTTCACACTTTTTATGAACTAGTTCAAAGTTCAGTTCACACATGCTCAAAGTGAACT
>JBBKCR010000034.1:1394128-1414525 GCA_037577295.1 Ladigesia roloffi | reverse complement strand
ACACACACACACACACACACACACACACACACACACACACACACACACACACACACACACACACACACACAGAGGTGGGAAATGAGATCAGTAAGGGATAGAATGATTGACTGCTGTTGAGAGATTACAGAGGTTTGGCTTTGGACCACACTGGACTACGAAAACCCAGATTGCCTTTTTAAGAAAATGGATGAAGGGGGGAAAAAATGCAACTGAGCCAAAACGAAGCCAAAACGTACATCAGACGGCTCCTTACTCTCTATATTTTGCGCTATATAGGGCATGAAATGAAGACCCAGGCACAGCACTGAATTCAACTGCATGCAAGATTTGGAAAGACCTGTAGTCAAATCACATGTTTTGTTCTATTTCTTGTTTAAAGTTTGCTCTCTTAAGAACACATACGGCATCTTTATGCAAATAATTCCTGTTTTATTTATTGAATTTAACACACTGGGTGGAAAAAACTGTCAATAATTTAGCAACGATCATGACCCCAGTATGCTATTTGCAGTAAAACAAAAACATAACTGGGCATTAAAAGGTGAACAAAACATGTTATTTGACCAGTACTGACCAAACACATACAATATTTATCAGCTGATTCAAGGCATTTGCACTTTTAAATTTTTAAATGCAGAATGTTTAGTTCATTACATAGTAGGGGTGGGCAGTATGACATAAACGTGATAAATTATGTCAAAATAATCACAATACACTTTGGGCACATTGTGGTTCTCACCAGTCCGTAAAAATAAAATCCAGTAAGATTTTGAATACATTTAGTTTAATAGATTTAGTTTAGCACAGAATGTAAAACACTGAATAATAATCACTGCTTAGAATTTGAGAGAGTATTGTGGTGTTTTTTCCCATATTGCCCACCCCTAGTACAAGGTACGTTGCAAAAGATATTATCAAAAAAGGAGAAGTTGTCCAGATCAAGCAGCTCTAAAAAGAAGCCATTTGGGGTTCAGCCATGAGCCAGTGATGTTTCTTAACTTCAGTTCTCCATTCTGCTCTGAACAAGCTTGTGTTTTTCCTTCTGTAAAACCTGATTCAGCTCACAAAGGCTAGATGTGTAGATAACAATGCGTCTCGTCACAAAAGGCCAAGAACTGAAGGTGTGAAACATCAACTTCCGTCATTTGTCCCATGGTGTGCCCACAGACAACTATATGCTTTTGAAACTGAGTGAAGCAAGGCTCGAAAAAAGGTTTCATAAAAAGTTCAATGTGATGATAAATGTCAGTTATGACCAGAATGCAGCCAATGAAAGCTTTTACCTTTTGCTCACCAAACTATTTTTGTGCAATTTCCTAAGTAATTTCCTATGAAAATACTGAGCGGTTTGGGCATTTACAACACTGGAAGCGGATTTTTCCTTAATTGTGGCTCATACGCAATGAAATGTGGCATGAAAAAAACTGACGTGCCCTGTTAGATAATCCACTGTTTATTTGACTCACAGAAACAAAAAAAGAAGGCTGCAGTAATCAGTGATCCATGATGAACCAGTTGGCACAAATGGCTCTGGAGTTAGTGGACAAGTTGAAATGCAAAAGGAATAAAATATAAATATGTTTTTTAAAGGGTGGCAAACGTAAAAAAAAAACACCCTTCGAGCACATCAGTGCACACACTTCCGTGAAGTAAACATCAAACATCTCAGGGGGAATACTGACATTGCTCCTATAGGCTGGGGAAGCAGCAAGGGGGGATGGGGGTGAAAAAAAATTTGCCCAATGTGCAATCAATTGACATTGGTACAGGAATGTGTGTCCTTAACACATTGGCACATCAAGAGCAAAGCCTTTAGTGGGGGTTCACTGAAAACTCCATTCAGCCAGGGCGTGGCTACTGGGGTTTTTCTTTTCGCTGGTCTCGTCCACAATGCAAAGCACAATGACACAGGAGCAGAAACACAACCACGACCTCCCTGCTGAACATAAGTGCGATCATGCAGCCAGGAGTGTGGGTTTGAAATCTAATTTGCATCATTTTCTACAGAGGTGTTCACATTTTGCCTCTTTCATTTAGCAATGAAGCTAACAGGCTAGTGCTGCCAACGTCTGTCACCCAAATCTGTAGCTACCTCTCCGAAACTTAAAGTGCCAATCTACAACTGTGACAATTGTATTATATCGATGAATCTGATCCAAGATCAGTACTTTCCAGTCATCTAATTGTGACTGCAATGGCTGCTGGGAGTTTTGTTTTGATTTATAGTTCACAATGAGTCACCTTGCACCACATTAACTAAGATCTATTTGTCGGCTGAGCAGGTTGAGAGAAGTTTTAGGAAGTTATTTATGGTTCTGAGCGACTTAGCAACCTTAGCCTCGTAGCTTAAGTTCTGAACTAAAGCAGAAAAATTTGGGCTCCAAACATGTCTTAGGTGATAGAGCAGATCAGGGGTAAACAGAAAATGTGTGCAAATTTGATTTTCGGACTAACAGTTCCTTTAAAATCAATACGACTAAAAATGCTAAAAAAGCAAAGAGTTAGGAAAATCGCAGCCACTCAGAGACCTGCCTGCACTCTGATGGCCGTGGAAATGTTTCAGCATCTGATGATCTAACCTCTACCTACGTCGGCTGCATCGTGTATGAATACTGATTACGTGTGGCTAAGCCTTTTTTCCACAGCAACACCGAACTCCTCAGGGGAAACGAAGTGTCTTTGCATTTGTCAGTCTGATTCTCAGCTCTATTGTCCTGTATAGTTTAGTTTTCCTTGTTCTAGAGACAGTTTAACTAATCCGATCTAATTCAGCTAATCAACAAATGAAACCTCCCGTGTACCAGAGTGAAGAAAACAGGATAGGGCAACTCTGAGAACAGCATCAAAGACTGCCACAGCCAAGACCAAACAGGCTAATTTGGGCAGGCTGTAAACGTAGTGTGGACCTGTTTGTAAAGTTCAGCAGCCCCCACGTTTTTATCCGATTTCACTGGGCAGCAACACTGCATCAAGTGGCTCTGCAAATCCAACCCATACCAGATTAAAACGCTTTCCTAAATGCATCCATTGGCAGTTACTTAAGGTTATTTTTTTGTGGTAAGCTATGATTTTTCTTTTAAAAAAATGCAGTGCATGCAGTGCTGTTCGTAAGAACAGAACACATTACTGGCACATAAAAAACAGGTAAAAATCCAATGGATCATCATTTAGGTTTTCCGATAATCCACTGAAGACATGGTTAGACCGACTCTTCCCCGCTTCCCTCCACAGGCCTGGGCCTTGTCTCGGGTCATTTCTCACTTCGGTGCCTTCACACATCTGTCATTATTGGCTCATTTTGGAACTCAAGGCCTGTAACTGGTCCAGAAGACCACAGCGAGGACAGCGCAAGCACCAAGAACATAAACACTCAATATACGCTGTCTAACACGTCACAGGTTTTAAAAACAAATGTTTTAAAAATTGTACTTAAAACACACAAAACAAAAAACAGCTGCAAGTTTCTTTTCAGCGTTTTCTGTCTCCTTCCACGCCTGTTTTATCCCAAGTCTGTAATTAGGCTGCAGGTGCTTTTTCTTTTTTTTTCCTTTTTTTCTTTTTTCCTTTTTTTTGAATTTTTGTTTTTTACACGTCCAATATTTCCTCAGCTGTCCCGCCACAGCGTAGTCTGTAACGTCCTGTTCTCCAACTAATGGTGGGGTCCCAGAGAGCAGACAGGAAAATTTGGATGGTCATAGACTCCCTGATGAACCAGGCCACTGCATAGTCCAGCTTGGAAAAGGATGGAGGGCCACCCTGAGCAGAGAGAGAAAAGAAAAGAATGCACAAACAGCAAATGAAGAATATGGAGAATTTGTCAGTTATATTTTTCATTTATCTGAATGAGCTGGACTCAGTTTGAACCAAACTGGTTCAGCAATCTGCATTGCAGTTTTAGTTGGTCTAAACATGCTTTTTCAGTTCACAAGCTCAATTTTCAGGATATTTCAGAGTATTTTTATTTAACTTTAGATTGTACATCGTTTTTGTCTGTGTGCCTGTGCAGTCATTACATAAGCAATTTCCTCCAGGATCAATTAAGTTTTCTGGTTCTGAATAATTACTAATAATAAGGCTTTTCAGGCCCAGGATGTGCAACTTTTCCATTGGCACAAGGAACGAATAAATGGAAAAGGCCTTCACTATATCATCAAATAAATAAACGTATTTGGCTACTTGGTCACTTCAAGTGCAAAAAGCGTGCAACCAGTGTAACAATTTTTTGTCCTTATGTGTGAGCACTACAAGCAAGGTGTGGCGTTACCTGAACTCCTCGGAGCTGGATGTAGTCAGTGATGAACCAAGCCAGGCAGTGGCACATGAAGAACACCATGATATCCCAGCGGAACACGTGGTGGGCGGCCCAGCCGATGATGAGGCTCGCCACAAAGCACTCGGAGATGGGCTCGATGATGGTGGCTGGCAGCATGTTAATGCGAAGCTTGGCCCATCTGGATGGTAACACAGCGACATGAGAAGATGAACAAGGAATATGGGCCTTGATTTGCATACTGTTTGAGGTAAATGTGATGTATGAGTAGAAGATGTATGCAACCGTTTGGGCACCCCTGGATAATTTTGTAACTGAAAATAAACTTAGTTAATCACTGATTATTTGCTGGAAAAAAGCAATACAAAAGTTATGTGCAAAAATTGGTGCTATCAAATGACATATTTTTTTTGTTGTTGCAGCAAATAAATAGTAATTACTATTTAAAATAGGTCTGAAAAAAATTTAAAACATACCATTTGACAAATTTGCATGGAAATAATTTGCATATCGTAGATTGTATTATGTAGTTGTGTGATACTTTTAGAAGAATGCACCCTTAGTACTCTTACCAAGGACCCTTTGTTGGTGTAGGGTAGCATTTGGTATCTCTTATTATGTCATTTGTTAGCCCTGTTCATAAAGAATTCATGACTAATATGCACATTGAAAATAATCGATAAAACTCAGGTTTCACCATCTCCTATATGTTTTTGCTAAAATAACAACATTATGCTGTACAAACACTTTGATAAATAATTTAAGATGCCTGTATTTCACCACTGCTGCATTATCATGACTGTGTAGTTAACACAGTTAATACAGCTGAGGAGATTTCTCCTTTAAAACAGAACGTCACTTCTAACACCTTGCCAAATAAAAATATAAACTGTGACAGCAGCACAGCTGAAAATGGGCAAGAAAATGCGCCCTGCACCAGCTTACACAACATCACTGCAAACAGAAGGGCGGCAGCAGCACAAAGCAGAGAGACGAGGCCAGAAAGGCTGACTGCACAATACCTGATCATGCGTGACTGGAACTGGGCGATGGAGTAAGAGCCCGAGTTCTGCATGGCTACCTGCGTTGCCATGGAGAATTTCCATCCTCTGCAAGACAAAAAAGGAAGGTGTTATTGGCTACCCAGAGGAAACGTGACAGTTGGTATTGAGTTATTGAGTTGACACACTCAATAAAGGCCAAAACAACAAAAAAAAGAAAATCCCTGCTGTGGAGGCCATTTCCAACCCAAATAATAATCCTGGGTTTACAAGCAGTCATATTACCTGATAATAATTTATTTTGAATAGCAGAAACAATAATGCATTGCTTGAGGGAGCATCTGCGTTGTTATGCAGTTTTGTGCAGTTTGAATATTTTGCCACTGATTATTATAGGAGAGGCAAAGACACTTCTTACATAAATGACACATCTCAATCAAATGTTACCGACTTTCCTGCTGCGGAGGGTAATGAATATGTATACTGTAAATAGCCACTGTGAAGATTTCATTTTACATTTTCAGTGAAGAGTCTGAGCTAACCTGTCAGCAATGGCTTTGGCCATGAAGTAATCTTCAGCGATGTACTGGGCGAAAGCGATGAGGCCTCCAGCCTGGTCCAGGACGTCCTTCCTCATCAGACAAGACATCCCTGTCACACACTTAATCCCCGTCACGTTGGCAGATATGTATGAACGAGGATGTGATGTTCCGAAATACACCTATAGGATTACAGACGGACACACCCGAGGATTACACAGAGGATTAAACACAAGTCTTACACACACACCAGTAACTACGCAAATATAACAGAAGATTTACTTATTTATTGAGAGACGGAGACGCTGCACCTAAAGGGACAGTCCAAGTGAATATTTAATAAACGCAATTTTCATACTAACCTTCTTTTATGTGACTGGGTTGTAATTGGTGTGTGTTTTAGATGATCTAAACAGACTCTCTGCAGGCAATATGGACCTTATTCTGTACTCATCAGGCATTTAGCTAAACTACAGGATTCATTGTTGTTCAGTGACAGGCTTTGATATTAAATATTTAGTCACTATCTAAACATTCAAAGTAAAAGAACATGTCACTTAAAGGTCAATTACGAAATTCAAATGTCTGCAATTTATTTGAAAGAACAGCTAAAAAAGACGTGAATTCAAAACTGTTGATGCTAAAGGAAAGGAAAGGCTGACGCGAATTAAACATCCCTCTGTAGTGACATTCGCCTGACACTCACACCAAGCATGAATAAAAACTTTGGGGAACTTTAATACTTCACGATGGTCCTTATAGAACTAGATTTAATTAGAACACATGAGTAAAATCTCCATTAAGTTCAATAGGCTTGCTTAATTCTGAATTGAACTCTGTATGGCACTCTGTTTTATACAAAAATGAAAATATATAAATATAATAAATTCTCAAAATACTCAAGCCAGATTTTGTCCACTTTTGTAGACATCACATGTAAATTATAAAAGAAAATCTGACTTCAACTAATTTTACTCGAGATCGATCACTTCTTTACTTTCCCCTTTAAAGAGTTCAGCTAAAAATGCCAATTCTGGCTTTTAAGTACGAAAATATTTTTAATAAATGTTCAGTATTCGAAGCACACTGTTCATAACTAGACCAGCCCCCACATAAATGCATTATAGTCCTAATCTGACAGAGAGGCTACAAAACCCTTAGAGGAAGGACATTCCACCATAAGGCTCCTGCTCCCCCTCAGGGAGTGTTTCCACTTGGAATCCATCTGGCACTTTTGCACCCTTGTGACAGATTACGCCCTGTGTTCTTCCCTCCCTATTCAGAAGAGCCACAATTTTGCACATGCCCACATTTTCCACGCTCTGACACACCTTGGCACACCTTCTTCCCAGGATGAGATGAGCTAACTGTATTATAAACAAACAATAACATCAAATAATACTGGGAGTGATGACTGTTGAACTAAATTACAGCATGCCTGTATTTACAACATAGAACGATTAGTCTCTCACAGTTGGCCCGCACCGGACCACGCAGCTTCACAATGCAGACTCTTCTGTTGAGATAACAAACATCCCTCACACACTCTAGACTGCTCTCTCTGACGTGGACAAGTCTGGTACTGGATTAAATCAAAATGAGCGTTTACTCTCACAAAGCCTGGCGTCGTGTTTAGTTCTGAGGCTGTGCCAAACACAGGCCAGTCCTGTGCGCTTCACTGGTTTTTATTATAAAATGATTAAAAATCTACAACAAAAAAAGTATATTTATATCATTTTTAACAATCTTAGGTCAGGCCTGAACTATGCCAAATAAAACTGGCAGGTATTTAAAACATGTCATAAAATCTGATGTTATAAACCTTTCAAAGAACTTATAACTGAAGTGCTTTTAAAATAGCAGATTAAATTCCAGGAAAAAAGAAGAGCTACAGCAAGACCGTCACTACTGATTATATTGGAAGCAGATTAAGCTACTTTTCTTTCTAGGGTTATTTGAAAATTAAACAAAGAAAATTAAAATAACTAAACTTAACCAACACAGGATCTCCAAAATATTTTATTGGAAATATTTCTAATCAATTAATCGAGAAATATGTTATATCCAATGCATACTAAATTTACATTTACAGCATTTGGCGGTAGCATTGTGAGTCTTGTTGGTGTGGTAAGGCGAGTTTAGGTGGGCCCCCTGGGCCCCACTCCTACAGTGGTGTTATCCACTATACTAACCAACCACTATGGACATTGTTTGGTTGATACGAACAGCCAGCACTGATGAGCCCACGTATGAGCAAGAATATAGTTAACAGTACGTTTCATTTCTCATTGCATCATCAAGAACTCATTCTGTCCTGACAATATTGTTAAAATCTTAGATATCTGTGGACAATAGTTTAACGAATACCAAAATAATAACAATTATTATTATTTTTTTATATATATTATTATTATCATCATTATTTTTATTATTATTATTATTATTATTAAATTATTTCCACATCTAAAATGTAACATGAGAAAAAGGTGGAGTAACAGAAAAAAGGAAGGAAATGAATAAAAAAACAACACAAACCTAAATTTATTTTATGTTATTGTACTGTCTCTCATATTTATTTGAGTTGAAGAAGAATACTAAAAAAAGGTAAAATATTAATCAGTTTCCCTTAAAAGAGGTTTAAAATGATAGTTGTCTGAAGTTTTTGTTTTTGAAATCAAATTGGTTTAATGTTGATGGGGATTTTATGTAGAGGGCTGTTAGTTTGTGTGAGACTAATATTAGCTTGGTAATAAACAGCCTTGTCAGGAGTATTCAAACAAATCCCTGGAGGTCATTGACACGCCGCTGGAGAGCGTTCTGTCGAGGAATTCAAAGGTCAGAGATGACAAGGCTCCCTCACCTGCTCCAGTGTAGCAGCGAAGCCTTGTCTGTCTGCCACGTACGGCAGGCCATGAACCAGTCCCACCTTCTCCGTCATCTGATTAGCCATATCTGTGAGTGTGTCTGGCTTCACTGTTGGAGATCAGCAGACAGTCAGCAAAGCAGTTGCTAAAAGCTTTTATACTTTAGCATTAAGACCTGCACTCAAAGACTTCTGTTCTGATATTGGCTTAGTATTACAAACGTATATTTGTACACAGAGTATATAAAGTCCCTACAGATAGTTATCTGATCAAAGAATGCCATTTAATGAGCTTGATTTAACCATGTAATTACGTTTAATTAACCCTTTGTAACCTTTAGCAAATAAAATAAGCATGCCACACCATAACAAAAAACAACACTCCAACACAAAAGCTTTAAGGAACAGATCATAGCATGTGACTAAATTACTGGCATTTGCAATCAACACAAAAATAAAAGGCTATATCCTGAAGCCGGGAAGTGCAAGTACATTATCAAGTATATAATATACAAAACAGAACTTTATGGGTTTGGTAATCATGTCAGTGGACTTTAGTTTCCACAGTTTGTTTACATATGAAACTTGTGAGAACCCTACCTCGAATGCCACTGTCACAGATCCATACCAGATCGTACTTTGCGCCCTCGTAGCCTGGCATGAGGTTGTTTATTTTTGGATTGATGCCGACTTTCTTCCCCCCTGAGGGAAAAGAACAGAAAGAGGAACACTTCACTTTCTCTCCCATAACTTATTAATCTGGCTCTTCCTGACACCAGCCTGCTCTGAATTGACATGTTTTGCCCTGTGATTGTTTGTCCTTCAGCACATGAGTCACATAGATTGATCCCTTTGAAAGCTCAATTTATGGGCATCAATAAAAATTATTTATATATGCAGAATTACACTTGCGGCACATTAGAGCATTTCAGAATTGATCGAATGACTGGAGGCCTTCTGTCTGAGATCAGTCCCATTACAGCAAGGCTGAAGTATGGCTAATGTGTTTAACTATCACTTGCATTTTCTTTTTTTTTATGTCCATGGAGATAACAAATAAAAATATCTTGAATTTAATTACAGGATCATACATGGATTAGGGTTATAGCTTTTAAAAGCTAAAAAATGTCTACTGTTGTAGCCTTTGCAGATGGCTTAAGAATGGCTTCTTGTGGAACTACCAGTACATACCCTACACAATACCTACATAGAGAATCATTCTCAAATCAACCAAATTACTAAAAATTGATTATCCCATTACAATGGCACCTGAAGGGCTGGGACATGAAATTGGAATTGTATGAAAGCTTCAAAAACAGGTGAGCATAAGGATCTAAGCAAATGCAATGGATAGAAAACTGGGTTGGAGCAATTCCAAAACGGCAAGTCTTGTAGGTTGTTCCTGGTATGTAGTGATTAATTTTTTTCTGGATCAAAGAAGGACAACTTGGCAAAGAGGTAATCCCAGGACACCTCTCCAAATCTGACGGACTGAAGATGAGGGTCACTCTCAGCCCAGGTAGCAAAGAAGTTGCTGTGGACAGAGATGGACCTGATGCATTAACTGCTCCTCTTCAGGAGTCTTGAGGAGATCCAGAGCTCTGCATGGCAGTGATGATGTGGGTACTTGACGGGGCAGCCTGGCTGGCTGCTTCTGTATATAATGGAGATCGAGGGATAGAGGGTGATCACAGTCACTGTAGTGAACCTGGGAACTACAAACCCTTTATTAAACTTTACATACAGGAGCCCATAGCTTGTCTTCACACAAATCATGAGCCTGTTCTGAGAGCAGAGGAACACACCAGAAAGTTCCAAAACATGCACTCATAGACAGACAAAGGGTAGAAAGTGAGCATGGGTGCCTGACGCAAGGGACCCCAAGGGGTTTCCAAGATGGTTTCTGATGGCTTTCCATGATGGGGACAGCACGCTGGACATGCTGGACCTACAGGGGGTTTATCAGAGCTGGGCCAACCTTGGCTTCAATGGTCAAGGAACCCAGATAGCTGGGTGGTGTGGCGGATGTGGCCGGATGTCACATCAACCACCCACAGAAAGGTATATCGCTTCATGACAATGGTATTCCATAATTCCAGTGTCTTCCTTCAGAAGGATAATGTGCCCTGCTACACTGCAAATGTTGTTCAGGGGAATACTGATAACCTAGACTCCAAATTAGACCTAGACTCCAAATTTGTCAGATCACTAGTCGTCTTTCTATTGTGCATTCTGGTGAAATATTGGTAAAAATTGTACAACAAGAAAATAACATTTCTCCAAAAGCACCTTCTTTTATCAACACTACTGTGTTGCTTTTTTGTGTCAAGGTTAGTGAGCTACTGAGTGCCAGCCATCAAGAACAGTCTGGCTCAATGTTTTTTTAGTTACTGCTTTGCAGTCAGTACTTCCTCTTCAGAATTCTGTTCCTTGTAACTTCTTATCTTCAGGAGCAAACCAGTTTGCTGAACCAAATCACAGTCATGGTACAAAGAGATATTTGACTAAAAAAAGCGATTAAAGAGTAGCCATGTAGTCACAAGCAGCTTGCACAGATTTTCATTCTGTGGTGCTCAAATAGTCCTAAAGCATCTCATCCATGGTCACTGTTTAGATGCAATCTTTTGGGAGATGGACTGTCATCAGCTTACGACTGTTGTCTGAATTTCTGCATAGTCTTAGTAGTAAAGTACAGCAGAATGTGTTTTGGTTAGGTTGGTAGAAGTTATCCAAAAAAAGTTGCTGCAGACTGAGATGGACCCCATGCATTACTGCTCATCGTCAGAAACCCGAGGGAACCAGAGAAGTCTCAAAGATGGTTTCTGATGGCTTTCCATGACTGCTGCACCTACACTGCAAGCTGGACTGCTGCACCTACAGGGGCTTTATCAGAGCTGGGCCAACCTTGGCTTCAGCGGTCCAGGGACCCAGACTGCTGGGTGGTGTGGCGGATGCGGACTGGACGTCACACCTGCATTATTGTGCATTTTGACATAAATCATCTACAGAAAGGTTAAAGACCAATATGTCCTTTCAGGACAATGGTATTCCATAATTGGACTCTGCTTTAAGTAGGATAATGTGCCCTGCTACACTAGAAATATATTTCAGAGGAATACAACCAACTGTTCCAACTGTTGACCTAGCCTCCAAATTCTCAGATCTCCAGTCTTCTTTTTGTAGAGCATTCTGGTGAAATATTGGAACGAATGGTGAAAACGGGAAAGGGAAAAAAAAGGTTCTTCATCTTTATCAACTTAACTCTGTAAGAGTCATATTTGTAAAGAAAAGCAGAATGTGCTTTGGTTTGGATGGTAGAAGTGATCCAAAATGCTTTGCTTTAGACACATGACCACTAGCTGTGGAAAGGAAAAATAAAACTGCCCACCATGAGAAAGGTTTGAATGATGAATTAATGCTTGGGACAAATCTTGACTTGTAGGGAAAAAATACTGAATTGGGCTGACTTTCCCCAGCAGTGTTAGAGGAATGATTCCCCCATTCCACCTCCGGAAAAGTGGCTTTTTGCCACTTTTTTGAGTTCCACCATGGAAATCAAGGAGTTGAATCAACAGGAACTGTCAGTCTGATTATACGAACATCCGGACTAGAAAGAAAACAAACAGTCGAATACAAACACCAATGAAAGACGCCAGAAAAGCTTCCAGTTGAGGTGGTTACAGGATGTGTGTGTTTTTGATGAACAAGTTTGATTAGCTGTTGACAATGATGATTGCCTCAAGAAAAACTTCCAAAACACTATTACCACTTTAATTCCAATTTACATTTCTAATTAAGTATGATATATTTTTTTACTCTTCTAGGAATCTGGCTTTATCCCTAGAAAAGTTTGAAGAGATTATCCCCGGGCGCTTTATTCCCCGGACGCTTTATTTGGCAGCCCCCTGCTTCACTTAGTGAATGGGTTAAATGCAAAACATTTCACTGCACGTTGTACTTGTATGACTGTGCATGTGACTATTAAAATTTGAATTTGAAAAGCTTTGAGATACTGGATTTCTTCATGTTAACTATTTAACATTGAGTGTGTTCAATGTATCATTTTACTGTTATTCCCAAAATTGAAGAAGAATATTACCAGTTTAACTAGTGCATCTGTCCTCCTACAAAACACTGGCCAAGTTTGCTGAGCAACAGCAGCTAATTTCACTGAGCCAGTCTGCCTCCCATAACTATCTGCGCATTAACAGATGGGAGGATAACAGGACCCTGGAGAACAGTGCAAACTGGAGTCACTGCAGACCCCTAAGGAGCATGAATCAATATTTAGTCCCAGAGGCGTGTACATGGATGCACAGCTGGGCCAGGACAGTATACACATGGGCTCATTGGTCTCAGATCAGCCCTTCTTAAATAACACTTAACTGCAGTGGCATAACTATAGCAGGATCAGCAGGTAGAGTCGCACACGGGCCCATGATCTCTTGGGCCCGTCATTACCTCAGACCCGCCTCCTTTAAAAAAATAAACAAAAAAAACACTCAGCATTAATATCCCACCATGTGTGTAATAAAAACGTGTGTAATCCAGGTCTGCAGCGGTTTGCAGAAAGCTCCAGTAAGAAGAAAGCGGAGCGTGACTGCCGTGAAGCACCTTCAGCCACAAGATCCAAAATCTCGGGCTGTTTCGTTTTGCTGCAGAAATTACAGCAGCACTCACGTAATTCAGTATTTTTGTTTTTAAAATTGCAATCTATATAACCTACATCTGTGCTTCTGGTTCAAAAACGTGACAAAAACGAGATGAGACGCAACGTAAATGCTGGCCATGTGACGATAAAGAAACTAAATAATGTAGTTTGTTGACGAATAAAAATGAGACTACATGTGGTTTACAAGATAAAAACTTTTCTAAAATGTCTCTTCATTTTCGTTGACTAAAAAGACGTTATTTCCTGTTCATTGGGAAGGGGAGACAAAGGTACAGGACATCCCAATACTTTTGTCAATTGAGAGGCACTGTGAATTAGATTTCGAGTCTCTGCCCGAACCAGGCCCGATATTTCCTGCCACTCTCCTAGGGGCCGTGATCCAGTATTTGAGAGTCTCGGAGTGTGAGTTTAGGAAAGCACCCACAGTTCAGAACATGTGTTTTAACGGCCCACGTATTCAAAAAGAGACGGATTTAAATCGGGCTCGGCCCGAAAATTACAGTTAATGTGTCAGGCCGGTATGAACGGGCTCGGGTCGGGTTTCATTTTTTGGGCCCGATCTAAGCTCTGACTTGAATTAAATGTATCTACATTGGACAAAAGTTTTAGGACACACACCAAGTCTCGCACAAACAGAATTTTTATAAGCAGACTATCCCATATTCATGTAAAACGTCTGATCCTTGTTCTGATTTGGTTATGTAGACTATATTTGTTTAGGATTAAAAAAATATTCAGGTGAGTTCAGGCCCACACACTGAAGGTGAAGAATTTTTTTTTTACAAATGTGAAGTTTTACAAATGTGGGTTTTATACATAAGTTGAGAAAACAAATGTCGTAAATTCAAATGGGAGTGTCTTCCATGTCTGGAATGGATGTACAGTATTCTTAAGCCTACATGGTAATCAGATTACCTTATTTGAATTGGGAATAGGCTTGACTGATATTTTAGATTTTGTCAATTCTACTAAGTACTTATACTATTTTCAGTTAATAAAAAAGACTAAAACACAGCTTTCATTGACAAAATCCAGACTAAAATGTCATCAGATTTCATCGACTAAAACTAGATGAAAATAGTTGTTGATCATTCTGACTAAAATGGGACTAAAACTTGAATAGACTAAAAAGAGACAGGACGTGACTAAGACTGATAAAAACTAAAATGACAGTTTGATGCAAAAGTAAAATTAAAACAGACTGCCAAAAACAGCAATAATCAGAACTAAAACATCCTCGGGATAAATTTGAAATGTATAAGGGCCCGGATTGAATTTTCGGACCTTTGCCCATGACTATGTTGTTACGCCACTGCTTAAATTCCATAGGTAGCTATGTAAAAAAAACATTATTGAGAAATGTGGGATGACTCACTGAAGTTTCTGACTTATTTCCCTCTGAACGTTGTATTAATGTGATGCTCATTGCTCTTCTTAAGTTTTATTATTTTTAGCATTATAGCTGCCAATTTGTCACCAATCCTTGTCCGAGCTTGGATTGAAAATCATTCATTGTTATTTAACATCCTGTGTGTTGTGGGTGTATTCAGATCTTTGATAAGTTGTTTCAGGGGCTCATAGTTTAAATATTTGGTAGTTTGTGGTCAGGTTGTCTCCGTAATGTATGGGGAGAGATAGGATTGTGGAGTTGGTTTAAGAGTATGTGACGGAGAAAGAGTCTCAGAACTAGTGGTGTGCCATCATGGCTATGGCAGCCTGAAAGTGACAAAACATTGAGCAACAAATCAGTCCTCTGGAGCTAATGACACAGCAAACTCTTAAACAGACTTAAAGACACTAAAGCGAAGGTCATTAAAAAGTTTATGTGATTTAACTAATTAGTTTCACGCTCCACCTCTTTTCAGCTGCCCATAACCAAAAATATCTTGGTAATTAAGAATGAGTTAATGCCCCTATATGGATAAGCAATAAAATACAGTGGCCTGAATCAGTCAGAGGAGAAACTGGTTTGATACACCACTGTGAGGTGATTTTTTTTTGTTTGGGTGTCTTCAAACACTTTTTTTTAAAGCAACAACACAATCACACTTCATATTTTCTCACAGACATGCAACCTAGTTTTAAAATCACTAAAGAAAGTGAATGTAATGTCCTTGATACTGTTGTGGATAACTTGAGCTCTGTTGTACGTCACTCTGGATAAGGGCGTCAGCTGAATGCCATAAATGTAAATGTAAAATAATTTACATGCATTAAAACTGTCTAATCTTTGATCCCTGGTGGTGCCACAGCCTTCAGTAGCCACGAGCAAAAGAGGGCAACATTTTCTGAATGGCTATGATCCTCCCCAAAACGTTCCCAGTGATGGGAGCATATTCTGATAAAGTCCTGGCTAGTGAATGGAGCTGGATATTAAACTGGAGAAAAAAGAAACAAAATACAAAGGAGAACTTGTTTATATAGTGCTTACCTACAAATAATCTGGCATCAACACTGGGATATTTGCCCAGCAGCTTTTTACACACATCAATAGCTGGATCGTCGTGGTCTTGGACACACAGAAGAATTTCAAACTGAGAAAAACAAACAGGTAGAATAACATTAACAGTCTAACCCAATTCATCATAGTAAGACAGAAAAAGAAAGTAACAAAGGATACGGGTTAAATCACTGACATTTAAAGAGATGCACCATTTACATGAAAAAGAATTGCACCTTTGCAGACCTTCCCACTAAAACCACACACAGGCCTAGTTTAAAGCGTTTCAGACCCTATAGTCTTCTCAGAAATGTAATGCTAAAACTAACTGGAGCAAACTATGTCTGATTTTAAAATGTCAACCAAAATGGGATCAGTGGGCCAGGGCCTGCTTGGTGGGGGATTGAGCTTCTTTAGTTTGAGACCAGACCTGTAAAGCTAATGTGGCTGACAAATAATGGACCAATGGAACTTTATGAACAGACAAAAAAGCACAGGCAAAATTACGTTAAAACTGGAGTGGAAATTCTAAAGCCTCAATATTGTCTGTATTTAGCAGTACAGCCATATTTCGGACAAGGCCAAAAACCACATAAGTAAGCCTATTTGGGATCACTAAACTCAACACAGGTTTCAGTAAGTAAATGATTTAGGCATGCAGATTACACAATGCTAAATATTAGTCTCGGATAGATCTGACATTGGAGGACAGACAGATGAGTGTCTTGTTGGACATGAACCCAAAAACATTATAAGATTGGTTGGAGAACCACTGCTTCCATCATCATCCACTTGTACGTTTCAGATTAAGTTATTACTGCTACAACATATAACATTATAGCAGCAGACTAATGTAGTCGGCAAGTAATGCAAACTAATAGGCACTTTACTTTGGAATTGGAGCAACTACGCAATTTGGATTTTTTTTCCCGAACAAACGGTGTCCGGCACTTCATTGAGGTGGTACTGACTTGCAGATGTGATTTAGGACTCAGTATGACTTCCATGAGACAACAGGGTCTTTTTCCACAAATCACCTCACAAGCAAATTTGCTGATCTATAACCAATTTGTGACAACATCCATCATAAGTAAGGAACAATCTAATTCAAAATCAGTCCTGCCCAGTCCTGGTGTCTGAAATGGAAGCATGTAGAAGTAAAGTTTTGTAATATGTACATGTACGCTCTTAATTTTTTCAGCCTCATAGCTTCAGACACAAAATATGGACTCCAAATTTGTCTTGACTCACTGAGATACATTCTGTAAATTTATTTTTTTCTCAGTTAAACATTCCTTCTATCTACTTAACCGGATGTAGTAATTTAGTGTGTATAGTAAGTTAAAAGCTTCCACTACAAGGTTGGACACCAAAACAGGCCTGGCTGATACATTTGGGGTAAGTGGGAAATTGTGTAAAACTTTGTCTGAGTCACTGTCCAGAGATCCCCCTGTTCTTTTCAGCATTGCAGCATCCACAGACCGATGCTGTTGCAAGTTATATGGGATACGAGCATCCAATAAAAGAACTGGTTTAAAAGGTGAAACTTTTGGCCTGATCCAAAATGAACTGTCTCAACAACCCCACAGAGTTGTTGACATCTGGACTTACAAAAGAAGGCCTTCATTCAGCTCCATCCCCCTCCTTCTCCTCCATGCAATAGTCACAATAAAACCACTCGTAACATGAACTAAGAGAGAGCAGTGAGGAGAGAACGCCCTCTCTGATACTGAGGTTTGGCTCTGCGCCTCGCTAAAAGAGGGCCAGAGTAAGAACAGGCCAGCACTATGAGGACGGCCTGTCCAGCAGCAGACAGCACTCCAAACAGTCCTCCTGCTCACTACTGCTACGTGTTGTTCTTCTAAGGCCAAGCCATTGAGACCATGTTGCCATGGCTATGGCTGAGTGACCTGGGGGCTTGGAGACAAAGACCCTTTTTCTGCATGACTGGGGACACAGGGAATCCACAAAGGCCCAGGGCTCGGTAATAGAGCTGTGCTGAAAGAGTGGGGGAGTTTTAATGAATCATTGATGAAGCAGATCCCAGGTCAGCGCTGGCCTGCTTTCTCTCAGCAAAAGGATAAGCAGCACCAGCCATGATCAACTGACCCGAGATCTGTCTTGCGAAAGGGAATCCCTGGCTCGCCATCTGTTCCGGCAGGACCCGATTCATCTGCAGAGCTGATTGGACTTGCTTGGGGCCGTGACCCCGCATGGTGCACAGCGTTAGTAATGTGAAGCAATAAAATGGAACTGGAAACCACTGGGAACTATCACCAGCCAATAACAGTATAGTTTCAGTTGAAAAGCCCTTCAAGCAGATCCAGCAATTTCATCTCTGTCCTGTTATTAACCTAATTGGAAATGTAGGAAGGAATAAGATGGAAATCCTCATTTACACAATAAACGGTAATGGTAGTCCATCAATCAGAATAGTTCCTGCTCTCCACCAATAACAGTTTTGAAGGAAGCTGAGGAACAAAAATATTCATAGTCTTTTACAATGTCTGGTAAGGGCAGATGGACTTAAGGCAACTTCGAGAAAGGGAGGAGCAGACATCCCAGATAAAGACACACAGATAAACTTTAGACGCACAGATAAAGATTTGTGACCTAGGGTGACAATTGGATGATGATACCAACTTTTTTCCAACCTGCAGACTGCATGCGTTCTGCGTAGTGGGAGCACTCTTTGCAAAGAGAAGAAACCACAGGCTTGCAACCATGTTTTTCCTCTCCTAACTGACTTGAGTCAAGATTTTTTCAACAAAACACCCTAAGTTTCAAAGATTTCTAAATGCATCCATTACCTCCCAGTCCATATAGTGCAGGTATGGAAATGAAGCAGAAAAATCTTATTCTGAATTCCAGGTTTCTGTGCAATAACTTCAACAAACATTTACCATCTCTGCCAATACAGCCTAGCACCGTTTAGCTCTCCATTCGTGCTGATGTTAGGTAAAAGCACAACATGAAGCTCTGAAAAAAGAGCTCATATAAAAATCTGTAATAAAGGGAAAGTACACAAAATGAAATACAAATCATATGTAGAAAATACTGGTTTTATGTTACCGTGTATGAGTGTTTGTGTATACATTTTAGAAGTAATTTTTTTTAGAAAATATCAAAACAAATAAAATTTGGTTTATTTGGTGAAGATAGTTTAGCTTCTTGCAACCATTCAGCTCCATAGTAATCTTTTTCTATCCAAACAAAGATTCACAAACAGACAGTGACAGACATGCAGAAAGTTTATTTTCTTGACAAAGCCACAAAAACCCAAATGTGGTTTGACCCAGAACAGTTTAATGTAAAGGTACTCTAAGCGAAGCTGAAACACGGGCAAGAAATCTGTGGCAACCCACTACAGCTATGTTTAGATTTGTCTGAAGTCAGACCGACACTACTTGTTGAACGTGTTCCAGGAATGTACAGAAAAGGCAAAAAAAAAAAAAAAAAGTAAGTAAACATAACAGGAAAAAGCGCAAACAGACTTAAATGCAAAAAACCCAGAAACCTCAACATGGGGTCCCTTTTGTCCAGTTAAAGTTATTAATGCTGACTGAAAAAAACGACATTAATGTCACAGTGGAGAGAACAGATAATGGGTTCACTTCACAGGAACAATATTCCGTTCACTCCTGTCGGGTAAATAAAACATCCTCACTGGGGAAGGGTATCGTTAAGGTTTTTAACAGTATTACTACTTCTATCGATACCACTTATCAACTCGGTATTTCAACGGTATTATTATTGGTACTATTTGTTGAATGTTTTACTGAAACCAATTGAGAAAAGAATAAAAACACTTTAACCCTAAACTTAACCCTAAACTCAAAAATTTGGATTCACTACAATATAATTGTAACAATACTTTAATTGTTTGGCTCTTTCTGCCATTGTCACTCCATAAGCACGAGTTCTCTTGTGTTGTGTGTGTGTGAGTTCTCTCGTGTTGTGTGTGTGCACATGCTCGAGTTCTCTCCTGTTGTATGAGTGTGCAGGCGAGTTTTCTCGTGTTGTGTGTGTGCGCGGGCTCAAATTTTCTCCTGTTGTATAAGTGTGCGTGCAAGTTCTCTCGTGTTGTGTTTGTGCAAGCTTTCTCCTGCTGTGTTTTTTTTTCTTCTCCAGTACCAACAGCAGAACCGGTCATTTCTGAGCTTATCGATACTCCGGTCTTTTATAATTAGCTGTTGAGACCGATTAAATACCGGGTTTCAATGCCCATTCCTAATCCTCACACATGAAATATGTAAATTTTTCATGAATCACGTTGGTCCTAGAGCCCACAGACCCACAGTAACACAAACAGTAAACACATGCTAAACTCTGTAGCGTGTGTTTCAATGACAAGTGGAGGAGCAGCTGTTTTTAGATTATGAGAAGCAAAAGAAACAAAGAAAGAAAGAAATATCCAGAAAATAATAAGAGAGAAATATCCAGAAAATAATAACGACCCCATCAACACACTTTAAACTGTCATTATAAAACAAGTTTTAACTTCGGTTGTTTTAAATAAGTAGATCTAATGTCACAAACACACACACACACACACACACACACACACACACACACACACACACACACACACACAACCAAAAACGCACCC
>JBBKCR010000034.1:1379044-1394028 GCA_037577295.1 Ladigesia roloffi | reverse complement strand
GACTTGTATAGGCTTATGCCTTTAACTGTAGCCTACTTTGGGCTACTTCTTGGTAAGGAAGTGACTTAATTTTTTGACTGATGGTGTTGAAGGCCATTATATCTTTAGCTTTAAGTTTTTACGCCTGTCCCACACTGTCCCACACTATCCCACTTAAACTTGGTACTTGTCCCACATTTTGTCTGTCTGGGGGTGGTCACCCTATACAAAAGTGAAAAGAAAAACAAAATAAAATCAGAAACATTTCCACCCATAACATCCATAAAGTTCTCACAACTGCAATCTCACACAACTCATCTCCATCAAATTTCCACACTTCCACAAATTGGAGTTCTGTGCCAGGGTCATAGTGTTTGACTTAAGATTCAATACAATAATCAGTGACATCAGCAGTAAGTTTAATCCTAATACTATCCAAAAATGACATCACACGCAGTCCTGGCTCTCGCAACATCTCTTCCTAGAAGCTCACAATTTCAGTTGCCCTCGGACGAAGAGGAGAAGTGCTATCCAATCATAGGTTTCGAATGGCAGTCTCATCAAATCAGACCTGAAAGTATAATCTTCTTTAAGAAAAGGAAAGTCTTACCCTGGGCACCAGTGAAAGTGTGTGCATGGTTGGTCAACCTAAGGTGCTGGAACACCTTCAGACCCAGGTGCTGGACCAGGAAATACAGGGCTTGATGAAACTTCTGCTCAGTTCCTAAGAACAGAAAAACACATTCAGCTTATAGCACTATCCACAGTCACCAGTCAGGATAGGCAGAACACAGTGGCCCATACAGCTTCCTCACCTATAACACAGCAGATCTGGAACTCTACAGTCTCAAACAGGGCTGATACCTAGTGCTCCAGTGCTCTCCCAAACAAATCTCATATTCCTCCATCGTCTCCCAACCAGTATGCCAAAGAGATGCTACTAAAAACAGATGTATTGTTGAACGAGAAGTCAACATTAGTGGTTGAGCGAAATGCTACACGAATCTCAGTCACACTCAGAGACACTGCTAGTAATCAGTAGAGTTTGCTCACACTTGGCGCCTTCATGTCCCACACACAGTTCCCAGATCCATTCCATGGGTCAACCTGGCTGGCATTTAGCAGGTGTGCTTCTTCCTCTAAGATGGAGCAGCTGCCAACTGGATCTATTGGGTTCACATTTGAACCTGAATGGAAAACATACTAGTGGTGTGCAAAGTGGCCGCTATTCGTTTCTGTATTTGTTGAAAGGGGAAAAGTATTTGTATTTGGTGCCTGACCATTACACCAACAGGCATTTTCAAAACTTTCCCACAAAGTTAAAAGCATGGTGTTGTTCATTTAAGATCAAGATTAAGATGTCCATTAAGATTGTTCTTCACTGGAAATTAGGAACCTAGGCCAAACCCTGAAAGAGCTGTGTCCCTAAAACGTGTAAGTGTGTGTGTATAATATTTTATATACATATGTACCAAAATCTTCACTATTATCCAACCCATCGCCTTTTTAGCATATTATCTCATCTGAAGTTCAACTTCCCAGTAATATTTCACTATTTTCAAAACACATCAGTGCTTGTGTACTCTTCACACAGCAGAAATTATAGCACTACCCTTCAGGCTGATCAGCCACTGCCTGGCTGGTGCTGAGTCCTGCTGCCTCACACTCAGGTATCATTCTTTCTGAAGCCTGCAGGTACCACAATTTTTACACTAATGTCAGTCACTACTAGTGTAGAGTAGAGAGGTTCATCTGCTGAGGCCTTTCCTACATCAACCTGGGTGTTCACCTCCTCAGCAGGTCCCTCTGCCTTCTACAGCTCCCCCAGGAGGTCCCGGAGAAGGTCCCTCTGCAGGTCCCTAGCAACTCCCTATATATTGTTATGCAACCCATTAGAGATAGAGCAGATGATATTTTCTTTTACCACTACATACAAAAGTTTTTTCAATAAATCTCACCGAAGATTGTGGGCATGAATTCATACATCTGTTTCAGTCAGTTAAGTATTTAAGTGTTATTGTTCATTTTTACAAATCTATACTAGACTGAAACTTGATACACACTGTTCTACACACTGTTCTTTTTTGCGAATCTACACAGTATCCGAAATGATCTATTGATTTTCGAACCTCACATACTGTTGTGTTAGGTTCACATGGTGTAGTGGTAAAAACACTAAAATTGTTAACCCACCTCTTTTTTTACCACTACACCCCGTGAACCTAACACAACATTAAGCCAACTACAATACTTCAAACAGTTTGAGGCATTTTAACCCAAGGTGTGCTAGTAATACACTCTGTAGCTTCGCTTGTTACTTCGCTTTAACTACTTATTTCTCAATCTTAGCTTTTCGTCTTTCTTCTGTTTGGCGCGCACGTGGCTAATTTGCACACGGACACAGGATTGGCTGGCACTGCTCGCCAAAATATTTGTGAACATTTCTTTAAAAATCTGAATATTTATGGTGAGCTTAAAACATTTGTGATAATTAGTAACAAAAGTATTTTTGGACATGAAATGAGACCCCCATAAAATGTTGTTTTTGAAGCTTTCATGGGGTTTCATGGGTTAACCCCCCCTAACAAATCAATCTGTGCCTACTACCTTTTACTACCTTTCAAAGGCTTTAATTTGGGCTGGTTTCATTTACTACATTTTACTACTGCGCAGACACCCTGTGAATATAGCATTTCTCTATTTAGATTGTTGTCAGCAC
Organism: Ladigesia roloffi; assembly: GCA_037577295.1. Taxonomy (NCBI): domain Eukaryota; kingdom Metazoa; phylum Chordata; class Actinopteri; order Characiformes; family Alestidae; genus Ladigesia; species Ladigesia roloffi. The sequence continues at coordinate 1,391,330 of JBBKCR010000034.1, read as the reverse complement.
ATAACATATGTTCTACATATTTTCAGATCTTGTTTAATGTCCTACAGGCAACTAATTAAAAAAAAATATTTTTAAGCAGTGATCTACAATCCAGTTTGAATACAAGGCATGAGTACTTAAATATGAAAAAATGAATATTAAAAACTGACTGAATTCTCAGACCATGATATAATCTTTTGAAGTGCTGCCACACATCAAATTTCATCCAACTGACTCCTAAGGCCATTGTGGGTTGAACACAAAGTAAAAATTAAGAGCAGTAAAGGTCTGTTCACTAGTGTTACTTCATGCTTGAAAAGGGCAGAAATACCAACAGTAGCAGGAATTGCAAAATGAAGCAAAAGACATGGAGCTCAATTTTCTTAAATACAAATGCGATCTTTATTATTTGGCGGCAAAGGACAGGCCAGTCTGAAGGCAGGCGGACTCTCCAAAGTAACAATAAGTCAAAATGTAACAGGAAGAATTTATATTCAGTCCAGCTTCACTGCTGCTTCCTGCATGACTTTCTTTTTCCTGTTGTCTTGAAAGCAGCTGTTCCCAGCAGGTAGAAAGCTCAGAACTGTCCGTAGCTCTGCAGGCTTTAATCAGAAGTTTATTTATTTATTTTTTATTCTGATGCATGTAGCGAGTTAAATGCTTCCAGAAATGTGGTGAGAAGAGACAAAGTAAATTATGGCCCATGTGCCATGTTGCATAGGTCTAAACTCATGATCCATATGCTGGGTGAATAGTAACTAGGGACCAGTGTTCCTCCTGCACCTTTGGTGTAGAACACATGTCAAGCTAAGTGAGATCAGCAACTGTAATCAACACGGTTCATGCTCTCCATAGACTCAGCAGTTTCTAGGTATATGCAGCAGCTAGCATTTAAAGTAAGAATACTGCAACCTTAACACCCTGGGACAACTTACTGACATCTGAAACGCATCCTCATTTGACAGTAATGGTATGTTTAGACATACTGTAATAATATTTTCAGAGCTGGGCCTTTCCCTTGTGTCAATACCTAGACATGAACTAGCAAATGGTTCTATATAGTACCCAAAAATGTCCTAGCAGAACAATTTTTGGCCATATATATATATATAATATATGTAGATATATAAAAGCATTTAGAACAAGCTTTCCATCAGCGCAGAACTATGTACAGTGCCGGTACCACTGCATTTAATAATGGATTCATGAAGAGTCACTGATCTTCCAGTGTAGTTGTGGTCTACACAGCACTGGGAATGGAGGTTCTAGCTTAAGCTTAGTTTAGGAAGAGGCCCTGTCTTTCCTTCCATAAAATATCCAGCCTCTCTCTTCATCCAGTCTGATTCACTTGGCAGAAAAGAAAAAACAAAACAAAAAAACACCAAACAAACAAAATACAGAAAATCCCATTCTTGCTTCCATTTCTAAGGTTTTTGCTTCATCCTACAACAAAAATGTGAAAAAACTCTTCCTATTATCTTTTTATCCAGACAGTATAAAGTGCAACACACATTCAAGCATGAAAACAAAAAAGAAAAAACAACAACAAAAAAACCTCGAAATCTCTGAGCGCAGCCTTTAGAGCCTTCCTCCATCTCCCTCCCCACATCTTTTGCCAGAGTGGAAACTTCCGATAAGAATGATGGGCCACATTCCTACACCTATTCCGTCACCAGGAGACTACTGATCCACAAGCAACGTTTGGCAGAAGAACACACACCAGGGTCGCTTTGCCTGTATAGTGTGAAGGCAGCTTCAGCCGGAGAAAGCCTAAGGATCCGCAGCCTCCTTTATGCACTCCAAAAGCCTGAGCATGATCATGAAGAGAACGGTTTAGTGTGTGGGACGAAAGTGCTAGGACGTCTCCATCATTCTGAACTCCTCCGGTTCCGATTCCCCCTCTTTTGGGCCCCTTCCGGGATGCGTCCACAGGCCCGCCTCCAAGCACCGCTTTATATGGTACTCTGCCACCTAGTGGATGAGAAAGAGGGAGAGAAAAGGATAGATTCTTCAACGAAATGTGGAAACAGGGTTAAGGGGGGTTAGTCATCTCAAAACAAAACCAAAGCGAAGTCTAAACTAAATGCGTAGAAACAGAACTGAGACACATTATGCTGAAGTTGAGATCAGACAGTGGAGAGATTAATGCTCCATTTAAGCAGATTAGAATAGTTACATAACCCTTCCTGTCCAGGTCTCTCTCATCCTCATTGCCTTTTACAGATCTCAGCTGAGTCGCATATCTCTGTGGGGAAGTGTTTGTTTCAGTAAAGAATAGGCAGGCTGTAATTTTCAGGACCAGACTTGTGTGAGGAGAGACTCTATTTCCTTCTTTAATGCAGCAAGCTGGAACCTTGAAACCACTGAAGAATGCCCCCTTAATCGTTTAGTAACATATTGCATTTCCCTTTATTCATTTAACCTTTTATCAAAGCCCCATTTCCAGTACAGAACATTTTATTCAACTGGCTCACCTCTGACTACTATTTATATGTCAAATGTTCACATACTGCATCACAACACATAAGAGCTGAAAATAACGAGTTTGTATTAACTACTGTGGACAGTTCAACCATGTTGTTTTATCAGTACTGTAATTTGGCTGATTTCTCTCATTTACAGTCATGGTAACTGTCATGTGGTGATGTGGAGTACCTGTGGATTCATGGTGCTAAGAACATTCTGGAGAATGTGCATGTCTTGCAACTGGATACACCTCTTCAGTTCCTGTAAGGTCAGAAGTCAAAAGGTAGTATTGCTGTTACTTAAGTGAGTATGAATGATAACAGTCACCTCCCACTAATCAGGACAGATTTTAGAGATATAAAGTGAAATCATTAAACTTCTCTTCAGCCACATAACAATGAAATGTATTGTATATGCTGGGGGAAACTTTTGAATAGCATGGATATCTCACAATTAGCTAAAAGCACATGCTGTAACACAGCCTGCAGGACCAAGTGGAAATGTGGTGGTGAATACATCCCAGGCTGCAAATCTGCCTTAGTTACACTGGATGTTTAAGGATAACAGAAACTTACAGGAGGCAGAGACTCAAGAACCTCTTTGGGGTCAAGGTGGCAGCTGGTCGTGGTGCACTGCTGCTCCGGCCCCTTTGGGGAGTCCACTTTAGACTTCATGGCATATTCCCTTACTCTTTGTTTGAAGGCCTCTAGTTCAGTATGGAAGACGTCCAAATACCCTTCCTGCCCGGCCTTAAAGAAAACAAAGGAAAAACACTGATCAGTATTATGAATGCATCAATACAGAATATACTTACAAAATAAATGTATTTCATTATACTAATTAAAAAGATGTAACTGTCAATACATAATATGATTAATGTTCGATTTCAAGTTATATTGCTCTTAATGCTTTTTCTCCAAAATGATGAAATAATTATTGTTGTGGAAAACTAATGTTGCATAATTTGGACTTAGTTTTATTCCAACGCCATCTAGTGATCAGTTAGTCCCATTACATGGTGCAGTTTTTAGAACACACCTTTGGATGCATTATAGCTAGATGGTAAATTTCTGTATATTCATACAAAGGTTCTGTTTAATCATCAGGCAGGGTAAACATTCTCCTGGCATGTGCAATACATGTGAATATATTCTCATGTCACATTCAAACTGGCCTGTATGAACTGATGAAATGACAGAAGCATTTTTGTGTACAGAGTTGGGGCAGTGGCAGTGACCATGCCTTACTTTGGCTTTTTGGAAGAACTGACGGAAGCAGCCACGTGGATCCTGCTGCATGTTGCGTGCCATTTCCAGAATAAATTGCATGGCAACAGCCTGGTGGGCCACCTGCTCCATCAGAGCCTCTTTCTGTGTGTGTTCAGGAAAGAGAGTGAGAGAGCATGAGTGAGAGATGGTGCAGTCACCATCTCACCAGCAGAGCTAAAGCAAAATGTAGCAACACCTGTGCTGGGGGGATTTAGCACTTTGACCTAAAATGAATTTGCTTCAGAGCAGTATATTTTAATTTTACATCTTGTTTATGCACCATTTAGGTATGGCAAAAAGCTTTACAGCCTCTCCCTGTCAGAACCCCCATCTGCTGAACCAACAGGTCTGAGAGGTCTTGAGAACATGATAGAATTTGACTTGAACATCAAAATCTGTAAGTGAGGAAATGAATAAATAAACAGTGGTTCACTGAGTTTAAAGAATTTTGACATGTGTTGCTATAGTAACTATTCACTGCTTGATCTGGCACCAATTTGAGAACATTTCCGTCAATGGTGCTGTGTTTATAATGCAGGTAAAAAGAATAAAAGCAGAGAGACTTCGTTACTTTGTCAGCGTGAAGGCGGAAGCACCACAAGATCAGGTAGTTGGCCGTTTCCTCGCAGATGAGATGGGGACACTGGGCTAGAAAGTGCTGACTATCGTCCCATCTCCGCAGCATGCCTGCCAACAGAACAGAGAAAGGAGCAGCGCGTCAAGCACAGCGCTAGTCATGCCTCGGTATTTGTTGAACACAACAAAACAAAATCATATACAGTTGCATGCAAAATAACACTCCCAGTCAATGAATATCATGTTGAATTAAACCACAAATCCTCTACTGAGAAAACACACATGTCTGTACGATTTCTTGTGAAAAGTTGTCAAAAACAAAAAATCTAAAATATGCAATATGTGTTTGCACAAGCCTCATTTTATGCCCCCACTCAATTATTCTGCAAATACACTGGGGAAACAGAAAGAGGAAGAAGAGGTACAGGTTTCTCTTTGAGATTTGGCAAGCCATATAATTGAACCAGGACATTATGTCACAAAAGAGGAGTTTATGATCACTCCTCACTTACTACACTAATCTTTACTAAGATTAAATTAGGTCACTTACCAAAATGCTTCAGGTGTTGCTCGTTCCGCTGGACGAAGGTTAAACTCCTGTCACAATCAACTTCAGTCCCCTTGGATTGGGAGTTGTTTATAATACTCTAGAGAGTAATAAATCATTAGTTTCCTGCTATTAATTGCTAAAAAACTATGTAAACAGTGCCAGGTTTAAGGGCTCAGTCTTCTAGAAATATTATTTGTGGTTTATTTGCCTTGGAAGTTAAATAACTCCTGGATAAAATTGTGTACCCATTCTAAAAACTGTCAGCTTGTCAGTACCATGTAATTTCTAATATGTTAGAAATTACATGGCAACAAATGAGACCTTTACAGTGTTATGGCCTGCATTATTTATTGTTTTTTTTTTTCCCCTATGTTGTGAGTTTAATTCTCTCTCTCTGAGAGAGAGAGAGAGAGAGAGAGAGAGAGAGAGAGAGAGAGAGAGAGAGAGAGAGAGAGAGAGAGAGAGAGAGAGAGATCTTTATTAAGGATGTGGATGTGGACGAGCACAGAATCTGACTTGCTGTGTGCAAACAAACAAAACTTCAGAGGTAAAGGCAGCTTTTTTTAAGGCAAGAGTACTGATACAGAATCCATTTTTGTGAAAATGACCATCCTAAACACAGACAAATATCATCTTAGATTTTTTTGTCAGATCTCAAATTTATACCTTTATGAATACCAGCCCTGATGAGGACAGTAGCAGTGAAGGTTTGCTCATGGCAAGTCAAACTGTGTCCGAAACCACACAGACAAGTCTGTGCCACCTTATTTTATAGATTGAAGCGTTTGGTGATGTACTGTTACACGAACAATTTTTGATTGACTTTAAATGTTTGTTAACCTGAAAGCTCCGCACTAAACAGGTGAAGCCAGATCTGGTCCATTAATACTACTGCTCAGTTTACTGAGGATAATCAACTGCCACAACACTGAAACGTCACCTCAAAGCCTCATTACCACAGGACTGCAACTTGGAGGTCAAACAGCTCACCTTATCAAAACCACCTTGCCCAGACTCTACACCAAGCACAGGGCTCCAGCGGGACTCCAGGCCTCCCAGCATGCTCTCCTTTTTCCTCCACTCTTCTTCAGTCTGGGAGAGGTGTGCGGAGGAGGCCAGAGCCCGGGCATGGGCCTGTTCAGCTGACTCACAGCCGTGCAGCTCCAGACCACACAGCTGGTCCTGAGCCTCCACCAGCCGCCAGCTGGACACGATAGAGGCCTTCACACACTGCTGCTGACTCTCGCAGAGAGACGCCATGCTCTCTGCAGTGGCCTAAGTTGGACAGGGACAGGCATAAAAACAGAAAAACTATGACACCAAAACACAAAACCAGTCAACAAATTATTTCCTCAATAGTTTTTGGCAATACATAGGTAGCTCAATTTGTCATGCCATTAAAGCACCCTGAATTGTACTGTAGGCCAGGCATTTTTGTCCAACATATTAAAGCCTGCATATTAATATACAATATCATTGAATTCCCTGTGGGTGGAACGGTCGGGCATCACAATACTTTTGTCCTTTTAGTGTATGTAAATAGACCATGATGTTATTAGGCATTAGGCTTCAGTATGACAGCTGAGAAACTGCTGGCACATTCAGATAAACCTGTTACTGTTGTGGACTCCTTAAACAGTTAGTACAGAAAGCAAATGCCACTGTTTGTTGCGGATGGAAAAATTGTGATGTCTCATTTAACAATAGCAAATGACTTCATGGAAGATGTAATTCAATCTAATGATTTTCTAGGAAAAACTCAAGTCTGACACATTACATGAGTTTTGCCATGTTATTATATACACTTTATAGCCAAGAACTTCTATCAAGTTCTCGAATTCTCCGATCTGCTTTAATTAATGCATCACTTTCATCCTCACACCTGTTAAGCCCTATACTCCTGAACTTAAGTTAATGTGGACTTTAAAAAATCCATCAAGAAAATGACAGCAAGGGAAATTCATCTGCAACACTATCAAAAACAAGCAAACACACCAAACATTGTAAATCAAATTGGTATCAAAACAATACAGCGTTTCCCCACCTAATTTAGACCACTGTAAAGCAAATCAAAAGCATTTTATCCATATCTGCTGAATTGTATAGGCCAAGTTAGCTGCTTGCTCTTTTTGAGCTTAAACTTGTCGCTAAGCAGTTAGCTTGCCAACTATTTGCGTCAATTACTAGCGGCTGTTTATTGTTTTGTTAATAATGACAAATTTAGGTTATTAAAGTGGTTTAATAGTGTCCAGGACTCATGACAGACAAAAATCACACATTAAGTTTACCTCCTGATATTGTGAGAGGGCAGATGTCTGTGTTGTCGTTGGAAAAATTTGCTAGTTAGCCAGCTTGCTAAATGTTTACTTTAATTGTTTACCATTATTTACCATTTTGTTGTTACTAATTACGAATTAAAAATGTTACTAAAGTGGTTTAATAGTGTCCAGGATTCATGGCAGATGACAAAAACCATAGGCTGTGAAGTTGAACGAAGTTTCCCAGTGTGTAGCTAGCTAGCCAGCTTGCTAACCGTTTAATTCAAATGTCTGCGGCTATATATAATTAATAAATGTATTTATTTACTCTTGTATAATTAAAGTGGTTTAGTAGTGAACAGAACGTATGGTAGACCCTTAACCATGATGTGTGAAGTTTACCTCGTGTAGTTGTTGTTGTGGGACAGAGGAGATGGCTGTGTTGTGCTCGGTGTGGACGCTCTGCTCCTTGGATGGAATGGGGACCCACTCCATCACGGCTCAGTTTCTCATCCGAGGTCGAAAAGAGGCACCTGTCCGCGGGTGAGAGACTTAGAGGCGAGTCGCTGTGTGGACGGAGTGGGGTTGGTTAACTGGGTAAACGGACAAAGTCTTTCATAATCGTGTCTTTCATAGCATGGTCAGATCGGCACCTCAATAAACTGTCTCCTGCTCTATCCAGCCTCTCCCGTTGTCACACACAGACCACACACACCACACATACAAGCCTACAGAAACCATGTGTTCACAAAAATAGCAGTTCTTGCGCTGGGTGTGTATAAAAGTACAGCTAACCCTGGACTCCCCTTAAAGGACCACTCCCCCTGAAAAAACTTCAGTCTAGTTTTACACTAGAGCCTCAACCATAACACAATAAAAGTCCCTGTCACACAAATATGCCAATAGAAATATATGGACTTTGGAGTTCATATATTAAAGACACTAACCAAAAGACAGAAAGCAGAGCTGGAGGTGGTAGAGTTGAAAATGTTTTGTGTTGGGAGTGACAGGTGATGGATGTGATGAAAAACGATTTTCTTATAGGGACACCTTAATTTGGACATATTGGAGAAAAACACAAGACTGTTTTGGTTTGGACATGTGCTAAGAAAAATACTTGAGTATGCCAGGAGAAGGATGCTGAGGAGAAAAGTGTAATTTTTTTCTAACTCTTACTTGACTTGTTATTGCCTGTGTGCATCTTCATGTTTGCTGTCCATATTATATTTTAGTGTATATTGTCTGCACTGTGTTCAGGATGTTGAGGATGGAGCTGCAGGGAAGAGGTTGAAAATGTATGATGTGGTGAGGGAGGACAATGCAGAGGAGAGAAGGAAATGGAAACAGTCTGCTGAGGTGACTCCTAATTGGGCACAACTGAAAGTAGACAACGATGTTTATGATGCACATATTTCCAAAGTTCTAATTTTAGTCATGCTTTTACTCCATTCACCAAGAGAAGCAGTGGCCAGCTACTGGCGAGCAGTGAGTGGAGACAGTCCCTTTCTCATGGGTAACTCAGTTGTGCCACTAGGAGTCGAGTCCTAGAATTCAAACCCATGACACAGGGGCAGATTTCTAACAACCAGGCTACCAGCTGTTGTACTGAAGAGCTCACAAGACATGGCCCAGTCTTTGTCACAATTCAGTGAGATTTCTGCCCTTTTGGATTTTCCAAAGTCAAATGTCACTGCAAGCATTCAAGTCATGTTTTTCCATAGCACATTATCATACACAGTGTGCTTTACAGGAATATAATAAAATAAGAATTAAATAATGCAAGAAAGAAAAGAATACGTACAAACGGAAACCCTCTAATATTTAACCATCCATTAGAGTAAAAACATTCACAAAGTTATTCATTTGATCTTTATTGTATTTATTATCGAATTTATTAACGAAATGTAATGAGGATTTGAATTGTTGTTTAGTTTGTAACAATATTTGTATAGCTCGACCTCCCACAGTCAAAACCAAACTGTTGTGATCAATAATTAATTACATACTAAACTAATAATAGGATACTAGGAAACTCCATTAGTAGTGCGCGTGTGTTGGTGGTGGGCCCAAAATTGCTAGTTACATCCCTGGCTACAGTTGGTACAGATCTGATATTGATGGGCAGTTTGTTTCAGACAGCGCAGTGGATAAACACCATTCCATCATGTTAAGTTTTAGCTTTTTAAGCTCCTGCAAATCTGAGAGATCTACCAGGATTATAAACATCAAACATATAAGAGATGTATTTAGAGGCCAAACCATGGAGTGAGTTGCACACAATGAGTAATGCTTTGATATCAGTTCTGTACTAAACTGGAATCAGTTCAGAGACCTAGACCTTGAGTGATATGATCTCTTTTCTTAGTTTTGGTTTAAACTCCGGCAGCAGGATTTTGAATGAGCTGGAGCTCTAATGGACTTCTGGGGAATCTAAGCGAGGGGTGTGTTTCAGTGGTCAACCCTGTATTGTGAAATGTCTTTTTTTTAGATCATTCTCTCTCTCTTTTTTCTTTCTTTCTTTCTATCACTCTTCATCTTTATTCTCTTTCTTTCTTATTATTGTCTTTCTTTTTAGTCCGTTTTTATTCTCTCTCTTTTAATATTCTCTGTCAAAATTCTATCTTTGTATTCTTTTTTACTCTTGTTATTTCTATCCCTTCTGTTTTTTCTTTTTGTTCTCGCTTTCTTTCTTTTATTCTCTTTCATTTAATTGTTTATTAAATTCTGTTTTTTTATTTTATTCTGATTTTATTTATTTATTTTTTATTCTCTTTCTCTTTCGTTGTTCCTTTCTTATTTGCCTATCATCCTTATTTTTCCTTTTAACTCCCTGTTTTCCTTTCCTCTTATTCGCTCTCACTCTTTTTATATTCCATCTCCTTTTCTTTTTTATTATCTCTTTCTCCCGCTCTCATTTTTGTATTTTCTCTCACACACACTTTTTCCGTTCGCTCGCTCTTTCTTTCTTTTTTATTCTCTCTTTTCTCGACTTTTATCTTCACATTCTTACCGCAGAGCTCTGCTTACAGCACCAACGCGCGTCAATTCATCAAGCGTCCGTCTCGCAACAAGCTCTGTTTCTCTGGTTCCGCCCCGGAAGCACTCTTGTCTGTTCTGCGTTTGACGTCTCAGTAAGTTTAATTCCACAGCTGCTCGTTACAGTGAAATAAAAACACTTTTTAAAAGTTATCATGAATGTTCTTATAAATTGCCTTATGACAGCTGCTTAGTTAAACGGAACGCTTCCGCCTGACTAGCTTTACTGGCTTTAGCTTAGCTCGTTAGCAAGGTATGTTTTGAGAAGAGAGAACTAAAGTGTTACTGGATATTTATGTCAACCACATAATTCTTAATCTTAAGAAAAACCAAGCTTAAAGCTGTAAACCAGATTAAATCTGAGAGGTGTGTTTGAGTCTCTCCAGTGTCTTCTTAGTGTCTTTTTTCTGTCTGTATGTCTTTCTGTCTGTCTATCTGTGTTTCTTTTTTCTGTTTTTCCATGTATGTCTCTCTCTCTCTTCCACACACACACTAACACACACACACACCTTTTGTTTTTGTTCAGCATCAGAACCTAGGATCATATATATTTCCCTTTGGTGATGTTTCTAAGGCACAGTGCTTTAATGCACCTCCAATATTAGGAGAGGGTGTAACGGCATGAAAAAGTGGAGGCCGCCCAACACTAATTGTGTTTGTGTGTGTCTGTAAAGCTGACCACTTTCCAGCCCTCTGGTTCTTGAGGCCAACGTAAAGTAACCAAAAACAAAACGGCCAGAGTCATTAATGATGATGATGCTGGCACCAGAATCACACACACACACACACACACACACAGACACACACACACACACACACCACGCATGCAGCCTTGACGAATCCAGCCAAAAGGTTTATTAGGCACACTATATTAAGTACACTATAAACCAAATAGCTTGAGCTGAAATAACAAGCACACACTCACAACTCACAATTAATAGTGCATTCAGTGTACTTAATTTAGCGAATAGACACACATAGACATACACATACAAACACACACACAATTACTGTCTGGCTGCCAACATGCGGTCTAGTTAGAGCTTCCTTTAAACAACAATCATGGGTCTGAAAGAAAGTGCTTTAACAAGGCAATAACACACACACACACACACACACACACACACTGCTGTAATGAAGTTGCAAGGACAGCTGCATAGTGTGGGTTTGCGTGCATGCTGTCCTTGTGTGTGAATGTGTGCGGCAGTCCCACCCATACCGCGCTCCACTGTGTCCAAACAAATTAGCCTTCAGTGGTGACACATGGTTTCACACACGTTTATGCTCAAAAACCTGACGAGAAACCTTAAAGGAACCACCAAATCCTCCCATGTAGTCCCTATCTGCAGCATCTGATGTTACAATGAATTACCCACCAGCGCTCCGATCACACAGGCCGATGGGCAGGTGCTGATAAAATGCCCACTGGCTTCAGTTAGAAGTGGGTGCTGGGACTCTTCTTTCTCTGAGTACTGGGAATTGATTGTGTGGGGTAATGGATCGAATGCTACAGACACAGCGGATAGAGAATATCCACCAGTTGTGGGATGTATCGTGGATATCTGTGTGTGTGTGAACAATTTAAGTGCAACTGCATATTTCCTATATTATATCATTCTGATTTTTTCTGAATTCCTGATGTTATAGACATGTCATGTTCCTTTTTTATTGCTGACAATGTTCAAAGATTTCAGCTGCTCTTTATACTACATTAACATTTCATTTCGAATGGACCTACACACCAAAATACACACACACACACATATCTACAAATTCTTCATTCTAATCAAACATCTCTATCTATACTTCTTTGCCCATATCCATATAGATTTACATCAAATCCACACATCTCTCCATCTATGACCATTAGGGTGACCACCCCCAGACAGACACAATGTGGGACAAGTACCAAGTTTAAGTGGGACAGTGTGGGACAGTGTGGGACAGGCGTACAAACGTAAAGCTAAAGATATAATGCCCTTCAAAACCATCAGTCAAAAGATTAAGTCACTTCCTTACCAAGAAGTATCCCAAAGTAGGCTACAGTTAAAGGCATAAGCCTATACAGGTCAGAACACTTTTGCAAAATAGAAAATACTAAATTAGACAGCTGTCCAGAGGACCAGGCATTTTACAACTATAAGTATGTTCTT
>JBBKCR010000034.1:1355759-1369871 GCA_037577295.1 Ladigesia roloffi | reverse complement strand
GCGGGTGTGCATGTGTGTGTGTGTGTTTTTGTTAGTTAGGGGTAGAGCCGAACCCGAATACGCTATTCAGAAAGGCACAAGTAACGTGTTTTTTACGAATATGGTATTCGCACAAATACTTTTTAAAAAATGTATTCGGGGAAAAACCCCTCTCCTGTCACACGCTCACGTTCTGGAGTAGATACTCCACTATCTTCTTGTAAAGAAAGTGCACAGTTCAGTTAAATTCGCACAAGGAATGAACCATATTATCCTGATGGTAATAATAGTGCAATGTCGCCCATTTTAAGGATAACCGACTCCCACTGCTTTTTTGTCTGTTAAGTCAAGAAAGTGTCTTAGAAGTCAAAAGGCAGTGGGAGTTAGTTTAGGATAATATGTACTATCAGGGTAATATGTTTCATTCCTTGTGTGAAAGTAACTGAACTGTGCCAATGCACTGCTCTGGTTCCCTTCTGTGTTCTCCCCAGCCGGGCTGTGTGGTGGGTGTGGATATGGAGTGGAGAGCTGGGTTTGGCACAGTTTCCACACAGCGCGTCGCTCTCATACAATTGGCGGTGAAGGGACAGGTGTTTTTGTTGGACCTGTGCGCTCGCAGCCTCAGCCACCATAGCCTCACTCTGCAGTTCATTCGAACGCTACTCACCGACAAGAACGTCCTCAAACTGGGTGAGTGATGGACCTACAGGCTCTGACATTCGCCATAAAGGGAGGCTGTATTCTAGAGGTGGGTTTAGGTTTACATTTCGCTTCTTGGGAAAGTTAACATCTACACTGTCTCACGCTCCTTTATTGGAAAGTGTAGGGTAGATAGTTTTCAGGGTCTCTGCAACACATTAAGCTTTGAGGGTATGGTGGACATGCTGTAGGTTGTGGTCATTCTGGATGTTCTTTGAACGTTCTTTTTCTGCATGTGTGTGTAGGTTATGGGATGTCTGGGGATTTTAGGAGTCTGGTGACCACATGGCCTGAGCTGAAGGAGAAACCTCTGGAGATTAAAGGGGTTTTGGACCTGCTTCATGTCCATCAGCAGGTAGAACATTCTGTTTCGTCCATCATAATGCAGATAGGAGTGAAAGAAAGCAGGAGGAATCAGCTAGCATGCTCTTGCTTCCATAATACTGATAGCACATGCCCTTATGGTAATATGTTATTCCAAACAGGTTGACCCTGCTTGTGTGTAGTCTCAGCCTCAGCCTCATGTTTTCCACTTGGAGTGATGTAAAATTGTGCAGCAAACATTCATTTAATACCATTAGCTTTAGCATTTGTGAAGAAAGTCCCCCTTTACACACAACTTGATTGCACAAATTTAACAACAAACCTGTTGACCAACAGTGATGATACTGCAAATATAAAATACAAAGCGCATCAGCAGGGCTCAACATTAACAAGTCCTGCAGCATGTTGAGACAGCAAGGGTGAAATTAACTTTGTTGGTAGGGGCAAGTTGACTTTTTGACATTTTGCTGGAAGTCAGTTTGGTGGCTCATCTTTATTTGTTTGTGTTAATTTTCTTTTTCATGCACCGCAATTAACTAGTCTCTACCTGAGCTGTTTTTACATCTTAACCCTTAACTTTGTCCATTTTGGCTGCAGACACCTGCACAGAATGGATCAAGCAGCTACTATGGATCAGGCACACACAGACCATATCACCGCATCACAACTACACTAGTACAGGATAACCCAACTGGTTTCTGTTCTTGCAACCATGTCCCCAGGGCGAAATTTTACAGTGCAAATTTCACAGGTGTTTTATTATAGCGGAAGCCTAGAAGAAGGGATTTTCAAATGAGTGGATACTATTGAAAACACCCTTCATCGTCTCGCTTGATGGAAACTTGCTCATCTACAGATGCAAAGACAGCTTTGGTTTTATGACACCTAGACTAAGAATTGAATGGGAAAATGAGCATCATAATTATAGGCATATTATTAGTACTAGTAACTGATTATTTAAAAACTATTACATATTAAAAGCAAATAAATCCCCCTTTGGGATAGTAAAGGTTCACCTGGACATTGAGGCAAAAGTTCATGGTAAACACTGACTCATGTTTGCTAATATGCTACAAGTTGATGTTGGCTGACCATTATTTGCCGCCTGATTTTTTACTTACTTTTGAAATCTTCTTCTGAAGAACTTTCCAGTAATTCACAGCTCTTTGCTGGCAAAGCCTCTTTCCTCCTGATCTGCATGACACCTGAGTGTAGCTGCCCAGTCTTTATTAGTGAGTTAAATTAAAGCACATATGACCTTTGACCTTAAAATCAGCTGCAGCGGTGCTGGCGTGGGCATGGTGGTCCTCGGTCAGTGGAGGTGAAGGAGGGCTCGGTGGAGAAAGGCTTGAGTCTGTTGGTGCAGCAGGTGTTGGGAAAACCTCTGGACAAGGCAGAACAGTTGTCCAACTGGGAGCGACGGCCGCTCCGCACCAGCCAGCTCCGCTACGCAGGTCAGATCCAGAGTCCAGAAATTCTGGATGTTTATGGTTTTGACCATGTGTTTGAAGGGTTGGAATGCATCTGAATATGTTTAATGATTCTCTGTATTTACTTTATAATCTGTATTCTGTCCATGTTACATTTTTGCACATTTTAAACTTCTTGTAAATGTATTATAAGAGTATTCAGAATATAATGTGTTACATACTGTAATGAAATCTATTACTGAATGCATTCAGCCATCACTAGTTTTTCGCAGTATTTTGCCCAACCCTCTGAATTGTGTGAACAGGACTGTCAGAATAATTAGATTAAATCATTTGAAAAAATAATCACTTAATATGTATATACTCAATGACTAGGTGGCTGTTGGAGGGCAACTACTGTCACTTGAATGTGGTTCTAGTAACTCATTAAAAATAGGTGGTAGAATTTAGAATATTCACTTCCTCTCTGTCTCCTTGTCGCTCTCTCTCCCCTGGTTTTGCCCATCTTTAGCCGCTGATGCATACTGCCTGCTGGACGTCTACCTCACCCTGTCCCAGAACCCGAAGGCCTTCGGTCTGCCTGAGGATATTCGCACAATCACACCGACCTCGCCGGTCAAACGTGACCAGGAAAAGAAATCCAAAGACAAGTTCAAGAAATCAGCCACGGGCCAGAGGGTCAGTCAGCCAGTCCACCAGGGCAGAACACACACTGCACTTTACTGTAGCAGTTTACAAGCTGGAAGTAAAAAAAAATGATCTTGCTGTCATGGTTACTGTAATAAAACTGGATATAAAAAGCAGCTGATTTGAACTGTGTAAAAAGAGATGTGACCGAAGGCTATGCTGTTAAAGCAGAGTGCGGTTTGAGTCTGAGAGGCTGTGAGACGGCCTGTTTGAAGCGATGTTGTTCACAGGGTTCAAATAACGCTGCACAGAGGATGTTACATCAGATGGAATAAAGAAAGAAACAAAGATTTAATCACATGTCTTACTTGTTTGCACTTGTTTCTCACCGAATGGCTAAATTCATTTCAGACACCTAATACTATAGTGAATTAAGTGCTTTCACAGGAGGGATCTCAGATTACAATTGGACTTACACTGCCAGGTTTGGTGATTTTCCCGCTCTGGCCTGAGTGCATTGGGTTTCAAAAGGTAGCAGAGTATTTTGTCTATATTTGACTACTATTTATTGTGCCTTTACTCACATTGGTGTTGAGAAGACAGTTTTATTAATTTAGCACATTTCATATATGAAGGCAATGTATTATTATTATAAGCAAAAGGAACAACAGAAGAAAAAGTCCTTAAAAGACCATCAGATAGAAATAGGATGTGAAAGATTGCACAAAAAAATGCAGCTTCCTAATGAAATTAAAAACGCTTTGTATTCAGTAATTAAATTTGGAATGATTCAGAATCACTTTGAATATAGTGATATGGTTTATCAAAAAAAATTATAAAAATGATAAAATAATAATTAAAATAAAAAAAAATAAAAATAATAATAAAAAAAAACCAACTCTCCATCCAAGTTGGCTGCTTCTCAGTCTTTGCCCGTCTTCATAGCATTGTGTGATGGCGTAGCACCTGATTGGTGTGTGGGAATTACCTTGCATAATTTTGAAATTCCTTGATGATTTGGATAATTTCCTGAAAAGTTTTCTGATATCAGTGATTACTAAACGACAACCCTATGTCCCCCAGAGCTTCTTTTTGTGCACTCAAACAGTAGCATTAGACTTGTTAAAAGATTGATTTTGGTGTTTGACTCACCACCAGGTTCGTCAGAGTGCCTGTGGCCTTGTGGGTGATCAGGAAGAGTGTGTCAGTGGGAAAGGTGAACAGCGGGCAGCCACTATTGCTCCTCATGAGCTCCGAGTGGTGTGTGACAACATGCTGCAGGGCCTGGGAAGGTTCTTGCGCTGCCTGGGCGTGGATGTACTGATACTGGAGAACACGGACGACCACAAAGTAGCAGCAGAGGTCTCACACACACCCACACACACACACATACACAAACACAAAACAGGTGATGCTCAATTGTGGTGCTAGGTTTGAAAAGAACATATATTTACTCTAATTACACATGTTGAAACTTGCACTATGCAAGGTGTTTTTGCTTGTTTATGTTACCAGCTAAAAACTATGGATAAAGTGTGTAGGAGGAGCAAGGGCATGTCCTGTGTCTCTCACAGAAACCTTTTTCTCATTAACCCTTCCAATCTCTCTCCCTCTCTCACGATAACAGTTAGCCCGAACAGAAAGCCGCATCATCCTCACAGCTGGACAGCCATACCAAAGCGTAAGTATGCGTTCGTGTAACCCTTTTCTATGTGTAAGTGTTTTGCACATATTTTATCTTTATCCATCTGTCTCTCTATCCATCTATTTCTCTCTCTCTTCTCTTCAAAATAAGAAAACTCCAGAAATATTTAACAAATGAAGTTTTGAAGTGTACAGTAACATTATGCACTGTAAATACAGTTTAATGGATGCAAACATTTATTCTCAGGTTTAATCAAAATAAACACCTCTTGCCATTATCACAGCAGCACAAATTCACTGCATACTTCCCACATTTTTGGAAATAAAGTGTCCGGCACCTTTTTAAGTATGCAAACAGTTCTGTCTCATAGCTCATTTTGGACTTGTCAGTCCAGCTCGTCTTACCTCTTGGTTAAGTTTACTTCTATCATTACAACATCATCTCTGTAGTTTCAGAATGGGTACCACAAAACTTTGTGTTTTTCCCATACTGAGTGTAAGGAATTTACCTTCACCTAAAATAAAATATTTGAAAACATAAATAATGTGTTTGTAGTATAGTGTGTGTATGTGTGGGTGTTATTACATACTTACGTTATGGAGTATATAGCATATTTTTTGCATTCACTGTCCAAAACTACTAATTCCAATGAATTGTAACTATATTTATTGTTGTGAAATTACACACACACTGTTAACACAGTACACTTTTAAAATCTTCTGCAAATAAAGCAAAGTAAACATGAGTCCATTCAGGTAGGAGTGAGCGACATGACTGCACAGGCCTTTTCACGCTGTGTTCAAATGGTGTGTGTTTATGTGTTGTGCTGCATTGCGTAGCTAAGGTCGCAAGTAGCAGAGGGACGCTGTCTGACTCTGGACTGCTCAGAAAAAGCTCGGGACCAGGCCATCCACGTGCTCAAGCACTTCCATGTCCACCTCACTCCATCCGACATATTCAGCCGATGCCAGGTTAGTGTGTGTGTTTGTGTGTGCGTGTGTGTGTGTGTGTGTGTGTGTGTGTGTGTGTGTGTGTGTGTGTGTGTTTGTGTGTGTGTGTGTGTCCATTTCCTCAGTGCTGTTATCACCCAGACAGAATTCCTCTTCCTGTCAAACCAAAAAAATAAAGCAGCAACAACATTTTATCAAGTCAAGTTCGTTGACCAGAAACAAAGCAGAAGAAAGCGTCACGGCTGCTCGCGTTAGGGGAGATGGGTTTTATCAGCCTGGGGGAGGACGTGGAGGCCGTTAGCAGGAAGGAAGCGAGGGAGATAGAGCGCTGCTCTGGAGACCCGGCTCTTGTGAATCATTCGTTTGAAGTGCCACTGAGGTATTCACTGGAACAATAGCAGCTTTTTTTTTTTAACTGTGTGCCGTAAACAAAGGAGGAGGAGATGAGGAATCTCACTCGGAGACAAAAAAAAGAGAAAGGGGGAAAGAAAGAAACCTAGTTTGAATACCAATGATGTCACTGGCATCCAGGAGTGGACCGTTTGGCCTGCTGCCTCCAGATAAGGAGACTGATGAATTGAAATGCATGAATTTCTGGAGGGTCATCTACACTGATATGAGCTGTAATGGAACTCATTGATTATATGCTTGTATTTGTCCATAATTATATTCCTATGTTGTCTAACTGTGTCCTAATGGCACCTTTATATATTCATGCGTAATTATGTCATCCTAAATTGTACCAAAATAATCAAATTGATTTGTTGTTACTGCTCTTGGTGCCTCAAATTTTCTTTCCCTGCTTTTACTGGGCAACACCAGCCAGTCATGGGTTTGTCACATGTAAAAAATTATGTAGTTACTGTTCTTCTCCAAGTTGGACAATACAGCAAAAATTCACTGTGTCAGCAATCACATGGCTCTGAGATTCAACTTTCTTTGTCACAAACACTTATCCAAGTGTAACATATAATGAGTTGTACATTATATTTTTTAAACTAAGTTATTTACCTATATTTTCAATACCCCAGCATTAGTGTATAAAGCGTAGTGTATTTCATAGTGTATTTTCAGCAGAGATTTTAATTAATTTAATCAGATTTTGTATTTTAAATTCTTGCTCTCTTTGTGTCTCTTTGTCTGTTAAGTCCTGACATAAACAATTGATCTGGGGTCAATAAGGTTTTCTGATTCTGATTTTTTTAATCTTTGCCCCAGAAACATGCAGTATAGATCTAATTTAGTTCAAGTCCAAAATGTGATTGCGTCGCTGCTATAAAACCAGTGCTTGTAGACAATCAAAAATTTGTTTTACGGGAAAAAACAGCCTCGAGCTACGGGCATCTGGTTGAAAGTCTTGTTCCCTCTACTAGCTCTGGTTTTTAAGATATCTTGACCATTTTCTCTCTCTCTCTTCCAATATATTTCACAGATCTCTTTACCAGTTTTAAATGCCTAGTACTCAGCCCCTGATCTATCAATCACAAACTTTTACACAAGTACCCTACTACAGATTAAAAAGGACGTTTTAACTTTGGAGCAGTTCTAAAATTTTAAATATAAAAAGAATAATAAAAAGAAAACTACAGTAATGTGATCTGAAGTGAGCAAATACAATAGAATACGTTATGTACTGTAAAGTGCAGCGTGCTGCAATATAGACATAAATACCTGATAGCAGTACAGTGACACAGTGAGGGAGAGGGTACAGTTAGTGCTTTAATTAATGGTTTTAAATGAAAATGGTTTAAAGGAAGCACATCTTGATCACTATAGAGTTGTTTAATAATTTATCTGTCGAAAAAATCAACATTGGGGATAAAATGGGATAAAATGAGTGTTATAAATTAACAGTAAACAACAATTTTTAAGTACAAATGTGGGAATAATTGTTGCAGCTAGACATTAGCTTGAAATTTTGCTGTTTTATACACAATCACTTCTTATGTCATTTTTACATGCAATTACGAGTCCAAAACACTATTTGTATTAAATAGTATACTGATTTAGCACATATTTTACTTATTTACCTATAGTGTTTATGTCCACCTCTCCTACTGATGACAGAATGTTGTGTATATAGTGTAGTGTAATTTAGTACAGAATATCTGGAGAGTAATTTTTTTTAACCTAATTTTAACTGCAGGCCTACAGCAAAAGCAGTTTACAGAATCAATACAGGTTTCTGATGATAATTTAATCTGATTTCAGAATAGTAACTCCGAGATATATGCTTTTGGATCTTCTCATCACATCTGAAATGCCGGGCTGTTTTATTTGTGCGGGACCAATTTTGGCGACTGTCCCAGGAAGCACGGGACAGATGGTCACCTTAGAATGAGGTGAGAAGATTATGGGTAGTTGACTGACTGCTGACTGGAAATGCCGGCAGACTGTTTCAGACATTTGGCGTCTTGCCCAAATTGCAAGAATGATTGAGATGGTGCGGGCTGGTGAGAGAGAAGGGCACAAGAGAGAGAGGAAGATGAAAAGGGAGAGAAAGTGCTTGAGCAATTAAGCAAAACCGTCTAATGAGAGAGTCCAGCAGGTCATTAAGGATGATAGTTAGGGAGCCGCCCGGAGAAGCCTGTGGCCTCTTCACAGACGACAGGTGGAGAGATGCAAGTAGTGATAGAGATCGAAGGATAGGAGTGTCGGCGCTGAAAATATAGGGTAAATGTTGACAGCTCGCTGATTCATCATTACTGCAGAATATCTGCTTTTCATCAGAGCAGAAATCCTCCAGTGCAGACAGTCTGTCTGATAAGGGTCACGTGTGAGAATATGCACAGTAGACTGGGCAAACGGACAGCAAGCGGAAAAAAACAATACATTTGAATACAACCTTTCAGTGCAACTGTCCTGAGTGTAAATAATTTATATTTTTCCTTTTCGCTGTTAACCCGCCTGTATTCTGAATGGAGAGAAAGGTAATTTTGAGTCAGCAATTATTTCCTTAGGAAAAGTTATTACCATCACTTTAGTTAATTTTACCTTACTTTCCCCTACATTTCATTTCCTTTTTTTCCTTACCATACCTTTCCTTTTCCTGACATTTCCCTTTTCAATTTCCTGTCCTTTCCTTGCCATACCTTTCCTTTTCCCTACATTTCTCTTTTCTATTTCCTGTCCTTTCATTTTATTTTTTCTATTCCTTTTTATTCTTAATTTCCCATCCATAACTTTACCTTACTTCACTCTAAATTTCCTTTCCTTTCACTTGATTTCCTTATTTCCTTTCCCTTTTCTTTTTCTTTTCTAATTTCAGCTGTACTTACATGGACGACTTGATAGTTTGGAACAAATCAGAATTCAATTTAATTTCAAATAAGCTTAAAATTTAAATAACCACAAAACAAACCCTCTAATCTCACATGTTTTTTGTTTGTACTTTAAAGTACCTCATGTGGCGTGCTAGCCCACAGTCAAATTTAAATGAGCTTGAAAAAAAACACATCACTCCAACCCTCTTAGGAGAGTTTGACATTTGTGATATAGTTGTATGCAAATGTTTTAGCTTCCCTGATAAAATGACATTTTATGTTTAATGTTTTCCGATTATGTTACACCAACGTGTTTTTATAAGAAATTGAGCATTATGTCCAAATGTGTTTCACTTATGTTACATAAGCAACACATTTGATCATTAAAACTTTATTTAAAATATGGATATTTACCTTTTTGCATATGACTGTGATTTTAATATGGTGCCGATTTCTGGCATTTATGTCCTACCGTATTTGTCTGCTCTATATGGTGCGCTTGGCTACTCTCCAACCTAAAACAGACTTCCGATCCTTAATCCCATTTAACAGTCTGCCGCGTGTTCTTTTCCCGTTAGTGCACCACTCAATGCACAACTCACATTCTCATGCCAGCTTGAAGTTCTGTGCCTTGATTTACCATTACCTGTTTTGAATGTCTTTGCATGGAATAGTCCTTAGTAAGCACCCTCAGTGAGGTGTTTTTTTCAGTGCAGTGAAATGCAATTTTCAAAATTATTGGGCAAGTGTGTTTTCTTTTGTGTTTTTGTGTGTGTTTTTTTTTTGGTGGGCCAGTGATGAAAGTGGATGGACCAAGAGCCATACTACTGCCTTTAATTTAATTTACATGATTTCATATGTTTAATGCAGTCTTATGCAATGAGGTTTCACTTGTATGTGACAAATAAAGAATCTTGGATCTTGCTACTGCCTGGAGTATGCCAGTAAGCAGCTTCACTCAGATATGTAACTCCACTTCTGAATAATAGCAGCAGTAGGTGTTTTTGGAAATTGTGGTGCAATCCAAACCTAAGCCCCATATGTCCCATATGTCAAGCCTCTGACCACCCACCTCTCCCGAGCGGGTGGCTACTGGCACCCACGTGGCTATTTCTTCAAACTCCATTTGGCTGACAGTCCTGTGCTCCACCACATTTGGGACCTGCTGTATTGTTGTTTGTGCATTTGTGCGGCGTTTCCAAACCAAATGTATGCATGCATGGACCAGCAGGGTCCTTGTTTTTCCATATATGACTGGAGAAATTGATCCTCTGGGCTGTGATGGATGGTACGGGAAGGTGAACAAAATGCCTAATGGGAGAAAAGAGGGTAAAGGGACCTTGAGGATTTGAATGGAGGAGGTAGGGAGGTGGGGCTGGAGGTGCACCCCAGGCCTGGTATGTGGAAAGCCCACCCAGGCTAAGTTAACCCTTTTGTTATCTGATTGTAGCTCTTTGATGACCAGTGGCTGGGTGTCTTTCCTCTGAGGCTGAGAGAGGCATTCCTTCACTCTGACTCGCAGCTCTAAAGCCCAAACCCCCTGTGTGGCCCATTGATACCCATCACTAATCATTAACCCCTCCAGCACCGGCCCCACCATAATCCCTCCGTCTCTGTCTGCCCCGCTCTCCCTCTTTCTCGCGCTTTAATCCATAGGTGCAAATGAAAATGTAAAAAGTAGATTTCTAGAAAATAATTAAGTATTCTTTCAGTAAAGTACAAATCTTGCAAAAGAATACTTAAGTGTCATAAAAGTAGAACTAGTAAAGTATATTCCACCTAAGCTGGCCTATATCGATATGGTAAAAGTTTATCATAATTCTTGTAATTAATTTTTTTTTCTTTTTGTATTTAGAATAGAATAAATCTTCACCTTCATCATAAACCTTCCTCGCATAAATCCTTATCATACACCTTTCTCAGAGTGTATAGAGTGTATAGCTTTATATTATCTGTGAGGATACTGCTGTGATGTGATGTGTAGAAATGAGTTCAGTCCTGAATATAGTCTTGAAATACTGGATATTGTCCTGTTCACAGTTGCCATCGGTTGTATCGTTGCAATAAATTGGGATATAAATAGCTGGTGGAATATTTTGCTGTCTGTAAAATAATGTTAGTAATATATGAATAGCATAAATATATTATTGTTAACATATGATTGTACATTAATAATCTATAAAATATTCATACTGAACATTCTTTGTTTAGATTTTGCTATCATGATAAGAAATTCACTGCTGCCATCAGTGGGGCAGAACCTCTACCAGCGCAATGATTCATAACGCGTGTACATGTTGGTGCAGAACTTCTTCATGTCCTGATTCTCTCCTTATTTCTCACGCTCTCCCTCCCCTCTCTTCGAACCACTTTCAATCTGTGTATGTCTGTATGTCCTGGTAATGAAACTTCCATAAACAGAGACGACCGTGGTTAAAAAGTCCCCTTTGAGGTAAGGCTGAGATTAAGCTGCGTCGCAGGAGCCACCCTGATGAAAGAGATCTTAATGGGCACTGTGGAAAGAAAATGAATCTTTAATCTTGTCCCTCGCTCACCTCTACTGACACTTCCAATCTGTTCAGCTTCCAGAGGACACAAAGGCCCTCACTCAGTTTCTTTGTTACAAGTTTGTGCTCACAGAGAGCCTGATGTTCATAGGGATGTTGCTGGATATTGAGTATTAATGACATCCGTAGTATTTCATGTTCATTTTATGTTGAGAACTTCTTTAATATATTCAATGTATTCATATTTTTTACTAGCTTTTTGCTAGAAATGTTGTTTTTCCTTGAAGGTATTCAGTCTTAGAAAGCATTACAACTTAACACACAACATAAACATTATACATATGCAAATATAAAAAATGCATAAAAACAAATGTATGCAACAAAACCAGTAATTAATATAGGAGGTAAGAGGAAATATATTTAAGTGACATTGCATGGCCTGTGTTGAAATTACTCCATTAATGTGGGCCAAAATACAGCCAGAAATATACTTAAGTGAATGTTAAATAGTATAGACACATTTAGTGGACCAAATTGTCATAGCTGGTGCAGATTGATAGAATTTTGCATTTGTATTTCAAATCTATACACTAATAGTTTTATTTACAGACTGACGCATCAGTTCTCAGATGTCATTTATATCTCCAGTACAAGGCAGAAAGAGTTTAAATGTATTTAATAACATTTTATTCTGAATATTAGAATTTGGTATGACTTTGGATGCATACGTCTCAGTTAAGATTGGTAATATAGGTTAATAGGAAACCTCCCTTAAGGAGCTAGTCTGTAAAATCAGCCAGTTAATATACTGCTCGGGACCTATTTTAAACAAACACAAAAATATAAAAGTTAAAAAACAAATCAGTGTAGTCATGAGTACTTAAATTTTATGTAATTTGAATTTGGTGGGATGTTTAAGTAAAAAATAAAATGAAGACTTGACTGGCATGAGAACAAAAAAGAAATCTTGGCGTTTTATGTATCAAGATTTATATTGTATTTTGAAGGTGATAATAAAAGTAAAAACAGTAAAGGTATGTTTCTTGGAAATGTAATACTATTTCAATTTGAGCTGCTGAGTTACTTACAAATGACTACTAAACACTGAAATCTCATAACAGAGCAGAACTAGTAAAGTATTTTCTACATAAGTGGTGAATAGTGAAGAAAAGACTGTAATATATTTTTCTGCTATTGATAATTAAAATGGCGCAGTTTAGCTTGTGATTATTTGAAGCCATGTGATTATGTAGTATTATGAAGGGACATTTTCAAGTCATCCCATTTAGAGTTGCCATCAGTGGGACAAAACCTGTGCTGAGCTGATTCCTTACACATATATATGTTTAGGCACAGTTCTATGTCTCTTAATTCAGCGTATCATTTTGTTGCCCTGATTTCATGTCTCTTCCTCTCCATCCCCTTTGCGTGACATTAATTCCGACTTGCACTCTCGTTCCCGGTCTCATGCCATTTCTCCAGTTTCAGCATTGACAAGATTTTTTGTTTGGGTTTAGCGTGCGAATTTTCAGCGACGGCGTTTAAGCGGGCCTCTTCACGCTCGCCGCTCGTAGACGCTGACTTCCTCGTCCAGCATCAGATGTCTGTTGTCTGTTTTTAGAAGTGTGGAGATGGGACAGATAGCCATGGCCACCGCCTCAGACAGCCTGGTGGCACTGGGGTTCCCACGATCTCTCTGGGGTGGGAGGGGGGGGGGACGGTGACAGGAACTGAAACAGCGTGAGAAGATGGAGTGAGAGAGGAAGAGAAAGAGAGAGTGAACATGTTTTGAGAGAAGGATATTCGGTCGTTGCTTTGATCTACAAAAGAGGCAGCTGGCTGAGAACACGGGTAGAATGTGAAAAGACAGGGGCGACACTGAGGTTCCACTTCAGTGGCATCTTACACAGGGGCGTGTGTGTGCATGCGCACCCATTTGTGTCTTGGAGAGTGTGTGTGTGTTAGGCAGGTATGATCTGGACTAAACAAAAAATGGCCATATTTGCCATTAAATTGCTGCACAGAGTGATTGGTGCATACTTGCAGTGAAATTCAGTATCTCTGTTCATATTACTGGTGTATCTGAATCCGCAGAAAAAGAAAATTAAGCAGTGACTCTACTGGAGTGGCCGAACCATCAAAATTCACTCTGACTTCCCTGATTCAACACTTCGGAATGCTGTGGACATATATTAAATAGGTAGCCACAGGTTCATTTGGAGTGCTTGGTTTGCAAACACTTTTAAAGAGGCTCCAAAGCAAACAAACTTGTTGATCAATATCTTTGTGCTGACTCTCCACAAGTGAGGCATATTTGGTTATATCTGTTTTGTTGTATTGTAGTCTAAAGCCAAGCATTCTAGAGTATATAATTATGTAGGTACATGCAGTTAAATGTTTAACTGCTGGTGTGGGTTTCACCCTTTTCATTCAAATTATAAAAATGTGCATTTATTATTTCAAAATTGTGATGGAACTACAAGAAACATAATATATGCATCCATTTTTTAATTTCATCTTCTAAAAAAAAATGTCCACCCCTAGGTCTTATTTGCATATTACGGCTCTTACTGAATTTTAGCAGCCAGTACTGTGATGACAAATTATGTATCTACAGTGTGTGTGTGTGTGTGTGTGTGTGTGTGTGTGTGTGTGTGTGTGTGTGTGTGTGTGTGTGTGTGTGTGTGT
>JBBKCR010000034.1:1318213-1333617 GCA_037577295.1 Ladigesia roloffi | reverse complement strand
AACTTGGCCACTGTTTGTTCAGGACTCCCCCCCCCCCCCCCCCCCTTAATCCCACACTAACCGCACACTACCTGCTTCTGCGTCCGTTTGAATCAGAGCACTCTCACACCATTGGGTGTCTCCCAGATCATGTGACCAGGCTGTCCTGCCTCCGGTGCACAGTCCAGGATTTTCCCATGGGAGCGCTGAAGAGAGAGCGAGAGGGGTACAACGTCTGTGTGTGAGTCAGAGGACTCAGTGTTTTCCCTCTGCACCCCTCCCCCATCCCGACCGGTCTGCGGTCACTCTATCACACTCTTGCCTCTCTCACAATCTTATTCAGAAAAGTTGCTGTTGATTGAACCCTTATGTGGGCCCAGTGTTGTGTTAATGTCTGGAAAACACTAAGGCAGGGTCAGCGCGTACATTTAATTCCCTTAGCGGAGCAACTTGCCTGTTTTGTTTGCCTTGAAAAATGACTTTATTTGTCTCTCAAACGGCACAGCCACTCTACTCTATGATGTATGATTTGATGATGTATGTCATTTATCTTTTTGTTTGTTTGTTTTTTGATTGTGCTAGAGATTTGTGAGGACATTCAGGAGACATACGTGGGATTTGAAACTCTCAGGCAGCCTTGTGGAAACAATGATGGCTGGACCCATGACAAAAACACCTGGCTCTTACATGTGTCTTTGACACGTTTGCCGGAGGGTTCCTTCTAGTCACTATTTTCTTTCTGACTCGTATATTGTGTGTGTGCGCGTGTGTGTGAGTGTGTGTGTGTCTGAGGGAGTGCTACCTTGCGTGCATGGTTCTCAAAGTGAACACAGAGAGGGTGGAAAGCAAAGCTGTACTAGGATGAGGTCTGTGTGTTGCCCAAGCAGGTTTTGACTTGCTCTGGCATGGGAAACTCAGGAGTTGGGTAAATAGTTGCCAGTATTTTCACTATGCTGCCACCGCAGTGTGTGTCTGTGTGTGTGTGTGTGTGTGTGTGGGAAGAGATCAGTCAAGGAGGAATTGGGAGAGCGTGAGAGTGAACAACAAGGGGTTGCGAAGGGCACCTGTGTCACACACTCATATGCCTGGATCATTTTAAGCCACCTCAAAGACATTCTTTAGCAACATGTTGTAAAGTCTTCTTTTATACTAATACTACGGAATGCATAGACTGATACTAATTTTTCATCATTCTTGCAAGTGCTTGTGATCATTCATTTGTAATATTTAAAAATGAACAATGATAAAATAAGGATTGCATGAGGACAGATGTTTAGATATGACTGATTACTTCAGAAGAGATGAATGTTTGACAATCTAAAACATCTGCATTTGCATCAGTTTACTGTATTTGTAAAAAAAAACATTATTTGTCCATATTGTGAATTCAGGTAGTCCCAGTATTTTCTATGTAAGTCTATGTACCAGCATTGTCAGACAAGAAAATATGAAACATTTATTATAGCTACATGTATATGCTAGTTGTAGCAATGGTTATAACCTCACTTTTAAGTTAACAATCCTAAAGGGATAGTTTGGAAATTAAATGTACACAACTTCCCGCATTTTAGTCGATAAGCCAAGACTTGTTTGTCATTCACGTTTTTGCTTCTTTAATTTAGAACTAGAATTACAAAGCTGACATTGCTAACAAACACAAAGTCAATAGTTACCCTAATCTTTTCTGTAAATACATCCACAGATCTCTAGCCTTTCGTTAAGGTGGGGCAGACTTGGATTTGGTTTAGGACTCAGTATGACTGTCAATTAGGCCATTTTAGACAACAGTCTGGCTGGAGAAAAATGATTCTCGGTCAGCACTCCTGGGTGGTTTTTGAATCAGACCCTGCTGTCTATAAAGGATGTGTGCAGCAGCCGGCTACACAATGTAGTTTTGTTCTCTCTCTCTCTCTCTCTCTTTTTTTTTTAAGCGGACTATATGTCATAATGAGCCCTAAACCACATCAAGTGTGCTCCACCTTAATGAGGAGCTGGCTGTGGTTTCAGCGGGGTAAGAGAAGATTTGGTGAAGTATTTACAGAAAAGATTTGGGTGTTAAAATTTGCAGCTTCAACCCAATTCCTTTAAAACATATAATATATAATTCAGGACCGAGTATGAAACATGTGTATGTATAATATATAATGTAGTGTGTGTGTGTGTGTGTGTGTGTATATATATATATATGTGTGTGTGTGTGTGTGTGTGTGTTATATAAAAGTTATATTTTACTCTAATATAATTACAATCTTTTCCCTCAGATGTCTCATAAGTTAACAGCATGTCCTGAGTGTCCAGACTGTGCCTGTGCCTGTGCCTGTGCCTGTGCCTGTGCCTGTGCATGTGCATGTGCATGTGCATGTGCGTGTGTGTGTGTGTGTGTGTGTGTGTGTGTGTGTGTGTGTTTGCTGGGGTGGGGATCAGACGTTGCAAGTCGGCTTTTAGCAGCGGAGTGTTGTTTGAATTGGCGGGGGTCAGTCTCCCACTGGAGATTGTTGTCGTGAAGAAGATTCCGCAGACCAGACTAAAGCCACACAGGGGTGTGAACTCACAGAGGCGAGACTTATTCCTACCCTCACACCTACCAACGTGGATGTGTGTGTGTGTGTGTGCCTGTTCAGGATTTACAACGCTGTGTGAAATGTGTGATCTGAGCCTCCCAAATCATCCGTCTCGGCGCTCTTACCCAAGAAATGTCCGTGTCAGCATGTAAAATTATAACTCCAGAACTAATAAATGAGTGAGTCATTACGTGTCTTTTTTTTTCGAGGCACTTGAATAATGCGTCCTTTCCCAAGTATGTGAATTCCGTGAACTTTGTGCTGCATGTTTGATTTGGATGACCTCCTTGTTCTTAATATAATAGGGGTGCTCATTCCTGTCTGAAATTGATTTATTTACATGAAGGGGATATTTGTTAATATGCAACAAATGCTCATGATCCTCTTTCTTTCTTTTTTCTTCAAAGGCCTGCAATAATAATGAGTACTTGAAGGTGTCCAGAGAAGACATGACACAGATGTTGAACAAACGAGGTCAGTTGATCAAGTGTCGGTTGTTTCCTAATGACTCAATTAGTGCCTTTAGCAAAAGAATGCTAATTTGGTGAACATTTATTTGCAGCAATATCTCTCTCCTTTATTGCTATTGCTTTATTTTTTACTTTATTATTCATTTGCGGGGATTATCTCTCCTATTATTTCAAAATAATTCACATACACTTAGAAAGATTTCTCCCCATCTATTTCTTCTAATAACTACTTTTCAAAGACAGAAGTCATTTTAAAATTATTGGATTAAAACCCAGCACTTTCTTTTAAAGGGCAACTAGAATAATTGATTATGTGAAATTAAAGTACCAAGAAAAAAAAAACATTTACATAGACATCCCTTTATCCACAATGGTCAATACATATTCAGTGTTAAAGGTTTACCACTTTCATAGAGCACTGATTAGCATAATACAAACTGAATGCGTGAAAGCGTTCATAATTGTTCCTTAACTGTGACCTGCTTTTCAGAAAAAAAACAGAATATCATTTGCAAGTACAGTAGTCTTCGCAGGTTTACCTCAGCAGAATATGTTTTTAAAATGTAACCTGGTTTAGTTCATTCAGTACTTTATTCAGGAACTTCTGATGGAGTTTAACAAATTCAGACAAATGCTGGAGGCATTAAGGTGGAATCTGGAACCAAACCTGTGTTCTTCTAACCAGGGCAGAAAGCTACATGTACTTTTAAACATGCAGAAAAATAGATAGATTGATAGATTGATATATATATATATATATATATATATATTTTTTTTTTTTTTTTATAGATAGAGAGTTAGATGCCTTTGTTGTCATACATACAATTCCAGTGACATAATGTTTGTAGCAAACCAGCAGATGCACATTGTGTATAAAAAACATTACATTGTTCAATGTAACTTGTGTATTTGGTGGCAGAATGTCTCTCACTGCTCAGATAAAAGTATTGTATATTAATAGACAGTACTGTATAATATTGAGATATTATTGGAGACTTTGCCTGCCTTTAGTACCTGTTGTTCACTCAGACTCTCTCTCTTTCCGAATACAGGCCTGCTTCAGGATACGTCAGATCTGCGGGACAATCGGGTGGTTGAAAACTACAGGCTTCCGGAGGCCCAGGCATTCAACCCTAGGTGCCGGTGGGCCTCTCAATCAGTCCTGGACTCTGAGACCTTGAAATTTAGTGGAGGTGCTGAGATTCAGCTGGAGACTGTTCCACCGGGTCTGCTCCCGCGGATCCCAGAGTACTTTATCTGCACAGGCTGCGGGAAGGTGTTCTGGGAGGGGACCCATTATGATCGAGTGTTGGCTCAGTTCCAAGAAGTGCTGCATCTCTCAGAGAGAGAAGTTTCCAGTCAGCCTTGAGCTGGACCTAGAAGGACTGCCATTAAAGCGATAATTCAGCCAACCACTTTGCAAACTACATGTGTAAATAATCACACATTTGCCTTAAATGTTTTTTTTGTTGTTGTTTTAACTGATATAAAATCCATTAATTGGTACCTACAGTACTGTGCAAACGCCTTGAGCCTCCCCTCATATCTTTATTTTTCACTTGACTATATGGGGAAAAAAGTTCAGTATACTGATCATCACCTGATCATCTGGAAGCAAAATTGAATGAAAAGAGTGCTAGCTCCAGCCACAGTACTGTATAATATTCTCCAGCCAAATTATTGATTTTATTTCCATAAAGAAAACTAATTTTATACGTATGACTTGCCGAATTATCGATTTAAGAGGTAACCTGTAGGACTGACTGCTTATGTTTTGTTTGGAAACAGCTAACGCTGTATGTTTCAGTCTGAATTTAAAGGTTCGCGCCCTGACAGTTTAACATGTTGTGGCTGCTCGTTCCCTTACAGACTCTGACCTGTGACCAAGTACTCAATCAACTCAGAGACAAAGGTTCATGTTCTCTGCCAAAAATGTTCTGTTTGTATATGTTCATATAGGACTGTGGTATTGCAGGGATGACTGGTTTGAGAGTCACTCCCTTCATCTTTTTTTCCATACATAGTCACTGTTGATGTTCTGGTTTTGGTCAAAGTTACATCATTTGGTGAACTTTGTTATGTTTGCCTTTCTGTGGGCTCAGTTTTATTTTTAGAGCTCTGATTGTTCATTCATAATGGATTCATAATGGGTGTGGCATATTCTCTGTGCTCATATAATGTGTAATTAACACCTTATTTTAAGTGTTTTATGAGATTTTTTTTTATTCTTTTTTTAAACTGTTTAATTGTTGACAGCAAAGGAGTGACTAGAAAAAAAGATGATTAAATGATTTGATCAGACGTTGTGGTGGAACATTTCTATTGAGATTTTTAGCTTGTAGGCAAAGTGAAAAACTGCCTTTATGGTACCACAGACTCTTCTAATTTGGAAGCTGTGCAAGGGGGAAGTCGAGAAGTAAGAACCAGTCCTTAAATTAAACAAGAAATTAAGTCATGTGCTGTTTATTAAACAAAAATTTTAACTTTAATATGTAAAAATGTGTTTAGGCAACAGGAGATGCAGTATTCTGCCTGTTTCAATCCATTGGTAAAATTTTTAGTCACACGGGTCCTGCTCTTTCTTGCCCTTCAGTCACATAAGGCTATTCTTCAGACCAGGCCTGCCTAAGGGCCTGTGGGTGCAAAGAATCTGGCCAGAAATTTACCCTCAAACACCCAACCAATGAGAGTGTATATTTTATCACATGTATTCAATTCTATATTTTGATTTATCTGAGTATTTTTAATACAAAGAAAAGTGCAATGTCTTAAATAAATATATATGTAATAAATGTAAACTCCCATTTTGATCTTGCAAAAAAGTCAGGGTGCCCCATGCTCAATATGTTTACAGTTCACCTATTTGTGCTTTAGTAATCATTTACATGCATTCATTTTTTTTCAGTTTGATTTAGAATACATTTTATAATCATATGACTAAGCCCAGCTTCTGTTTCCACTCAAGGATGTTCAAAGTATTCTCCAATTTTATTCAAAAATCCAGCTTTGGTCTGGAACATCTTAGCAGCAAATGCAGTTCTTTACAAGTGTTATTGTTTTTCATATGAAACTGGAATCAATTTAAATGCAGAAAGAGGAGAGGGGGTGGGCAATATCAGTATGTAATTATTTTATATGATGCAGATTTCTGTTCCAGTTATTGAAAGCTGCTGTAAAAGGTCCGAAATGAGTCCAGCTGAACTGGAGCCAAGAAGGCATTTGGCTCCCAAGTCTTGCCAGGGTGTTTTGCAAGCTTCAAAACAGGATGGGCTGCATAGATTCTTTGACACGTGTGTGTGTGTGTGAGAGAGAGAGAGCGAGAGAGTTTTGTGTGTATCAGACAGAAAGAGAGACCCAGAATCCTATCAGGATAACCTACATATGTCTTTTTTGAATGTAAATATCTGAGGTATTTACTGTAACTGTATCCCAGAGACCGTGTTTTGCGTCCTCTTGAAATAATCTCATGTTCGTGCCCTTGTCAGGTTTTTTCTCTTTCTCTCTCCTGAGCTACCTCCACACTCACTCGGGCTTTTTCTGAAGCTCTGTTATTCGATCCTCACTCTTTCTTCGCTGGGAAGAAAAGCTCGCCTCTTTCCCACGCTCCTGCAACACGTGGTGCTGGGGCTCACTAGGGCTGCGAGTCCCCGCCCACTCGACGAAGACGTCACACCAGCTTCACCAAGCGCCTTATTAGTAGTCAGTTCTTTCCCACCCGTATTCTGCCGCTCCCGCACTGTGATTGGCCAGCACCTCTCACTTGTAGCGCTACCCGGCGTTGTAGAACGCGCAGCGATTGGTTGGCTCGTCACTCAAAATCAGGCCGGCGTTTTAGAACGTTTGGTTAACCAGTCCCAGCGCCTATTGACAGAAAACGGGTGAGAAATGTAAAAAATAACGCCTCAACCTCTAACAAGTCATTTTGGCTGAGGTAAGAGCCTCCGTTCTACAGGGTAATATTAATACTTTTAATCTTTCACGATTTGTTTTTCTTGCCATGGTCTATATT
The DNA here is from genome assembly GCA_037577295.1 of Ladigesia roloffi. NCBI lineage: Eukaryota > Metazoa > Chordata > Actinopteri > Characiformes > Alestidae > Ladigesia > Ladigesia roloffi. The sequence goes on along the minus strand of JBBKCR010000034.1, from coordinate 1,326,598 downwards.
TTTGTGCACAAAAAAGAATTTAAATACATTTATACCAAATGAGCTGCCACATAAAATATCTGAAAAAACTCCACATGTAATTGGGGCCAATTTTCACTCACATTCCTCTACATATATGTGTGTGTGTGTGTGTGTGTGTGTTGAAGAAATGGAGGGAGTGGGCAGAAGAGCAGAAGAAAAAGTGGGCTTTACCCTACATATCTATATGACAAATGAAAAAAAGAAAACCCAGCCTCAACCAAATACACATATTCATTTTACTGCTTAAAGAAAAAGCTTTTCATATATATATATATATATATATATATATATTAAATGAAGCACAGTTTCCAGTACAAATAACAAATGGCCATGACAGCTGTGCAATGAAGTTTAGCTGCCTGCTGCGCTTATGAATTTTTAATAGCACATCTCATGCCCTCATTGACGCTGGGAGGGGTTTTTTGGCTGGCTAATCTGGCAAGACCCCAAAGAGATACACTTCTAAGTGAAGTGCAGTACATGTGAGAGAGTGCTGTGCAATTCACACTAGTCCAGCTAGTAGGGTCAGGTTATAACTCACCGGGCTTCTCAACACTGTGGCCCTGGAGATTACTAGATGCACTGATCTTTGCTCGTCATGTTTAAGTTTGTTACTCAAAGTGATGGGGCTGTCTATTCTAAGGGTTTTTACCTTACAGTTCAACATAAAGTAATCTGAAAAACAATGATTTATTGCCATATTTGACAGTATATGACACAAGTACTCTCAGAATTATTCTGCCATTGAGATCAATACAAAATCTTACAATTCACATTAGAGTTAATATTGATGGTAAATTATTATTAGGCTATGTTCTGACTGGAAGAACACTCAATACAATCATCATCTTTTAATTGGGAGCCACTAATTTGTCTCCACAGGCCTGGGAAGATTATATCTGAACACATCAGAATATTGCTGCAAATATCTGACTACAATCAGCCATGAGAGCGTTAGTGAGGACAGGTACTGATGTTTTAGTTCTAGATTAAGATCATCACTCCAACTCATTCCAGAAGTACTGGATACAGCCCCATCATATCAGATGAATCACTATGATCCTGGTTTGTAACCTGTGAAATGGTAAAAGTGCGGTATAAAAAAAGTCCCCTGGTTCACCAAGAGTTACAAATGCCTCTGGAATCTGGAGCTGTCCAATGGAAGAACCCCCTTCTTTTCTTTGCAAATATTTTCCATTATGCCCTCACAGAGACACGTCTATCTGATAAGCGGCAGATGTTTCAGCTCTGTCCTGGCAGGGCTCGAGAACCCTTCTGTTTGCCACATGGTACGGCTCCCGCCAAAGTTCACTTTTTGTCCCACTGGATGGAATGCTGAGGAAAAAAATCTGTGCTTTAGGAAAAGCATCAGTGCATGTAAGCAGTCGACAAACTGTCTGGCCATTTACAGCACTTTAACTGTCTGGTCAAGTATCGTGACAAAACAACACATGCACAGATACCCAAGGTTGCAGACTGTAATTGCAAACTCATGTTATAGCCAGAACAGAGCCTGATAATTTGGGGATGTAATTGTATGTATTAGATTGTTCCTTTGTTTATTTATTTGTAACATGGATTTTCACCAGTTCATTAAGATATAATATTAACTGGTAAAAATCATCCAGTATATATTATATTTAATGAGTCCAATCAACTTTTAGAAAACAGAGACTGGAAATGTCCCCTGTTTTGTCTCCGGTATAAACACTCTGGTTATGGTATGCTGGCTATGTGGAGAGGCTGAGGGCTTTTGTCACACGGTTTCTAGGCCTATATCTTAAACCACGGTTTCCCCTTCTCTTGGCTAATCATCTTTCTCGTGGAACAAACAGAAAGCTGGGTGTATATTCAACTCTTAGATTTTACAGCCTAATGAGGCAGGAAGCCTGGTTTTACTGTGGGAAAATAAAAGTACCGGCGCGAAGGAGGACGAGGTGGTTTTCGAGAGTGCGATATCGGTGCGGTTTGTTTTTTTAACGTTTGAAGACTCGCGTACCTAAACAGACCGAGAGCAAACGGCGTGTGTGGCTTCACACACCAAACTGAGAGAGAGAGAGGAAGAGAGAGGCAGAGAGAGTCTGAGAAAGAATGAGAGAGAGAGAGCGAGAAAGAGAGATAGAGAGAGAGCGAGAGGGGTTCCCACGCTGCATCTGCCACAGCGAGTCTCGGCGTGCTTTTTTCCGCCTGAACTCCAACAAAACCCCGCCTCTCTGCGCCGCGATTGGCTAGTGGCCTCCTTTGCCCTTAGCATTGGCTTCTACATTATGTGGACAAAAGTATAGGGACACATCTGTTTTTCAGAGATTAGTTCAGGCCCCTTACTTCCAGTGTTGGAAAATCTTAATGTTTCAGTATGCCAAGACCTTCTGGACAACGCCATGCTTCCAACTTTGTGGTCATAGTTTCAGGAACAGACCATTTTCTATTCCAGCATGACTGTCTCCCTGTGCACAAAGACATAAAGACATGGCTGGAGGAGTTCTGTGTGGAAGAACTTGACTGACCAACACAGAGTCCTGAGCTCAACCACTCCCAACACCTGTGGGATGAAATAGAATGGAGATTGGGAGTCAGGCCCTCTCATACAACATCAGTGACTGACATGATAAATGCACTACAAAATTAAAGGACACAACTTCTCAGAGAAACTCTCTAAAATCTGGTGGAAAGTCTTCCAAGAAGAGTGTTCTTAGTGTGAGCTAGAATTTCTCTAGAATAGCAGCAGGTTACTACTGTAACTGACTAGTCCTGGTGTGTATTAGATTGTTTTGAGTATAAGCTAATATCATTTCCACATGTACTACTATCCTATATGAATAGGTTCATGAATGGCAGTGTACCAATATGATACTCGCAAACTGCCTTGAATATGAACAGCTAGCCAATCTCATGACATTCTATAACTTTTCTAGAATTATAGACTACCCTGGGTAAATCAATAAGACCTTGATTCTCCTTCTCACTTGCAGAAGAAGTTGTGCAGGTTTTAGTTGTTAAAGGTTTTTATTGCTGGACCATTTAACAACTGGATTACTGCAGTCCTCTCACTTAAAGCTACATACAGACAATGAGACTTTTTTTGATGAACGTGAAGAGCCTTTATGAGCATGTTTTTGGGGAGCTGTAAGAGTATAGATGTATTAGAAATATTTTAAGAAAAAAGTTTAGGATTGGTTTTATGTACAATTGGTTTTGAGTACATAATTATAGAGCAACTCTGATTATCAGACAAAACCTGAAGGATGTCTAACAGGTGTAAAAGTTAATTTAATGTAGTTAAACAACATCACACAAGTAATCAAATTATTCTGGGTACAACATCTAAACCACAAGAGACATTTATTAATCCCAAACTAAATTGTTGTGTCATTAACATGCTCAGTGCAAGGGAATAATAACAAAACAGTAGAACAAAATGAAAGAATGTAACCAATAGTGCAACACAGTGACATGAAAAAGATACCAGCAGATGAGACGGTAATGAGATTTACATTCTACATTCTATGGATTCACAGATTTTAAAATGTGATTCTGTTTACATATGCAATTTTATTTTAACCTGTGGATGCATGCATCCAATTGGTTCACTGTAGGGTACATTAAAATTAAAAAACATTTACATAGGCACTTTTGGCCCACATGCAGAGCCCACTGCCATTCAGCCACAGTCCTTCAATTCAGACTAAATAATATGATACAGTTTACATAAGCACATTTATTTATAATATGTGGACACATGCACCATTTTGGCCCACTGCAGAGCCCATTAACACGTTAGTCCCAAGTCGTTTTTCCGTGGGAAATTCTGGCTAGACTTTTTTTTGGTGGTCCGATTAGCCACGCCTCTGTGGCTTCAGTTTCAAGCGTAAAGCCCCACCTTACCCCGCCCCGCCGGCACCGCCTCAGCCAATCAGCGCCGCCCTGGCTCCGCCTCCGCTATTGAAGAGCGTATTAGACGCTCATTGTTATGCAAAAACTGCGGGTGTAAAATAGCGGTGGTGGCGGGAGCTGCAGCCACAGAGCCACTGCAGGGAGCCTCCAGCAGACCCACACACAGAGGGACGCACTTTTCCTCAAGTCCCCACCACCCCGTCCACAGTTATACAGGTAAGTGTGGCCTTAGAAATCCTCACTAATGAACCCTGTGTGTTTAAATTTCCTCTTTGCTGTATGATAACTATTGCCGTCCTGCTTTATTCTCTTTTTTTCCAGTCACCCTTGCTTGCTGTAAAACATTTAAAACAAGCGACTCTGGAGGAGGTTAAAAGCTCAAATCTTCAAACACAACGGATTTCACGGAGATGACTGCTGCTCTGAAATAACTTTTTTTCAATTATTATTAAGTTTCAATTTCTTGCCATAACCCCGGTGCTGCTATTGTCAAGGCGAAACGGGAGATCAGCCTTCATCATCGTCTTTTTTAATTTTTTTTACGTGGCCTGGATCAAACACGATTGTTTAGTTTTTGGATTTTAGGCAATTCAATCCATTTGCACACCTTTTGTCCTTATTTTGGGGGATGTACGGTCGTCGCTGGGTGTGTTAAAGTTAGTGCACCCTCCTCCCCTGTGTCTGCTGAACCGAGTGCAGGGGTGCGTGTGAGTGTGAGAGTGTGAGAGAGTGTGTGAAACCCAAAGCACCAGCCGGAGCAGCTCGGATTCCCACGCCCGTGGCTGTGCACCATGAGCCAGGCGGATGTATCCACGTGCTCAGCGCCTCAGAGGGTCTTCCAGGAGGCTGTGAAGAAGGGCAACACCAAGGAGCTCCACTCGCTGCTGCAGAACATGACCAGCTGCGAGTTTAACGTCAACTCCTTCGGGCCCGAGGGCCAGACGGCTCTGCACCAGTCCGTCATTGACGGCAACCTGGAGCTCGTCAAGCTGCTGGTCAAGTTTGGAGCAGACATCCGATTGGCCAACAGGGAAGGCTGGAGCGCCCTGCACATCGCAGCTTTCGGGGGACACCAGGACATCGTTTTATACCTCATCACCAAGGCCAAGTACTCCTCGGGCGCCAGGTAAAACTGCAGCAAAACAACAAAAACACACAACAAGAGAGACAACTTTATCCTTGCTCTGCCAAATTGAGAGACTATGGCAAAACCAAATGAATGGGCCTTGAACTAACCTGACCACATGGAGAAAAAAATGAACATGCCTATATATATAAATATATATATATATAAGTATATATATTTTTGTGCGTTGGTACTAAAGCTTTTTTTGTATGTGTGTCCTGAATGTGTAAAAAACCATCAGACGGGGACTCTGAACTGAACTCTAGGGGGCAGATATGCTTATTGCAAGCTTAGTGCTGTATTTTGAAACGCGTTGATTTTTTTTGTTTCACACCACTTTTCAGGCAAGTCACGTCCACCGTGCGCAACGATTTGTGGGTTGTAAGCGTTGTGGGCAGTTCTCGGACGTGTGGAACGCTGCAAATAGCCTATCGCAGCAACGTGTGGGCGGGGCTTGCCGGAATACGGGTGGGGAATGCAAAAAGGCCTCTGAAACGTGCTGTAGACCTGAGGGGAGGAGGCGTTGACCTGTTGCTCAGCTGTTTCGCTAGTTATGACCAAGATGGCACTTGAGGCTGCATGCTGGAATATTTCAACATTTGAAAGGGAAGAAGGTGAAGTCGAGAATGAAGGCCATCTTTTATTTGGCTAAACACTGTTTTTAAGAAACGTTAATGTGTTTTTTCATCAATCAAACTTTTTTGGCATGTTTAAAAAAAGCATTATTATATCCAGTGCTTTTAAAAAAGTATATAATCTTGATAACAACAAGTGACTTAATGTTGTTAAGTACTGTACACAATAGCTTTACTGTGTTTTCTTTGTAAGAGTAGTCCAATGCGCCCTGCAGCTTTCAGGCTAATGTGTTACTAAACAAAAAAACAGCTGCTTTTGCTTTGTATCAGGAAAAAAATCACATTTGGAATACACTTTATAATCTTCTCTCAGTATTTTTTTTGGTTATTAACGCCCTGGTCATCACTGTGAATACAGGCTGGGTTTTTTGTTCTATTTATGAAGGTACATTGAGATGCTAGATTTAAATTATGTTGTGGTTATTATTATTATTATTATTATTTTTTTTTTTTACAAAAAAAGAAATAAGATCTCTTTAGCCTAAGGAAACATGGTTAGGGTGAACTAAGCTGCTCTGGATTTGTAGTGGCCTAAAGTCCCGTGGTGGAGATTCAGCCTCACATAGCTGCCTGTTTATCTCATTTCCCAGTCCCCTCTACCCCCTACTGTATGTTTGGATCTCTGTATCAGCTACCTCGACTTTAAAGTGTTCAACCAGTTTTGTAAGCCTACTGATTCTCCTCAATCCTCCTCCTGGCCTCCATTTCCCCTTTTTGGGAGCCACTCAGAAGCACAGACCATTTGAAACAAAAGCTGGGCCCCTTAGATAGACATATAGGCTGTTAGTTTTGCCACCCCCATCTTCACTCGGGACATTTTCCAACAACCAAAATTAGGCTTAGATCTACTGGTTCATCAAAAAAAAAAACAACAACAACAACAACGTGGTAATAGTGTCATTTCATTAAATTTTTCCTTTTTCGAAAGCATGGCGGACTGTTATAAATGTCTGTCTCAGTCAAACGCTTAATTGTGTCTTCCAGTTATTTTTGGTCTCTTTCTTTTTTTTTATTAGTAGAGTTACAAAAAAGTGGACTGTAATCGCATGACTATTAATGCAGGGAGTTTTTGTTGCACAAAATAATGTGGAGCCTTTTACGCCCCCTAGTGCCTGGTCGGGTAACTGCAGGAGCTGAGGCTTAAGAAGAGTTACTACTGAGCAGGACTATTAACCTAATGTTTTATTAAGAGGACTGTTGTGTTGCTTGACTGCTGCAGGGGGAAAGAAAACAACAACAAAATCTTCCGATTCGTTCAGAAAAGACACCTGCCTGTATGAGTCGTAGCACCCTGATGTTTGTTTCAATGCTGCTTTTATGTAAGTTTAATGTTTTTTTTTCTTTTAAACAATAGCCAACAGTGAGTGAAAGAGGACAAATATCAGTTAGATTCACAGTAGTTTTAATGGAAAGTCTCCTGAATGCAGTGCGTGTGTGCGCTGGTGCGTGTGTGTATGTGCGTGCGTGAGTGCAAGGGAGAGAGCGAGTCAGTCTTGCATGCATACCACTGTTTAACTGGTTATTGCTCGTCCAGCCCCTTGAAAAAGTCCTGGTTAGACTAAGAACTTTTATACCTGGAGGAACAACAGAGACGGCGATTTCCACTATCGATGATTTGTGTAAACAGAAATAAATATGCATTGCATGTCTTAAACTTGATATTTTTACTCTTTTTGAAAAAAGTTGCACTGATGACTGTTGTTGATTCGTTGACACCACGTCAACATTTTATTTTTTTCTAAATAGAAAAAACAAGGAACACAACAAAATACTATTGTATAAAAAGCTCCAGGTTATATTGTCTATTTTGTGTGTGTTACATTACATTTGCAAAGAGGCTTGTATCTCTGTGCTTGGGTGTACTTGTGCATGTATGAGTGTGTGCGTATATATATATATATATACATATATATATGTATATGTATGTATACGTTGAAATCCCAGGGCACTTTCGTTTTTGAAGTGCTCTCCTGATATTAAGAAAGGGGAAATAATACATTTGATGGTAAGATCATTGTAAAAGAATAAAAATTGCACGATGTGTGGTTGTTTTACTCCCATTTTTGTCATAACATTTATGACATGGGGGGTGGAATGGCTGGATAGGTGTAAGTGAATGAGTAGATTGCTGATTTTTTTTTCTTTTCTTTTTTTGTGGACCAAGTTGTGTGTCTCCAGTGAACAAAAAAGTTTTCAGTTTGGAGTGATGCGAATGATTTGTTGTGTTTGGTTGGTTTTAGCTTTTCTTTTTGTTTGTTCGTCAGTTTTGGTTGTGTGTTTGTTTGTTTGTTTGTTTGTTTTCTTTTTGAACGTTTGTAACACTGTGATTTGTGTGTGGTCGGATGCCGGAGTGCTGTAATGTTTTGTACGTTTGTGTACAAGCCAGTAAAGAAATCATTAAACCTTATTGAAGGTGTGATTGCGACTGTCTTTTGCTTTTTTTGCTTTTTCTCACTTTTTCGTTTTTGGTTTTCTGTCTTCTGTGATTTCCTACATATCTCTCCCTTCCAGCCTGACCCTGTAAGCATTCTCTGTCTCTTTTTCTCTCTCTCCCTCTCCCTGTCTCTCTCTATCTCTCTCTCTCTCTCACTCTCTCTCTCCCTGGCTCTCGCTCTCTCTGTCTTTCTCTCTCTTTCTCTCTCTCTCTCTCTCTCTCTCTCTCTCTGGATCTGTTCCTCTCTCTGTCTCTTTTTTCTCTCTCTCTCTCTC
>JBBKCR010000034.1:1267399-1287411 GCA_037577295.1 Ladigesia roloffi | reverse complement strand
GACACACACACAGACACACACACAGACACACACACAGACACACACACAGACACACACACAGACACACACAGACACACCTCAGTTACTGTTCATCAGAGCACAGACATTTTCAGAAGTTCATTCTTTGAATAAGTAACCCGACACTGGAAGCTCATTTTGCTTTTTGACTAGTGCAGTTTAGAGACTACTTTGAAATGTAAGACGTTTGGCTTTGATAGAACAGAATGAACAATTCCTAACAGAACAAATCATTCTGATCAATCGAATACAGCATTCATTATGCACATGTACAATTACCTTATTTATATAAACTAACTATATGTGATCTGTATGATATATCTAAAAATGATCAAATTGATTTTACCAAATGCCTTCTCACAAGCTTCATTTAGGAACACTCTCAGGGCCGCGGTCTCTCTCAGACCAGGGCTGAGGAAAAGAACTTTCCAATCAACTCTTAACCAAGTATTTAGCAGTAATTTAACAGGAAGGGTGAAGTGTGAAGCTGAAGCTGAAGCAGACACCAATCGATCAACATGAGACCTGGTACTATAACCAGGTGATTACAGGGAGGGCTCATGTGAACAAAAACCAATACGATACCAAAAAACACTGAGGTCTAAACTTAAGCTGGCAAGGTGAAATATTGGTTTAGTTTACAAGATTCTGACCTGGCCTTCTCTGTAATTCTCCAATCACTAGCTAAATTCTCCCTATCACATTTTGGAGGCTGAAGGCTACCCACCACCATACAAAACACTGAAGTGGTGTATTTAGGGGCACAATTCAAAAACTGAATCATGATGTGGCCATGACATGCAATTTCACTTTTAACTAAAATACCAGTTTATTGCTGCATGTGTAATTAAAGGCCTGAAAATGACCTGGTAATGTCCCATATTTTAAGTTTTCCCTTTTTTCCTGGGTTATATAGCCCTTACCCCCACATCCACATCCATGCACATTTGGCCTCTATGGGTAACGCACATCTGGTTAGGAGCAGTGTCCAGTGTGTAGCAGGAAAACACTCTACACAGCCACTCAACTGAAATCATTACAGCCACTAAAGACATCCCCAAAAGTCCTCTTAAAAATGCATTAGCAAGCATCCGGAGATCAGTGTGAGAGTAAGCCCAATAGTAAGTGTGTGTGTGTGTGTGTGTGTGTGTGTGTGTGTGTGTGTGTGTGTGTGTGTGTGGCCCGTGCGCGCACACACACAAACACAGCTACACAAACACAAACACACTTTCTGCATGTGTGTATTGCTAATGGATTGTCTTATTTTTCCAGGCACTTGTCCTTAAGTGCCCTGGACTTGGCTCACCTTGTTGTCGAAGTTACCGAGGCTGCAGTTACACTCTGTGGCTCCATAGAACTCTGCGATCTGAGGCACATTAAAGCGCTGCATGAATTCCTCCCAGATGGACTGGCGGAGGCCGTTTCCCAGCGCCATGCGCACACGGTGCCGCTTTTCAGTATCACGCACGGGCTGGTTCAGCAGATAGCGGCAGATCTCCCCAATGTACTGCACAATCTGCAGAGAGGTTTAAATGATTGTCATTGGTTTGTCATATTCATAGTTAATAGAATTATTTTTGGTATGTTACATCAACCATTGTTGATTGCAATAAAACAATAGACGTTTAAAGAATGAAAAGATCAGAATACAACTGCCTTTGTTTTATCTAATTACAGTAAGGCCTGTTAATGCGTGGGATATATTAGAAGGTACAGGAACAGTAAGTTGTTGAAGTTGACGTCTTGAAAGGGTTATGTTATGATCTGAACAACTCTGACAGGGACCAAACTGTAATTGTGAGATGACCAGATCAGAGCATCTCCAAAGCAAAAGGACTTTACAAATGTTCTGGATACACAGTGATCAGCATGTACCAAAACTGGTCCAAGGACAAATAGATGAAAAGTCACGAGTGCACAAATTACTGAAAAATGTTAAGGTTGTCTATAATGGAATGGGATCAAAACACAGCATAAGAACCATTCTGGGCAATGTTCTCATAGGAAACCTTTGATCCAGGAATTTATGTAGGTATTACTTTGACATGAAAGACCATGTATATCCCTTCAAGGAAACTGTATGTCCTAACTGCAGTGGCCTCTCATCAGGATACTGTGCACTGCCACACTGCAAACCTTGTTCAGGATTTGTTTGAGAAACATAAACAGTTTAAATGTGTGGACTAGGCATCCAAATTCTCCTGATCTCAAACTGAGTAAGCATTTGTGGGATCTGTTGGACAAACTAGCATGAGCAATGGAGGCCCCAGCCTCAATAGGACAAAATAAGAAGGATGTTTCAAAGTTGTAGCTGAACAGTGTATATATACATATGATGGAACATTTCTGTACTATTAATCAAATTAAATGTTGAAAATAAGGATTAACAGTTTAATTTGACATGAACCTAATATGAGGACATTCCATTCAAGTCAATAAGGGTAATTCCTGACATACATTAAAGGTCAGAAATGGCTCAGAATTCCATCTTTGTAATTATTACAGGCTGTAAATTCAGCTAATTCTGTCATTTTGCAACAACTATATCTTATTCAAACACAAAGTTGTGGCCTTCAAATACATAGAAATTATTGCAGAGTTTCCCCCCCCTATAACTTGCAGCTATAACACTTCCCAAAAACTTGCTCCATCTCAGAACATGCACAACATGCCTGTTTTGTACTTTGCAGTTATTTGCCTGGATACTGTTATATATTTTCACGGCAGCATCTTGATTCTGCTCTTTGTCCGTCTTTGCTTTACTTTTGTCTTACACTTTTTGCTTCAGAGGACGCTGTTTCAACCCTCCGTTCACATGCGTATGTGGCTGGGCTGACAATAAATAAATCTTAAATAACAGTTTCACCCTTCTTTCTATGATTTTTAGTGTTTGAGTTCCCATTCATTCTGTGGAACATTTATGAGGTCAGGCACTGATTTGGATGAGAAGGCCTGGCTTGTAATTTCTGATTCAGTTCATCCCAAAAGTGCTGGATAGGGTTAAGGTCAGTGCTCTGTGTGGGTCAGTCAATATCTTTCCTAGTGAACTTATCCAGTCATGTGTTTATGGAAAACATGGAAAATGAGCATGGTGATTAGATGTCAGGGAATTTTTGCTCCCATGATTGACACTCACAGTGCAGTTGTATTTGATACAGTCATCCCAGAATTTTGATGCTGAAAACTTCTTCTTGATGACAACTGTCATGCCATGAATCAGGCACTGGCCAACCCCCACAATGTTTCCTGTCACACAGAACAAAAAAAAACAATCAGATCCAGTCAACCACACACACTTCCCCAGATTAATTTTACTTTGTCACAAAACTTCTCTTTAGCTGTAAAGATCAGTAAATTTCAGAAACTACAGGTGAAGAAAGTGTCCCTTTGCAATATTACACTAATATACTTAATGCGTATATGAAAATCTAACGATACACATTTTTTCCAATTCAGAGTTTCTATATTAATACCCATATAGAGTTAAACATCCATGATCCTGTAATGCCATTCTGACTGAAAATCCCCTGTTGGCCCATGTCTTGCATGTATGAAAGTGTCTGATCATCACTTTTTAAAGTTATAGAGTACCATTTGGACACTAACTGAAATCTTTTTTGAACAGAGGATATAAACTGCAAGTAAGGTCACGAATGACATCAGGATGCAGCACTTCATCTGACCTGCTTCAAAAGGAAGAGGCCTAGCTCTCCCTCACCGCAACATTTCTCAGAAAGGAAACAGCGAGCAACTGTGTCTTACCTGCTGAGTGGTAAAGAGGGAGGCAGTCGTACAGCACATCAGACGACCTCATCCTGAAACCATAATACACCAGAGCCGCCATACGGTAGTACCTGAAAGGAGACCCCATAGAAGAGAAGACTGGGTGAATGATGAAGGGTAATTAAGTAAGAGAAATAAAGAGGGTTGTAAAATAATAATAATAATAATAATAATAATAATAATAATAATAATAGCAACAACAATAGTAATAATAATAGTTATAATAATACTTATTATTGCATCAATACCTCTAGTAATTCTAATAAATATTTGTTAATTTAGTCTAGTATTTCTTTATATTTCAGCAATTTATTGCTTTATTTGTAATAGTTTTTAGTCTGGTATTTATCTATTGTTCTATATTACATCAAGTTGTACTTTTAAAACACAGGAAAATCACAGTTGAGGGTGGGTAAAAATGAGAGGAGAGGAAGACAGAGCTGAGGGGACAGAGGAAAACTGCTGGATTACCTGCTGTGCACTACAATGGCAGCTTTTGGCATCCCAGTGGTTCCAGATGTGTATATATAGAAGAGACGATCTGTAGATGAAAGGAACAAAAAAGATTTCTTCAGAACTGATAAAAAACAACACAGCTCTTCTTCCTTTCCACAACAGTTTCTCAGATATATCTGAATGTGTTACCTGTGAATCCGCGCATGCACGCCTGCTTGGGCTTGTGGGTGGGGGTGCTCTCTAAGAGAGGCTCGAGGCACTCAGTCCCCTCGGGAACACGTTTAGGATCCCAGTCTCCAGAACAAAACAGCTGAACTGATTTTCCCATGTAGCTGTGCACCTCACACATCGCTGACAGACACAAACAGAGAAAGAGAGATAGTGAGAGACAGAGAAGAAAACAAAAGAACATGTTACTTCATGGTCATCATTAAAAAAATTTACAATGTAAAGGGCAGTGGCGTTTTTCAAATGACAGAAAAATTAAATTCCATGGTTTTCTTAGGATGATGATACTATTCTAAATATAATCTATATTAGAGTAGAGGAGAGATGACAGCAGCCTTGTCCACAACACTGTGGCCCAAAATAAGCATCTTCAGTCTTTACAACCCCCTGTAAGACAATCAGGCTGGAAAACAAAACGCTTGGCTCTGCAGAATCCATGAGGGAACCTGCAGACTCAGTACACAGCCTCCAATTACTTAAATGCCAAACGGGTGAATCATCAGGGGTCATCGGACTGTAGCACTGCTGCCCCTTAACAGGACTTTCACCATCTCACCACCTTTCACCAAATCAGCTACAACTCAGCTGACCATCAGATGATGACATCCAACACTACATACAGAAACATCCTCATCTCCTCAATAACTGATTCTGTCTAACAAAACTGTATTTCCATATCAGAGACTCGTACGCATTTTCACCTTCAGCATAGTTCCACTTCCCTTTAACATTTCTAGCTCTGTTAATTGCACGGTCATTTACATAATGTGTGCTTCCTTGAATACAACTACAGAGAATTCTTCCTCACCAGCACCATCAGACCCTCCTTCTGTCACACATCCCCACATTTACCTTACGTTCTTTTGTTGTGCAATTTCTTATAAGGTTTAAATTATTATTATGTGAATTAATAATATTAACACACCAGCATCTGCATACATGGCACTGTGTATTTCATATTAAAAGTTATCTACCGAGATTTTATCAGATTTCTTTAGACTTCATATACTGTTCATGTCTGTGTGCCTCCGCAGTTGTAACAAACAATTTCTTCCAGGAACTGTAATACACTGTTAATTATAAGGAATTGCTGATTATACCTGCCAGCCTTCATTTTCCAGCAGCCTCCCTGAGCTTGAGGTCCTCTCGCTACTGCCATAAATCTAAAATCCTAATAAACTTTGAGCAAATTTAAACAAAAGAAAAGTTTTTCCACTTACCCTCTGAACAACCATGGTTTCACTAAATGATACCCCAGAAATGATATCTTTAATTAGAGAACAACCCTGAGCCTCACTCAACCTAGCTCGATCCTGCATGAAAAATACTGCCCCAAACCCGGCCAGAACCCAGTTGTCACGTCAGTTATGGGCCAGGTAGTAAATATTTAATATGATTATTAGATTTGTGATAGTTCGAACCAGGGCTGCAAAACATGGACATTACTAAAAGCAGTGTTCCTTCAACAAAACTTGTTTAGGTATAACATTCACTCCTAAAATGCCAGGATGCATTATTAGTTTCGTTTAAGGCCTTCCAATTTACAAAGAAATTGTGCATCATTACTAATTTATTCAGGAGCTCCAATGGTAGGATGGACAAGCTACAGATGCACGTTTTTGCAATTAAACTGAAGGCATATTGGTCCCCATAAAAATGTGGATGCTCACCATCGTTCATCTCACTCCCAAACACCACAGCCTTGGCATTGGAGATGTTCACACAGTGCACCAGGGCCTCCATGCGCAGGTTGAAGTTAATAAGAGCTGCCTCAACACCAATTTTGGCCATGCCCAGCCACAACCCCACATACTGCGAGCGATTCTCCATGAACAGGGCCACCACATCGCCATCCTTGAAGCCGCGCTGGGTAAGCAGGTTGGCTACGCGATTTGAATACTCGTCCAGCTGCCTGAAGCTCCACTTCTCACCCGTTCCCTCGAAGATCAGCGCCGTCTTATCACCATATTTTTGTACAGTCTCAGCGAAGATCTTGGGCAAGGTGTTACCTTCACGTAAATGCCGCCTTACGTTGAGTTTTACTTGCAGCAGCACACCAGCCGCACTGTGAAAGACAAAGAGCCAGGTTAGCCACTCTGGTGGTAGGGAGAATTTATGCTCTAATAATCAATGGCTTCACAGATGTTTATATAGTCAACGACTTCACCAGTGGCCTAGTGGATAAAACACTTGCCTGTGAACACGATGACCACAATGTCGTAGGTTCAAAACCCCCCCACGTTCTACAACTGTGGCCTTGAGTGCGACACTAAAACCTTAGTGTCTCCAGGGGGACTGTCCCTGTAATTTTCTCTGGATAAGTGTGTCTACTAAATGTCTAAATACCTCATAAAAGGACATAAAGAGAGACACACATTCACACAAGCTGCTACACACACACACCTCAGCTGCCTCACCGATTTCTCACTCATGTGCACCAAAAACATCTATGGAATAGATTTCTGTTTTTTTTTCAAAAGTGGAGTAATATTTTAAAAAAGTGAATAGAAAATGTGGCTGCTTGAAAACTGTTCATCAGATAAAACATTTAAAGCTTTCATCTTCAACAGAAAAAAAAAATCAAGGCCCAGTTTTGCTTCCAATGAGAAAAAAACCCCACAATATTTTCAGTCCATTCTTCTGCTGTGAGAAGATGAATCAATTCTGTGGTTCTGAAAGGATGCAACACTGAAGGAGAAGGACAGCATTACAAACTGCCAGGACGTCTGAGATACACAGGAAAGTAATATGTATTAAAAAGTTTAAGTTTGAAGGTAAAATTAACAATTGAGCAGAAAATGCAGTAGACTGATGCGAGTGAACACCGAAGACACTCAGAAGAAGTTTGGATAAATATATGTGTAGAAAAAACTAATAAACTAAAAGCAAGTGGATTATATACTAAAGGCAAAAGACAGACACACTAAATACCAAGACATCTAATAGTTTTAATTTAACTGCTAAAAGTATTATTCATATTAAAAAATAATAATAATTTAAACTATATTTGTAAATTCTAAAGGCAACGTGTATTTGCTAGAGAGCCAAGTAGGTAGATAAAAATATCATTACACCACAGATTGGTAGTGAGAGGGAAGCGGTGAGTAATGAGCACCCACACAACGGGGAACCAAAAGTGTGACCTCCGACCCAGATTGGTGGACACTCAAATCAACGAGAACTGAAGTTTACTTTTCTCCACCCACAGAGGCAATTAACACAAACACACTGAAACCAGTTCTACCCTTAACATGCAAATCAATAAAAACACTACTATGGGGGTTTCTTGGCCCCCTGCAACAAAAGAGATTGTAAAACATACACACAATCAATAAATGTGAAGAATCTAAACTGTAGGCTGGTTTCTCGAAGGTTAAATAATCTAAAATCCTCCACAGGGTAGTGCCAGACTAGTATTAATCCCTGCCTCCCGCCCTATAAACTCAAAACTATACATTAGGGATGTAGGGATGCACCGAAAGGATTTATTTGGACCGAAACTGAAAATGTGGAAACACCCTGGCCGAAAACTGAAACTGAAAACTGAAAGATATTATTATTATTTTTAAATAATAATATATTAATTTAGCATTCAGACAATGCACAAGATCAAATAACATTTGAATTAAAATATATTTTGGCCCCACTCATGAATAGCCTAAATGCAAGAAAGCTGAAATCTTAGAATATTAAAATTGCATTCTAATTCTATGAGAGAATATATTTAATTGTATAAGTGCTTGACCAAATTGCATTCAGAACAAGTGCTGGTGAAATTTAAACTACATTCTCTGTAGGCTTAAAATAAAATAGTGCATCAAAACAAAGACTAAAATATATAAACTGTAATCACTGAAAAAGACAAAACAGCATGAAATTCTACCTCTGCATATAAATCCATCCACCACCACCAACACCACCACCACCACCACCACCAACAACAACAAAAGGTTACATTTATATAGCGCCTTTCACAAAAAAAAAAGTAAAAAAAAAACAAAAACACACACACAAATGACACAAATGATGCAACCATGGCCTCCCTTCGCCAGATTGGTTTAGGGTCAGGATGTCTGCTGTGTCCACGCATTTTTATATTTCTATTATCAAGCGAGATTCGAACCTGTGAGATCCTAAGCACAGGGCGAGCATCCTAACCACTAGACCGCCAATGTCGGTAGGAGAGATGAGGCGATCGGGAGGCTTTATTTCATCTGATAAATTAACCCCGACATTGAGACAAATGTTTTTCCATGTGTCTTTCTTAGAAATAGGACACTGCAAACATCCAATCTGGTGCAGGGAGGCCATGGTTGCATCATCTGCATTCCGTTTGCATCATCACAGTTTCGGGCCAATATAAAAAAAAAATCGTCCGAAACCGAAAGTGCCTCTGTTACAATTTTCAGCCCGAAAATTTCGGTGGCTGAATTTTCGATGCACCCCTAATTATATCATTTGAAAAAGCTCTTAAATGAGACTTTAAAATAGGCAAGTGAGCTTTTTTTTACAGCTTGTTTTAGTGAGTTTAGGAAAAAAAACAAGTTGGACCAGCTGGGGTTCCGCTGAGCAGAGGCTCATACACCATTCAGACATTCAGAGCCTGTAAAACTGGAAAGATCCGTCTCTCTGGCTTGAAAGAAAACCCCTCAGAGAAATGCATGATGGCTGGAAGACAAACTCAGGTGACGGTGGAAGGCTATTAAGTGGTTGCTTTTACAAAGGGTCTCCAGATTATGTACAGTTGATTAGCTATCTCAAACACACTCTTCAGAGTTAATTAGGGGTGTGATGCTACAAACTCAGTATTGTAAATAAAATCAAACCATGTTTTGTTTTAAAGAACAGTTGAATAAAATATATATTTTTTTAATTGCATCCGACTGCATTCAGAAACTAAAGTTGAGAGTGGGAACAACATCCAACTTCTTAGGTGCCTATTCATACAGTTTAAAGCCATGGATCTGAGTTTCAATGTAGTTGATATTTTATGAACTGGTTGGAAGAATATCTTTGGTGCCAGATTTCTCCCCGATGCCTCCAGTGATTATTTAGATTAGCAAAACTCCATTAGCAGGCCATGATTTAATTTAATGAAGTACTAATGCAACCAAACCCTGGATTTGATGGGAACTACAAAAAATACTGGGTTTCAGTGAGCAAATGGGTATGGGAATACACTTATACATAAAATCAATGTTTGTTACATGTTTTGCAATGCTACTTGTATTCTATTATCTTACTGTCCAGATAAACAGCTTATAAATATGGAGTAAATTGAGTAATTTTTTATATACTACATATAAGATCATTTTCCTTACCAAATATCATTTTTGTTGTATTAAAACGAAGTTAATGCATTGGATAAAGAGCATAAAGTCACATTCTGCTCTGCAATGTATTGTACCACGATGTGCTTTTACGCTTGAGGGGTTGAACCACAGGCAAGCTGTCAAGGCAGTGCACGATCACACACTTACTGTAAATCCCGGCCGATAGTTTTCATGAATATGCGGAGGGACCTCCATCCCCCAGTGCCGATGAAGAAGATGAAGATGGCAGGAAAGACCTGAAGCCATGGCAAGCCAAGGAACAGCCTGAACACGAAGAGCAAGCCTATGGAACAGGCTAATCGCAACATCCTGTACAGAAACACACACAAAACACACGATTAGCAGGAAATCTGCATCCACAACATCATCCACATTGTGAGCCCCGAAAGGACATTTGTTAACAACTTTTCAAACTAAGGTCCTTCAAGTAATCTTTTCTGTAAAAACAGGCACTTTAAAGGTTAAAGCAGTGCTTTCTCAATGTGACCCTCGGAGAATCCCAGTTGGTGTACAAATTTGCTCCAACTGAACTAGCAACTAGTCAGAATTGGGAAAGAAATGCGGACTGTTTGGGACCAACTATGTCTGAGGACCAGTTTGAGAAGCCCTGGGTTAAAAAAAACCTCCTATAATGTAAGATAATTAAACCTTGTCCTACAGAGGCCAAGCCAAGAACCATTTAGAAACCTTTAATCAAAACTAACTAATGTGTCCACACAGAAGACAAAAGCACTAAACTCAGCATGTAAGTTGCTCTTCATTTCACAATGTACATACCTGGAATGCATTTTAGGAGATTAACCTGTTAATGTTTCATTGGAATATGGTCTTAAGGCCTCTGCAATCTTATCCGCGCTAAGGAGTATCTGCTGACGGCCTGATCTTTAATTTATGAGAGCAAGGAGAGCACCTTGACTGTTGCCTTTTGCACTGTCGAGTTCATAATGTAGGTCAAAGATCACAGGTTGACGTCTGGTCTCCTAATAACCCGGTTTTATGATGGTGCACACTCCTAAGATGCTGATTTTATTTCCTTTTATATCTGTCTTTGTTTATTTTTATTGTGGTTCCTCTTCTGCATTTTATCAGCAAACAACTTTGTCGTTGTTTCATGTATGACTAATATTGATTTTGTACATTTGTGGATATTTTATTTGTACTCTTCTTTAATATACTCTGCTGCACTTGTATAGTCTACAGAATGGTTCACACATGGCAGAAGGGAGGAGTGTTGCTATGATTTTGCTGATTCAGACAAATATAAATACTGATACTGCTTATCGATACAAATATTATTATTGACCTCTTAACAGTCTTTTATCTCTGTAAAGCACACTAAACGACCTTTGTGTGCGATAATGTGCTACACGAAAAAAATGCCTCGTCTTAACTCTGCCCACAATAATTTGGTGCAAAAAAGACATCAAATGAGAGGTTTCATCAGTTGTTTTATTGTGTTCCTTAAGCTTCCTGTATATTTAAGGAAAGGAACAAAAACACAGGAGCTCCTTCGTGTTTTAGTATATTTCATTCAGGAACTAGTGTCAATAACCATTTCTGGAGGCTGGAGTTTTATCACTACATTATTAGACAACCTTGGATATAGTTACTTTTTTTACTATACATGCTGTTTAAAATGTTATTCACTTTTTATACTGTTTTACAGTCATACTACACTCCGGACAATTAGCACATACATTTCTGTTTCCTGCCAGTACAGGCATTCTAACGACCAGGTTTTTGCTAACTGACCTGTGCTATAAGAATATAAATATGATTCTAAAGCAACATATGCACATGTGCAATTATATGTATATATAATCTTTAATGCTGCTAACTGCCTTCTGTGCAGTTATCATACCTATAGGGCAATACTCATCACTCCTTGTTGTTTAATTATTTTCTGTCTATTGTAATCTGCACTCTGTGGTCTATCGCAAAGCATCACCTCATCTCACTTTGTACATGTACAAAGCTCCCGATGATGATAAAGTAACCTTGAACCTTGATTTGAATGCTTGATTTGATGTTATCCTCTAGTTCTATATCAGTGGCCAGTTTCTGGCCACAGGACACTGTTTGGTGGATATTTTTGGTTGATGGTCTATTCTCAGGCCATCAGTAAGGAGGTTAAGATCTACAGCAGCACTGTTGTGGCTGATTCACTACATGCAAAACACACACACACACACACAAACTTTGCCGAGAATGATCTACCATCCAAATAGTATGCGCTCATGTGTTGTCCTGACTACCCCTGCTAAGCTAGATCATACATAATACACATAAACCTATATGGTCAGCGAAGCCAATAAAATGTAGAACCAATGAGTGCAGATCCAAGGAAGTTGCGCCTAATGATGTGGCTCATTTGTGTATTTTATCCCTTATAAAACCTTTTTAAACCACTTTAGCTGATTATTTTGTTTTATTTTGTTATATGGATCATTTCAGTTCAGGCTGAATATTGAATGAGGAACATTAAAAAAGAAGCCAGGTGTTCTATACATATACATACCAATGTCACAAACCATATACAAACTGAAAAATAAATACATGTAGGTCCTTATATTATGGCCCTTATATTACTCATTTGAAAGTGGGAACAACTCAAGAAAGAACAGGTGGTGAATAAAATAAGACAATGACATAATGTGCTGAGGCCCAGCCACCTACCTGTTACTATTCTGTTTATACAGTTACTACACACCCGTTGTTGTTTACAGGCCCTGCCTTTTTAATGACACATGTAGTTCTGTGTCCTAGAAATACTGATGCTGATGAAGATATGCATATAGTTTACTGTGTGCATTCCTTATTTGAACCCTTTTCTCTAAGGCAATGACACAGGGAAAAAATGTTTACTTAGTCTGGACATCCCGTCTTTTCAAATAAACAAACATGAGCGTGCGGCCCGCAGACTGGACACTTCCTTTAAGTACTGATACAGGCCTCTTTTAATAAATGAATGAGACGTTTTCTTTTTGTTTATGTGCTGGTGATAACAGGTGGTTATGATACTTGCATAGAAGTGAAGAAGCATAGTGGTAGGCACGTTTACACTTATAGGTGATGAAAATCAGATTTAAATGTTTAATAACAGATTAAAATGTGATGACATTTCTAACTGACACGAGAAAAAGAAAAAAAAATCCAATACTGTACACTGAAATTTGTGCATCAATGAAAATGTAAGAAATAAAAAGCATACTTTAACATGTATATGCATTGTATTGAATAAAAGCACAAGTATGTAATTTCAATAGCACTCAAGAAAAGCACAAATCTTCCTAAAAAAAAAGTATTTTCCATGCAATTGTCACTTCTTTAACCAGCTTTTAGGACGGATGTGTTCATGAATGTGAACCTAAATATCACTCGATAATAAACTATTTTTAAAACACTAAAATATTTGAATTGAATCCATCCTGCTGGAAATTACAAATGAAGGTTAGAGTACGTTCTCCTCCTCTACGGCCTATGCAAAACATCACGCAACCAGGAGGGATATCCTGCCTGCAATGCTTGTCTGAATAAGGAAGGTAGGCCAGAAGAAAGAGGGCTGGCCTTCTGTGTATCCTCCTATATAACTATACGCATTTTTTACATTTTTAACATTG
Source organism: Ladigesia roloffi (assembly GCA_037577295.1). NCBI lineage: Eukaryota > Metazoa > Chordata > Actinopteri > Characiformes > Alestidae > Ladigesia > Ladigesia roloffi. Next base: position 1,273,973 of record JBBKCR010000034.1, on the reverse strand, counting down.
AGTCATTTGTGCAGACAACCCAAAGACATGCGTCTTTTCGTGCACTGAAATGCTTCAGAGCATTTGCATGCTTCACTATGCTCGAAGACTGACTGCTGTATCCACAGTGATGCATAGCAGCTACACACACACACACACACACACACACACACACAATCAGCCATACTGTAGTACTGCAGTCAATGCAGCCATGTGCACCACTCTTTTCTTCAAGCACACGATTTAGCGCTGAATTAGGCGACTTAAATACGTTATTCACCATTCTTTGTGGCTGTATTTCCTACAAATTATGTTTGAATTGTATTTAAACCTGGGTCTGATTATTTTAGCTGCGCGTGCCGGTAAATAACGAACAGATTTGCTGATGCCTTGCTTGGCCAATAAAACAGCGAGCCCCTACACTTCGTCCAGGTGAGCACTGTTCAGATCACTAGAAGGCTGATAAACAGGATCTGTTACAACAAATACACATCGACAGCTCATCACACGTGAACAAGGTTGCAGAAAGGACAAAGTAGGGAGGGACAAACGGGCTGCGTCCAAAAAAACCCGAATTACTGAATTCAGGTGTTTCAAACCGCAGTAGTTGCCACAGATATAATTACAATCAAGCTTACTAAGACATTCTGGACCAGACCATGCTTCCAACTTTGGGGAAGGCCCTTTTCTATTCCGGCATGACTGTGCACCAGTGCATAAATTAAGCTCCATAAAGACATGGCAGGATGGATGAGTTCGGTGTGTAAGAAATTGACTTGCCCACACAGAGCCCTGACCTCAACCCCATCCAACATCTTTGGAATGAACTGGAACGGAGAAAGCGGGCCAGGCCTTCTCGACCAACATCAATGCCTGACCTCATAAATGCTCTACAGAATGAATGGACACAAATTCTCACAGAAATCTTGTGGAAAGCATTGCAAGAAGGGTGGAAACTGTTATAGCTGTAAATGGGGACAATGTTGACATTTGTGTTTGAATGTAATATCATTAAAGCCCTTGTAGGTGGAATGGCGTCCCGATACTTTTGTCCATGTGGTGTGTATGTGAAAGGAGTGCCCTATCCTCAGCTCTAAACCCATCATGCCAGATGATTTTGCGATGTTAAATGGACAATAACACAAATGAAGCAGAAGTCTCCAAATACCTCGGTTTTTCGTGTCCACAGTCTCTGACTTGTGCGTATGGGTCTCAGACTCTGCTTCAATCCCACCTTGATCGGCTTTAGTAGAGAAACCTCCTCTCCAGCAGCTTCCCCGTGCACACACACTCTCTTATTCACCCACGCTCTAACACTGGCCCTGGTCTGGGTTAATATTAAAACTGATCTGGTTAAACTACCCTAGCCGTCTTAGTTCATCCCCTCGGTCCACATCCTCCCAACCGTCACCGTTCTACTATCTCCATTTTACCGACGCTCTAATTCATGACCTTATAATTTCCTTACCCCTGCCCGGTTCTAAGCGTTTTGATTGACGGCCGCCGTGGCCAATCATGTCCCGGAAAGCGTCGTAGAATGCTGACGTTTTACAGCCAGGGCGGGTTTCCCGAGGACAGTGAAGGGAAATGCGGGCCGAGTCAAATCGTATGATTCAGATTCACTTATTCAGACACCTCAGCCAATAAAAAATGTTGCGGCTGACTAGTTTAATGAAACATCGTTTTGTGCTAAAACTGTCCCTTATCTGTTCCCCAAAAAATACACCACATGAACAAAAGTATTAGGACGCAAGACCATTACATCAACCGGGGTAATTCAAATGACATGCATTCAAATACATAGAGACTTTAATAGCAATAACAGCTCCCATACTTCTCGGAATGCTTTCCAAAAGATTCGGAAGTCCATCTGTCGGAATCTGTGCCCTTTCATTCTGTATAGCATTTATGAGGTCATGTACTGGTCATTCGAAGGCCTGGCTTGCTCTGTTCTGGGTTATTTCAAAGGTGTTGGATAGGGTTATTCCAGCCATGTCTTAATGGACCTTACTTTATGCACTCATGCACAAGCTACAGTCACACCGGAACAGAAAAAGGCCTTACTCAAACTGTGTCCACAAAGTTGGAAATATGGCGTTGTATAAACTGCTGAGGCGTTAAGATTGTCCTTTACTGGAAGCAAGGGACCAAGACCACTCCCTGAAACGCAGGTGTGTCCCAATGCTCTTTTCCATATAGTGTATAGTGGATAAGCATGTGGATCCATATGGCTATGAGATAGGCAAAATAAGACAAAGGAAATCAAACTCTAACATGGTAGTTAGCAAAACAGTGCGTCTGAATTTCTACTACCTCAGTTAATTCCTATTACACAAAGTACAGAAAATGGCTACAAAGCAATAATTATATTTAGAGATGCTGTTGTTAAAGTATTCATGTGATTTGTTATATTGTTGTTATATTTAAAAGATAAGACAATGTTTAACACTCTTTAGCTTATTAAAGAAGAGTAGCATTCACAAAAATGTCTTAAGCCTTTGTGTGAATGCTAAAGTTGGACACAGCTGAATCGGCTCGACTGGATCATAGAAAAGACTCGGTTCAAAAGAGTGAGTTGTTCATACTACCATAGAGCGAATCGCCTGCCAGAGAGCGGCCGGTAGGGATGGGCCTCGCTGCGAAACAGGGAAGAGATGTTGAAAAAGGAGGAGGAGAATAAGAGAAAACGAGAAAAGCAGGGAGGGGAGGGGAGGGGAGATGCGTAGAGTCGCGCCACAACAGCGCGTGTTCCTGCGCGTCAAATCCGCGCGCGGAAAGAGCTGCGCACGTGCTGTTATACCAAAAAGTGTAGTTAATCGTTTGATGTAAAATACTCATCTAAACTATTTAAAACAAAACCATGTCAAACCAGACAAGGCTACTTCAAACCAGACGTGCCCTAAAAGTCATGTTTTGCTTGTTAATAAACCCACATTACGTTGACATATATATATAGACCCCCTTACTTCCAGGGAAGGACAATCTTAATGCTTCAGCATAAAAAGACATACCAAGTTGATGCCCTGCTGCCAACTTTGTGGACGGAGTTTGAGGAACAACCTTTTCTATTTTCCATAAAGGCAAGTCAGAGCCAGTCTGGTGTGTAAGAACATTACTGGTCCACACAGAGTCCCTGAGCTTCACCTCCAACATCTTTGGGATTCATTGGAACAGGGATTGAGAGCCAGGACTTTGTGTCCAACATCAGTGCCTTGATCTCATAAATGCTCCACAGAACAGACAAAATTTCCCTTCAAAAATTTTGTGGAAAGCCTTCTGAGAAGTGTAGTTGGTACCTGTTGGTATCAAGCCTCCCAATACATTTGTCTATATAGTATTTCCAGTTTTATATGGGCTAATAAGAGTTTTTGAGAGGAGGGAAAAGAAAATCCCACGTGACACAAGCCAAATAACGTTTGCAACCCTAAGTATGACTGAAAGGCCTTGAGTAAAGAGAACGGTGTGAGACATTGAGACATTGAAGATAACGATAGCACCCCTGCAAATGAAAAAAAAAACCCCAGCTATCTCTAAGACAACCTTATCAGCGTTTTCCACATCCTGAGCTCTAATCTACATCCATACCCATCATATTCTTTATCTGCACCAGGCTGTGCTTTTAGATGTGCCTTATGATCAAATCTTAGTACTGATTTTTATTACTTTTTTTACAATGAACGTGATTAAAATGTGATAATGAAACACCAGTCAAAACATGACAAAAGCTGGTTTATTACAATTTATGTTAACAAATATTGTCAGCTATGAAAGAAAACACTCAGCAATTGCTGACACCTCCAGTTCTGCTTGAATTAAATAAAAGAATCCAATGCAGTATGTAAACTCTAATCCAGTTGTAAAGGTAAAATCTATGTTTGGTATAAAAAACAACATATTTACATCCATCCATCTATCTATACAGGCTATAGCCTCAAAGTTATATGCAGGATTTACATGGAGTGATTGAGCCTGGACTGAATGAGGAACAATGCAGAAAAAAGGAACAAAGGTCAACCAAGGGATTTATTTGTACAATTGTACATGTGTTGATTGTAAAGGTACAGCAACAAAAAACACATTAATTTCTAAGGAATACAGAGACAGACACACACACAAACACACACACACAGTTAAGAAGACATTAATGTGTTTTAAACACTCCTGTATTATAATAACTATACAAAAAGATTTAGAAAAATCTTAAATCGTTTCACCAAGAAACCAAGGTATGTCAGCAAATGGACTAAGTCACGCTCACATTCTCTAGCCATCACTTAGTCCTGCACCGTTGAGGTGGTTTCAGTGGGCGTGTTAATGGGAGCTGCCTTTGCTGTGCAAATTCTTTTCAGGACCAACCATCACCCTTCTCTTTTCAATTCCACGCTCAGTATTGGTAGTTCGTGTTCTCTGCATGAACTAAACCACTCATAGGTATGATCCAAGGACACTTACCTGTCCATGTATAAGGGTCAAAAGAAGGGCAAAGGAAAAACTGAGCCCTTTTCAACACAATCACAACAGAATAGAAGTCATTCATGCCATGTGTGCTATTCAAACTTAAGCAATGTAATAAAATGATGGTCTGATGTGAAAGACTGTACACAGAAATGTACACTCAGAACTGTTCACATTTGAATGAAACAAGATGCCAATGGGCTTTAACATCTTAGAGCTCCTGCTGTGCAAGTTATAATAAGAAATGCTGTCAGATACCTGAGGTTTACAGTAGTTTTGAGATTCTCATTTAACAGATCATTCCTAAATATAAGTCTAATGCAGCCAGGTCACTCTTTTAAGTTACACCCCAAATAAGGGAAATAAGTGTATTGGTAATTATAACTGCTGTACAAATATCACCTGGACCCTGGCCCCTCCTCCAGAGATTGCATTGTTTACACTATCCTCTCTCTCTCTCCCCTACAGCCAAGATTCCAGACAATCAGTCGTCAAGCTCCATGTCGAACTGGCTGTACAAGTCGCGTGTGGTCACTCCACGCAGGCCGGCTGCGATAAAAAGACAAAGAAGATCAGTTGTACTGACACACAGAGGAAAACTGTGACACGGCACAAGTCCGCTCTCGCTCACTATTGCTCTCTCTCGCCCCCAGGCCAGTTGGAGCCATGCTTTAGCCGCTGTACAGAGGCCGTTCGACAGACTCTGTGTCTGAATGAGCCCTTTATGTAGAGATCGCATCTCATATTCAGCTGGGTGGCATTATTGTATTCCTGTATAAGCCAGTGTAATGTATATACAGCCATGTGTGATTCTGCAGCATCATAGCAGTGGGAAATACTGAAAAATATATATTTTTTGGTCAATTTGATAAGAAACAGGAAAATCAAACAGCTGTTTTAAAATGCTAATTAGCTAATTACCTAATTTGTTCAAATGATCTATTCTATTACATTGGCATACCAGATCTTGTTTATCTGTTTTATAGCCTTGTACTTTCTCTTTAGTTTGCTGTGACTATATTGCACAGGATTTTTTGGGGGAAATGTTGTGTAACTGTGAATGTGACAAATAAAGACTCTTGAATCTTGTTCCAATTAAGTTAAAGTCTCACAAAGCAAAACAAACTCATTGTACAAACTCTTCTATTACTTTTGAACTCCATATCTTATTTACACTTGTAAGGCTTATTCGAATATATTATTTCTATTTAATTGTAAGCCTTTAGATTTATTTTATATACTTTATGGGACTGTCTCACAGATGTTTTGGGGCACATTTCATTGTTTTTACTGTGTGTGTGTGTGACAAATAAATACTCGTCCCATGGAGTTTATATTGCCTGTCTCACATAGTGAGATTACTGCTCAATTCTCCTTATTTTGAGTGGCTGATTCATTGTAAAGACTCGAAGTTGCTCAAATTAGTGGGTCTCTAATGTGCCAGCAACCCAGCAGCAGCCTCACCCAGCCTGCCGAGGAGAGTCTGTCCGACGTCCTTGATGTCATTGTACTCATGCAGCAAATCAATGTGCTGATCCAGTTCCTCCACCTCAATGCCTCTGTAAAGACAACAAAAACATCCCTGATCAGTCCTAAATCCTGAAGACTTGCTCAGATTACTACTTTTGCCATATTCAACATCTAGTTACTGTCCAGTTTCTGTAAATCTGAATAACCAATGAAGAAGGTATCAAAGTTTAAGGAATAAACAAATGAAGCAACAGACTCTATTATACCGTGTTGAACTTTTAAAATATCTAAGGCGTTTAATATGAGATAATTCTGTTTTTTAGAGAAGTTTGTGATTTGCATTTGAGGTTACTTCAGAGAATAAAGGGGATTTGTGTGAGTCTGTATGTTAGTGCAGGCCTAGATGTTTTTGAGCTTGAGTTTTGAGGCCTAGTTGCATTGTGTGTAAGTGCAGGCCTAGAGGTTTTCAGTTTGAGTCCTGGATAAAAGTTGTTTTGATAATCGGTATGTTGTTTGGGTTAGTTAGAAAACATTGTGTGCGTTGATTCACACCAAGGTTGTTTGGCTTGGAAAACACAGGTGTGCGTTGATTCGCACTTGGAGGAAACTAGGTGAAAGGTTGTTGTGGTCTTTTGTTTACAGAGAAAGCGGGAACACTATGATAACTTGA
>JBBKCR010000034.1:1241439-1258067 GCA_037577295.1 Ladigesia roloffi | reverse complement strand
ATGACTACCAGACTGCTACGGCTAAAGCTAATAATCTGCATTTGTGTTCTGCTGAGAAAACAAAGTCACCTTCGACTCAGATGCCCTTGGGGTAAGCTAATAAAAATCAAATTTTCATTTTTGGGTGAACTATCGCTTTAATGCATTTAATGCAGAGTATTTTTCTGCTGAGATTTTATTTGACTTTTATTTTATAAATGTCTCTGTGGCACTATGTGTATGTATGATTTTGCTGATTAACTACATTTGAGAAAACGAAGGAAACAGTGTGCGTATGACTTGTTCGCAAACTAAACCTTTAATGCATAGAATACTATGACCTCCAAAAATCATTTGAACATTTTTGACCGTTTAACTATTGGTAAAAGTAATGTTGCTGTGTTGCTCTTGCTGTGTTCAAACTTCGGCTAAAGACCCAACTCTTCAAGGAGCACCTTGGCGACTAACCATCTCCTATATCTCCTTCTTACACAAAAAAAAAACAACCAAACAAAAAAACCCCAAACACTCCTTACCTTCCTAATCATGTTTTGTTACCTTTTTTTACAGGTGTTGTCTTGTGTCAAGATTGCTGTTGTAGTTATGTATCAGTGACCAGTGTTGATCAGGTGTAGTTAGGTATCAGTGAGAAGTGTTGATCAGGTGTACTGAGCTACAGTACCTTAGGTGATTGGTGGATGTTGACTTAAATCTTGCTCTACAGGTCCTTGATACTGTTGTGGATTACTTGAGCACTGTTGTACGTCGCTATGGATAAGTGCATCAGCTAAATGCCGTAAATGTAAATGTAAATGTAATTGTGTCAGAGAGAGACAGACAGAGAGACAGACAGACAGAGCACGAGAGACACTCTTGGGACAGTAAGGTACATCTTGAAGAGAAATAACTCAACGCTTGTCATAAAACATCGATACTCTATGTGTCTGTCTACATGGGCTGGGTGCAGAGGAACTGATTGCGGCTTTAAATTATTCATCCTTGCAAACGCTCCATATTTTATTGCTGGTTCGGGTCTGACATTACATTTATATAGCACATATGCGCACACACACAGGTCACCAGAGGGCTAATTTATGGTGTGCCTGCAACTTTGCTGGATGTTTCACTGGGTGACATGTGGAGCAGTGGAGAGGTGAAATTTTTAGTGAGTAATGATGCAAGTAGTTATGAGTACAGCAATACAGCAGGCCCATTTCGCAACACATTTTTCTACTGACATGTAATTCATGTAGTAACACTGAAGGCCAATATTTGTGACAACTGATATAATCTACATAAAAATCTACAGGCTTAGTCCAACAAGCCAGGTGTTATAATGTAAAATAACATCAACACTGGCTAAAAAGATTTTATGACAACTGATGTTGGAATAAACTATTATGAATGTCCAGTATTTGTGACAAGTGCCATAATTGATATAAAAATCTATAGGTTTATTCCAACAAGTGCCAGGTTTTCAGAGGTAAAATGACATCAAAATTGGCCAAAGCAGCCTTATTGATTATTGGTGCTGGAGTAAACCGCAATGTTTTTGCTGGTTCAAGTCTTAAAAAGTATGTAGGTGTTATTAAGCATTACAGATGTGGGCCCCTTGGTGTTATTCATGCTGTGTTTCTCTTTTCACAGTGTAGAAAAATTTGTGATACACACACAGGTCAGGGCGTTTTGTGGCTTGCACCCATCCAACCCCTTATGAGAGCCTTCCAACAAGTAAACGTATCTGTTAACCAATGACCCAACTTTAATTTTTGTCCCACCATGCCCGCACACACCAAATTTAGAACAACCTGACCAAAACCCGCCCAACCCACAGAACACATGGATCACCAGTGTATACTCACAAGAAAACCAATTTTTATTTTGTGTGCTCTTCACATCTAAATAATACACCGAAGACACTGCCATTAGTACAGCTATTGCATGTGAAACTAAAGTACTTTTTATTGCCATTTCAGCTTTTATTGCCAAATCAACACTACGGAAAAATAGTTGTGTCCTTTATATGTGCAATAGATCAGCAACACTTCTAAATAAATACATATACAGTCAATCTAAGAAACTCTGAGTACAGAAACTCTGGAACAGTGTCCAAGAATAAGTATAATATAGATTTTTTTGTTTTTTTGCATGTTGCTGCATGTGCATCATAAAATTATATTTAGAGGGCACAGTGTGTTAGGAATACTGGTTTTGATGCTGTACTAATTTAGTCCTTTGGGTCATACATCCACCAAAATGTATTTAAACAACTGTACATACTAAATAGTATAGGAAAATATATAACTTAATTAATTTACTGTCACAAATAAACAACATCCAGGGTTATTTGACATGAAGTCACATCTTGAGTGTAATTTTCATCAGTTCTATGCAAAGCTAAGCTATCTACACTGCTTTTCTCCTAGACTATAGTGTAAACTGCCTGAGTTATGATAGGACGTGAATGCCTTTTCTTTGCTGGACTCTTAAATGTTACCAAGGCAACAGTAATAAAGTATTATCAAAATCCTGGTAGAGTGGCATGAATTTACAGAGTGAAGATTTTATTTTAGCGTACGTAGCAAATAAAAACCTGCAGCGTTGGTGTTTTGTTGACTGTGGCAGGTCTGCTGAATTTTTTATGAGTGCTCTTCTTATTGTGAAGACTCTACACTCTTTCTCTCATTGCTGCTCATCTGATGTTCTTAAACTCGGCAAATTCTTAGTGTCTGTACAACATGGTGAAGTGTCATTTTAAACTTTGTTTCTGAAAGGTAAGACGTTTTAGCATTCCTTGAATGAGAAGATGTTTCAAAAGACACCAGAACAAAGCAATGAGGATGTTTGAGCCAATCAGGAACATTCTGTTAGAGCTAAACTATAAGTACAAAAGTAATGGACACAGGGTTTTTTCAGGCCACTTACTTCCAGCCAAGGGCAAACTTAATGATTCAACACACCAAGACATTTCAGACAGGGCCATGCTTCCAGCTTTGTGAAGACAGTTTGGTGAAAACCTTTTCTATTCCAGCTAGACTGAGCCCCAGAGCACAAAGCAAGCTCCATAAAGACATGGCTGGATGAGTTTGGTGCGGAAGAACTTGACTGGTCACACAGATTCCTGACCTCAACCACATCCATCACCATTTAGATGAACTGGAATGGAGATTGTGAGCCAGAACTTCTCATCCAACATCAGTGTCTGACTGTATAAATGCTCTACAGATTGAATGGGAACAAATTCCCACCGAAACTCCAAAATATACTGGAAAACCTTCCAAGAAGAGTGGAAGCTGCAAGGGGGAATGGGGGGACCTGCTCTATATTAAAGTCTATGTATTTGCATGCAAGTTCATTTAAGTCCCCAAAGATCAGTCGTCCCAATACTTTTGTCCATATAGTGTATTTTGTCTTAAACTGCCATTATGCCCTTGAATGGCCTGAAAGTTAGGAATAAAATCTATGAGAAAATTGGTCAATATTTCTACAGTCTGTGATGGGTCTCATGTCCAGTGAATACCTTGATCAAGGGCTGTGAATTGTTGCTTTGTTAATTTGATGTACGTAGTCATATAATATCTCATTGTTGATGATATATCTGCATACAGGGAAGGAAGGGAAGTGTTTATCTCTTACCTGAATCTTGTGTTCTGGAGGTGGGCATACAGGACCCAGTTGTGTGATACAGGTGATAAATGCTTCAATAGCTGTGTCCTTGTCTCCTTGCCTGTGGCCAAGTTCAAAAGCTGGTCAGATGTGATTGCTACTGCCTTGTATGGAGACCATACAATTTTTCACAGCTCCTCAGTGGTACCATAGATGAAAATAAGTTGGCCATCAGAGAACAGCAAACAGGGCAATGAAAATGAGGAAATTCGCTTGCCCACATTAACTGTGATGAGTTCTTGTAATTGGTTGATGAGTTCATCTCCATCGAGGCGTAATGAACAATGTCTTGAATTCAAATAGAATTAGACTAGTTTTTTGACTAAGCAGGAAATGTGAGTCTCCTTGAAGATTATAGCTTTTTCTGAATGCAGCTCCTTTGAGCAGATTTCTATTCAGTGTTTTATTTATGTTCACCGGAGATGACTTGATGCTTGCCACCTGTCTTTTTTTTTTTTTGCTGGTATCAGTAGAGGAGAATGAAAGAAACATTCAACACTTATAGGGGAATTCAATTTAAAAGGGTTTATTTTGAATATGCCCATGTCATTTCTTTTTGTCCATTCATTATGAAATTTTCACACAATTTAAACTAGACAGTGTTATCAAATGTAAACAGTACAAGGTGCCAGAAATGGAGATATGAGGTTTTATTTTTTTCAATAGTGTAATATCTCATTTGTTTTGTTTTTTTGCTGTTTTCTTAATCGTGGGCATCCTTTATCTGACCAAACAGGACTGGCGATTAATGTTCTCCTGCAAGTGTGCTGGGCTTTTCAAGAAATGAAGTTAGTTACATATTAATTATGTTACTTTATGTTACTAGAGTACATTATTTGAATATTGCAATTCTAACACGCAATCAGCAACTGTACTGATATACATTTTAAAGTATTTAAAGTATTAAAGTATTGTAACCTTCTCAGTCCTAATTGTTTGATATAGGGGTAGTTAGCTCATGGGTGGGAACTGGCTGTGAATAAATTGGACTGAAATAAAAAGGGGAAATAAAAAAGAGGCCAAGTAATTTTCTCCAATTTTATTATTAACACCGTGTCCATAGTTGTACAGGTTAAAATATAACAGCATGTTTTGAATCACCTTAGCTTAAACATGAAAACAGAGTGCCAAAAAGCAAAAAACAAAATACAGCAACAAAGTACCAATGCAGAAAAAGAGAACACAATAATAATAATAATAATAATAATAATAATAATAATAATAATAATAATAATAATAATAATAATAATTTATCTTGAATTTCCTTATCTGGCAGAAAAAAGGAGCATGGGGTGGGGTTGGTGGGAGTAGTGGAGACCTATGAAATTTGCCAGAAAGTTGCAAGGACACACATCACAACTATATGGTGACTGTAAAGTCAGAACATCACCATTAGGACTTAGTGTGTCAATTACAGAGAAATACCAACATCACTGCCAAAACCAAAAGACTGAAAATAAAAAAGAAATAAATTATTTTTGTAGTTCAGTGCCTTCAAACAAAAGGAGGCAGTCGCTTTCAGCTCTCTGCTCATATTTACCAGATTGGTATGATGATTAATAACAGCAAATGAGAAAAATAGTTTCTATGTCTTGCAAAAAATATTCCCTTCTCAGTCCAACAAATTCAGAAAGAGCAAATATAGCCCTTATAGTCCAAGTCCACCAGCGCCTGGAGACTTCCTAATCTTTACAGCTTCACACAATAGGCTTCACACAATATCAGCAATGGCCATAAAATAATCTCTTCTGACATATGAATGCAGGTGATGAAATGTCCAGTTCACACAGCAGAGCAAACTAAAAACTATAAAATCAATAAATACTTTTCAATAAGACAAATGTAAAAGAAAAATCTACCTGTAATAGCACATTGAGTGGGGCTTCATAAATAACAAAGCGCAATTTAAAAAATCATTTGATTCCATTGTTTTGCTTCAGACTAGTTAAGATATAATTATTGGTAATATTTCATCCATTTACATTATATTTCTCAGATTTTTTTCTTTTATTGCAGCCCATCTAGAGCTTTAAGTTACAGTGTGTATTTTGGATGCTGTTTTAGCCGGATTGGTGTTGTTACTATTTCATCATAAATACAGTCCACTTAAGTCACACACTGACGATAGAAAAGTTACATGTTGGTTTGTATGTACAAAAAAGAACGTGTAATGTCGAACTTTTTCGCTCTGCCTGTTGGTCTTTCACTATAAATTGGAACTCCCCGAAGCCCTTTGTCTCAGATGTCAAGATTTTTGCCTCCTTTTCTTAGGTAATTCACAATTTTCTGCACTAATACAGGTCCATGAGAGAAGATCTCAATGAGATACAGATTAAGATGTATTTATTGTCAGAAAGAAAAGTTGTAAAAGGGTTGTCATTTTCAAACTCTTGCCTCCTATGGCTTTTCCATATGTCTCCAATCCATCAGGTCTTATGCAGCATCCACCAGCCATTCTTATACATCCAAATGTAACAGGGGCGACTTTGTTATACAGTGTGTGTGCAGAGTTTCCATCACAGAGATGTCCAAATCAAAACTAAGCATTGGTGCTAACCTCCGTTTTGGCCTCCAGGCCTACAGAGGGCGCAGGCTAGAAGTCAGGCTAGACATCAGTGCTGATGCTGCAGCTACGGGTGAACATCTCCCTCATGGTGATGGAGCGGTTGAGGTTGAGCTTGTGGTAGTTGGGCAGCGGCGTGGGCAGCGGCGTGGGCAGCTCCAGGTCCGGCTGCTGAATGCTGCGGAAGCTGAGGCGCTCGCCGCCGTTTCGCAGGCCGTCTGGCTGCTGGAGGTAAAATGGCATGTCGTAGTGCGTGCAGGATGGGCAGAACGTCTGCGATCGGGTCAGCTTGCGAGCCGGGGGTGGCGTGAAGAGGGCGGGGCCATTGGGTGTGGCCGCTGCAGGAACGGTGGCCGCCAGGATATTGTGGTTGGAGTGCACGGGCGGCACGCGGGATGTGACAGCAAAGTCGGGCTCCTCCTCCTCCGACTCTGACTCCTCCTTTTTACAGCAATAATACTGAGACACAGAGAGCAACAGGCAGAATCAGATTTTCTGTTAATTGCTTATTGTTGGCTTACACATGCACAGAACTGTATAGGATCCACCACCACAAACCTCATTCTGCAGAATGATTAGTGGATCTAAATGCTTTGTAACCCAACCTAGACAGTATGTTAGCGCTATGCTAATACTGGAATACATAAACATGTCATTATAGTTTAAACATGGACATGTAGTGCTGGCAAAACTTTTAAAAGCTTGCAAGAGATCCCAGCATATTTACCATTTTTATACACAAGCTGTGTAGATTTATTCTCAGTCAAGTCTATTTCTTGGACTTGGGTTAGTATTTGGATTTGTCCACTCGTCTCAACAAATATTGTATTTGGTCTTGGTCCAGCTGTCATATAACACAATGTTTCTTCTAGTAAACAGTTCTTTGGCGCAGTTAAACAAACTAAAATCTTTGTAGCCAGCGTGAATACAAAATAAAAAATCAATCAACAGAGTGCTAGAAACATTAAAATAAACTGCCTGCAAAGCAAAATGAAAATGGCCACAATGTCATTGATTAGGGAAACTTGTTCAGAAAGCAGGCACTGGTTTGAACATTTCAGAATCTATTTGGAATAGATGTTTCCAATGACTAAAAAAAAGAATCATATGTCTGCCAAACTCATCTCTGTGCACTCTGCACTTTATTTTGGCCACGAGCCAAGTGAATTAAGAGAAATGGTTCTACCTAAAGTACATAATAATACTAATACTAAAATACTAATTTTGCTTTTTGATCATAATGAATAACAAAATTGTCATCTTAAAACAGAAGATACACTTTATCTCAAGAATCAGGCCAACATTGTAAGCAGCCCAGAAAAATTGAAAGAGGATGATTCTTTTGGGTCTTTATCTCATTTGGACTCGACTTTGTTTAGACTTGTTTTCTGACTTGCACTTGAATAGTCCTAATCTTGGACTTTACAAAGGTGGTCTGTCTAGTAGTCATGGTTCACAACTTTACAAAAGAGAAGGTGAAAACTGGGATATTACACTTTTAGCCCTTAAAGAATGAGAATGTGATGGATATCTCCATCAAGATCTCAGGATTCTTTATTTTCACCGTATTAGCATTAAATTAGCCACAATCCTAGCTAATCTTCTGTATATAGGACATACAGAAAAGTAAATGAATTAGCATTAGCACACTAGAGCCTTTTATTGCACTACCACGAGCAGCACATCTGGCTTTTATACTGGATAAAAGGGCATTTAATGAGAACTGGGGCACAGCCATAGAAAAAGTAAGATAAGACCAAGTCCTCATTTGCAGTGACTAATGAGGACTGTCATTGTGTTAGTTCATTGAGCCTAATTTAAGTCCGCTGGTCTAGAAACAGGTAGCGTTTGAGAGTGCTGATGATAAAAAGATGTCGCACCGGCTTTATGTATGTGTCACAAGGCAGAGGCTGGCCATTGTAGCACTCGTTTAACTGGGTCAAACTTATAAAGTCCATGAAACTGGGAACGAGTCTGGTAAAAAGGAAGGACCATGCATCTAGGTCTATTAATTATGCAATTATTGATTATCAATGGTAGGACACTATGTGCAGCAACTGAATTAGAGAAGATATCTTATTAGTTACACATTGCCTTGTCTCTGACCTACAAACATGCATGTCCACTTTTCTATGCTGCTTCCTGATGTTACAGATTGGCAAAAATTGGATAACATACCATGTTCTAGCAGCATGATCCCAGCAGGGGAACTGTGCCGCTGTCGCAGGGCGCAAATGTGAGCTGACTGCTCGATTATGGAGGCCACGAGAGGCAATGGGAGTGTTAGTGACAGTGAGCCACTTCCTTAAGATGGCATGGGGTGAAAAGTAAAAATGCTAGCATGGGTTTAGTAAGAGGAGGGTACTAACACACCCAGCTGGAAAAGAGCATTACACTATTTCTTTGAAGAAAAGGTAGTTTTACTGATAATTCAGGTGAAAAGGGAATAGTGAGAGAAAGAACATAGAAAAACAATTGATGTCCTGAACTGACCCATCCATACTCTGCCCACAAATGTGCTTAGAATAAAGGGCCTGAGTTGGACAAGCTATATACAAATGTGGCAAAAATTCAATTTAATAAAACTGCAATGCATAATTATTTGTAACAATATTTGGAGTGTCTTCATTTCAAACATTTATTTTAATTTGTAATGAGTGAAATGACGTTCACACGGTAAAGATAGACACATGCCTAAGGGTAGAGGTTTTTTTGCTGTGTAATGATGTTAATTTTAGCATAGTGATTTCTATGCGGCAGTTATTTCCAACCTGAATAGTTTTAATTATACAGAACTGTCTTTTAATTATAAAGTTAGCTCAGCAGTTTAAATTGCTCAGCTGTATTTGGTGACTCTAAAAACAATATAAACAGTGCTGCTTGAACAATTCACTTGTTAAAAAAAAACAAATATAGTTGTTTGCTTCCCATTTTGTTGAAAGGACCAACAATCTCAGAACCTTGTTCAGCCTAGCAACATTAGCTATGAAAATTGTGTTAATTTATTTATGGGCTGAGATTGGTCAGTTTATGTGCACATCATTGTCATCATATCAAAACATTTTTTCGGTTTCTATTATGTACATATCTGTTCGTTCTCATTATTTTATTTCCTGTTTATACAATACTCTGCAAACGGTGTGTTCTCCAGGCTTCCTGAAGGAGTCTCAAATCCTTCGATTTCAGTCCAGTCCCTGAACCTGACCAGTTTCAGAGGAATATTTTGGTTAGCCACACAGTGACCTATGTATAAATCATTCATGCAGAAAAAAGAATGTCTAACTTAAGTCCAGAGCCAGTTGTAGAAACAGGTGCAGAAATTTTCAGATGATCAGGCAGTGATCAGTATACTGGTGGTGCCGAATGTTGAGTGGTTAGGACTCCTTTACTTGGCTCTTTGTATCTTTAGGCACTTTGCAGTCTGTCGCAGTAAAACATTTGTTTCCATTTCTTCATCTACAATATATGCTAAATGTTTTATGGGCATTATATGTGTAGTATTTTGTCACTAATCCAAAATAAAGAAATAAGAGATATAGTGCACAGCACTATATTGTAAGTAAAGCTCTTATATTTTGAAAAGCAACCTGTTACATTCATTTCATAATTTTGTGACTAATAGAAATAATTGAAAATGTAAGATATCTTTCTTTGTACCCTTTCAGATATATGGGGGTTTTAATTCAACTGCAGAAATATTTTCTTGTAGTTTACTTCCTTTTAGTTGTAAGCACATAAATGTATTTCACTCATGTGAAAATGCGGAAATGCTGAGAATTACACACATTACTATTTTTATTGGAAGAAAAAGAAAGAAAATTAGTTTTTACTTATTTAGTTCATTTGTGTGTTGGCAAACATACCTGCAGCCTACAGTAGCACAGTACAGCGATGATGCACAGTAAGATTACTGTAGCTAGAATCCCGCCTGTGATTACCACTGTCCCGGCTGTCATTCGAAAAGCTCTCCATCAACACCCTGAGAGAGAGAGAGAGAGAGAGAGAGAGAGAAGGAGAGTGAGAAAATGAATTCCAATGATTAACAATCAAGCCCCCAACCTTTGGCGCAATTCACCATCATACCCCCACCTTTGTACATTTTCATTTATCTCGCATTATATTTAATATTATTTTATACCTTGAATTTTGGGAAAAGTTATTAAAATTTTTGCCATTTTCTTCATTTATGACATAATTGAACATGCAGTCTTGGACCTGTCATTACTGAATGTATAGCATTAGACACTAAGAGTCACTGACGAAGCTAAAGAAATACTGGGCAGAGCCCAAACGATTAATGTCCTTGACAGAGAGAGAGGGGTTAAAAAACAAAAGCAATGATGACATCACAGGTAACACTCACCATCATGGCTGATTTTGAACTCTATTAACTTCAATCAAACATGTCAAAAGAATGAGCTATGGGTATTTTAGACCGCTCAAGTTTCCTACACATTTGTGATTTAAAATTTGAAAAGGCCACATATAGAGGAATGATGAAGTGAAATGGGCAGAACAAATGAGTGAGAGAGAGAGACGGAAAGAGGAAGTGATAGCGAAGAGAAGAGGGGAATGTGATGGAGGACCGTGCTGTGACTGAGCAGCCTGATAACGAACAGAGGCGAGAGATTAAACAGAGGGCAGAGAGAGGTCAAGGCACTGGGTGGTGATGGAGTGATACTGGTTTCAGCAGATAAAGCCATAGACACAGAAGAAAAATGGCTGCATCGAGGCAGATAGATGAATTAATGGTGGTCACATGAGAGGGCTTCAGCTTCGATTTTGAATGAGACTAGCTGCAAATAAAGACATCTTCATTGTTAGCTCTGCAGTGATATACAGTCAAAAAATGTAGGAGGAAAAGAATCTATAATAGGGGAAAATGATTTTCAGTACCCCTTAAAAGCAAACCATTTATACTTTTCTTAGGTTGTTAATGACTCACATCTACCAGAAACTGGTCATGGATTACCATGGTAGTGTGAAAAAGGGTTGGGGGATATGCCATATAAAGCAAATCCATTGTAATATAATAAATATGCATGTCTATAGGCCACCTCAAATCAAGTGGGTTCTATATTGATGGTTATGTAAATGGAAGGGCCACTAGCGAAGTATAGATAGAACCAAGGATCAGCTTATAAATTAAGTAAAAGGTTCACTGCATACATATGAACCTGCAGAAACCCATTCTACTGTAAACTACAGCTAGACAGATAAGCCCAGCAGATAGCTAACAGACTAACATGCTTCATTAATAATACTGTGTTTAAATGGTGTAAAAAGTAGCTGGTGACCTCTGGTATGCATTTATGGGCTTAAAGTTGCTGAAAACGGTGTTTTGCTGTGTCAAAGGCCGCGGCAAGTGTGTATGTCCGTGCCCAAGGAGACCTCTCACTCGCTCCTCTGCTGACTCTTCCTCTCCTGCTCTGGGACTTGTTAGCTCAGATACAGATTCTGTCTTGTTAGTATTAATGAGCATGTCTCCTAGTTTCAAAGTGTAGATGATGCACTAAGCCAAGCACTTCAGTGTGACCCAGGTCCAGTTCCTGGGGAAGAACCAGAAGATATGAACTACAGAACAGGGACTTGTTAGTTCAGAGATATCGTGCTCCATTTACCTCAGTGTTTCATTAAATCTTGTGTGTTTAGGGGCATTTCTGAGTCGTTTCAGAATTTTTCCTATGGTATCTCTGTGTCCTACCTACATTATGGACATTAGGGACTTGCTTTTGCCAGTATTTTGTAAATTGGATATGTTCTGGTACAAAAATTACACAGTTCTGGTTCTGGTAAAAATAAAAGCCTCAGAGTTAGAGAGGGATTAATGGCAGGGGGTTTACAAAGTTCCCAACCCAGCTAATTGTAGCTGAACCCTGTCCACTTATAATGTCAGCTAACATTAATCTAATCATGAGTAAACTGAGGAATAAGATAATTAATCGGATGACGTATAAAGTGATGTTTCTAGTGGTCCAGAGGCAAGCTGATTCTGAATATTGAACAATTACATAATTTTCAGAAAGAATTAGAGAGAATTAGCCAGTGATTAGCACATTACAGAAACAACCCGTTTAATTAGGATAGGCAATGTTCATTTTGTCAAACTCATGTATAGTCACTGCGTCCAATTGGTTCTTTAATGTAGGCTAGTTATGCCATCCTTTTTTCTGTCTTTTGTAAATATTAACATTTAATCTTGTCCCTCTGGCTAACATTGCTACTTCCCTGTCTGGCTCTTCCTCTTGTTTGATGATGGATTTGCTTGTTTTCTAATGATGCTCTTGACCAGCTTGGCCATTTTAACAATGATTCCTGGAAACGTCCTAACAAAGTCATTCTTCACTTGCATACTAATGGCTATGACCATCCAGCATTGTGGCTCCGTAGTAATTTGAAGAACAAAATGCCCTTTAAACCATCAGCTGAACAAATCTACAGCGAAAAAGAGATAAAAATAAATACATGTTGTTAAATATCCAAATATTTAACAAATCTCAGATTTTTTTCTACTGTTTCAAAGGTCATTGGCTGCATATTGTTCACTGCTTGTTATGGAAAATATGAAAAAAGCTTCAAAAGACCCAAAGAACAGTTTGTAACCTCCATGACTGAAATATTTTACAGAATTATACTGAAACCTTGATTTGGAATAACAGATCACAGTGTCCTGTAAGAGGAAGAGAAGCAGACTTTGTGATGGGACACTCTGGTGGAGACAGTATACCCCATGTTACTAATTTTAATAGTGATGCTAAAGCTTAGCAGGAGATTTGTATTATTGGTTGGTCAATGCTCATCAAGTGTGGACTCACTAATACTAACTGAGATTTGTACCGGTAAAATGCAACACAGGCCTTAAATAATCACACCACTAAGCCTCTCCTTTCCTGTTCTTCACATTTATCTCCCATTTCTACCTCTGATAATCAATGGGTTGTCTAGCCCTAAAAGCCCCCAGTTCTCTACCCTCCTATAATCATAAAGTTTTTCATTACACTCAGTTTGTTATACTACACACTTTCATGTGTGATCTGAATTTGCGCATCAATATATAATCACATTAAGCCAAGATATACAGGAAAAAATACAGAGGTAGCATTTTAGCAATAAATATTTAACAGTAATCTTTTAATGTGATGAGGACAAATGAAGAACCATCCTGCTGTAGGATGGACTGTGCAGAAGAGTGAAAGCAAAGCAACTTATAACTGCGGACATTTATGAGAACTTCTGCATCATAGTTGGGCAGAAATTTCTGCAGAATGAGCAATGAAACATTAAACCAATGGAATTTCATCTATTCATTTACTACTCCTTTATCCTGCACTCGGGGTTGGAGGGGGGTGTGTGTGTGTGTGTGTGGGGGGGGGGGTCGAGGATTTTCAGAGCCTATCTCAGCTGCTATGAGGGTGCATCCTGGATCATCGCCAGCATATCGCAGGGCCACATACAAAGACAGACAACCATTCACACTCACATGCATACCTAGGGGCAATTACCATGCTCAATCGACCTATCCCCAATGCAAGCATGTTTTTGGTTGTGGAAGGAAACCGGAGCTCCCAAAGGAAAGCCATGCGGTCACGTGGAGAGCATGCAAACTCCACCCTTGGGCCACTGTGCCCCCACAATTGAATTTCAATACAAAAACCCCCAGAAAAATTGGCGTGTTCGAAAACTGTTTACCGGTAGTGTATGTGGTAAAAATCCTAGCAGGATATGATTCAGATAGTAGTCATATATTGCAGTTGTAATGGGGTTTAATGGGGGTAACCCAGCTCCAGGCAAGTTGGTAGAAGGCTACACTACTAGAATTAGGAGTCGATCTTAAACAAAGTTCTCCAATTTGGGGAATTCAGTTTAGTGTTTACCTGTAGGCATATGTCCACAGAATGTGAGATATTCAACTGTCTCTGTCTCGACAGCCTGCCTAAAAACAGCGTGTCCTTCCAAAACACATGCCATGTCATAGTGGCATTTGGACAAAACAAGTTTTTAACAAAAGTGTGGCCCACAGGCAAACCCCATGCTAATACTGAAGCATCGACCCACCTCAAGGAGTAAACAGAGCAAAATCAGGGACAGTTTAGCTCCCGTTAGACAGCAAGCGCTAGTTCCTTAAATTGCCTTTCCGATGTATCAAACGGGTCAGAAAACCAAACTGACATCTGGTGTCCCTGAAGATCATCTTAGGTGGGAGCACATCAACATGTGAATATCTCTTACCATTCTTAACATCATTTATATTGTACTACATACTCTACTCTTTATTCAGCTAGATCTTCTACACAGAGCCTTGAAACATTTTGCAGAATTGATGCTTGGACTCAACTCCGTCAAATCCTTTGACACTCCTATCAAAAGCTACATGCTAATGAAGTCATTGCAGAGCTACTGAAATAATTATCTCCCCAACTTCATTTTCTGCGCCTCAAATTGTATCAGTCAGATTTTTGCACGGGTAGTCGGATGACATTCTGCTTTAAAATCATCTTATATCTGTGCATCTTAAAAACATTCACTAAAAACCATATATTGTGCTCATGTATGTTTTTTTCAATGGCTGTTTTGTAGATTTCTTTTGACAGTAGAGAGGTGGATGCATAAATGCTGAGATCTTAGGGTGCAGTGAAGCCTTTACATTTCATCTTCACAAATGTCTATTGTAATAAGCAGCTGAATATAGCCGGCAGTGTGTTTAAACCGCTTGTACTGCCTGATTTTTGGGATCTTAGAAACATGACTGAATATATCTGATCAAGGAAAAATGGACTGAACAAATTGTCAAAACCATAAAAATGTTGGTTTTTCCCATTTGACCCTAGACAATTATACAAAGACACACGGACAAAGCAGTAGTTTCATTTCCAAGAAGTTCTTTCTCCTCATCATTCTCTTTCCATTGTAAACTCCTACCTATTTTGTCCTCTTTTGTTTAGACCTATCCATTCATGAGGGGCATCTGTCTCGGCCAGTCAGCATCGCTGTCCACAGGCAGCTCGTACCTGCCCAGTGGAATTGAATTAGGACAATCTAATCTGATTCGTTCAGGGCCGAAATGTAATCAATAGTTCTGGGTTGGAAATGAAACAGGACTGTTGTTTTTTTTTTATTAGATCCTCAGATGATCTACTGTGGAGACAGGCAGTATGGACGGGAAAGGCCTGCTGAACTGGAGTTGAGTTGAGAGCTCCTAAGCTGCATTTAATCAATTAAAAAAAAGAACCCAGTCATACTTACTCAATTCAGACAACAACCCAGCAACATTTACTCCATTCAGACATTAACTCAGCCAAACTTACTACATACTAATGCCAACCAGGCTACATTTATTCCATTCTAGCATCAACCCAGTCATATGTACTACATACTAATGTCAACCAAACTACATTTACTCCATTCTAGAATCAACCCAGCCTAATTTACTACATGCTAATATCAACTGAGCTACATTTTCTCCATTGTAGCATCTCAACCACATCTCCACAATCTAAGATCCACCTATTGACATTTATTCCTTTCGAACATCAACCCAGCAACTATTACTTAATTCTTACATCAACCCATCCAAATGTATTCCATTCTAGCATAAACCCAAACCCATTTTTTTCCACTTCACTATTTCAGCCACATTTGCTCAATTATAACATCAACCCAGCCACATTTATTACACTGGAACATTTCAAACACATTTACTCAGTTTCAAAAACACCCAGTCATGCTTACTCACTTCTGACAAACACCCATCCACACTTACTCCATTCAAGCATCTCAGCCACATTTCTCCATTCTAACATAAACCCAAGCATATTTACTCTATTGAACCACTTCGCCTCATTTACTCAATTCTGCTACATGTACTCCATTCTAACAACTCAGTCATGTTTACTTCCTCTTAAAAACAACTCAGCCAGCAGGCTGGCTCAGTGACCAAGCACAGTGGCCATGGGGTTAGAGGCTTACATTTATAGATTGTGTGAGAAAATGTTGCTGGGACCAAAGATCTGGGAAATATGTCCAGCAGTTACTTTTGTTTTATTCACCATGCAGATTTGAATACACTGGAAAAATGAAGAGACAGACCAAATTATGGGTATATTATGGGTAATTATGGGTAATTTAAATTAGATTCATTCCTTAAACAAGGGTCTAAATTAAATTTTAAGGAAGTAGGTGGAGCTCACTTAAAGGCATGAGAATATTAAGTACGAAGACCCTTCAGAAGGGGCCTTCCACCTTTAGCCTTATCCTGACAAGAACATTAATGCACTGCATGCATGGAGACATTCTTTTATAATCAAATGAAATTCAAAATTTTATAATGCTTCATTAATAATAATACACACACTCACACACACACACACACACACACACACACACACACACACACACACACACACACACACACACAAAAACA
>JBBKCR010000034.1:1156519-1167709 GCA_037577295.1 Ladigesia roloffi | reverse complement strand
ATTTTTAGACAATGTATGTGTGTGTGTACGCAGAGCCTATGTAGAGAAATATGCAGATCTCTCTCTCTCTCTCTCTCTCTCTCTCTCTCTCTCTCTCTGTCCTCAAACTCCCTGAGTCTCCATCATTTTACTGACAGGTCTGTCCCAATCGGGGGCGGGCAGATTGAATTGCAAATCTTTTGCCTTCTGTTGCCGTCCGAAGCCGCGCTGGCCCTTTGCAGCCGGCCATTCATGTGGTAATGTGGAGTGTGAGGAGGAGCTGGAGAGGGCTGAGGGGGGCCAAGGGGCCAGCGAGAGTCACACGAGGGGCCACCATGGATTGACATCCGGGAGACGGAAGTGGCAAAAGGAAAAGAGCGGTTTTGTGTACGTTTGAATTTGCAGGAGCATGGTGACATGTATTAGACATCAATATTTTAGGTTTTCTGTTGAATAGGATATTAATTATGTCACCAAAATAGATGGGTGTCTATATAAACATTTAGAACAAATTAGGAGATGAAACTGGATATGCCATGTTTTCTCAACATCTGATCGTCATTTATCACTAATCTACATATATGTGTATGTGTCTGTTTGTGTTTGTGTGTGTGTAGTGAATGGCCAGTATTTAGACATTAAAATAACAACAACAAAAAAAATACTACACCCCTCCTCATCAAAGTTAGGAATAATACATAGGAGAAAAACAGGGCTGTCAGCACACTCCCCAAACACCTAAAATATATTGTTTGATACGAAACAATGTATTTATGTTCCTATTCTTAATCTAGAAAGCCTGAAGATAAACAGACCAGGTTACTGCTATATATCATCTTGTTTTGTGTCACATACACGTGAACTGCAGTGAATGTGAATTAGTTGTATTCCTTAGACGTCAATATGTGCTCTCTGCTGTTTGACACTAACAGGGGCTGCGTGACACTTGAATGCTAATGAATGATATAGCCATTTTCTGCTGAAAAGGCTTAGAAAACCACACATAGAGAGGAATTTTAATAGCACTGGCATGCACTTCTTTACTAAATGCAACCAACTACTGAGGTGCAGAAGTTGACATATTTGCGATGTGCAATTTCTGAACATGATGTTGCAGAGAGAAACAGCAGCACAGTGTTCGAATTATTCCAGACTGCAAGTTCTTATAAAGTGCTGGTTAATAAAATTCCGGTTGAGAATACATTTTCATTTAAAAAAAGATGCCAAACAACTAAATATTAAATAAATTAAATGAGTAGATTTTGGATAGTTAGGAATCACTTTTAATTTTGCTGTAACTCACACACTACATAAACCGTTATATGCAAAATGTAGGCACACCTTGTTGATTTTCTGTAAATGCATCATAAAACATCTTGGATAGAAAACACTCTACTGGGCATGTTAAATGATTATTTGCTGAATTTGACAAACTGGGGATTTATTTTTCACAATATCTATTTAGTAGCATTTATTATTTTAACAGCTGCCCTCTGCACTGTGCAAACATTTCTAGAAATGTTAAGAATATTTTTCCTTCTCGTTTTCACCATGTCAATAATGTGATTACATGTGTATCCATATAAAGAATACATATTGAAATGGGCAATCCATTTCCATTGCTCACTGTAAGAATCACAAAAGCCTTTATATGAACAAGAAAGTCTGATTTGTATATCAGAAGATCAGAACAGATGTTTTGCCAAACACCTAATCAACCAATTTTTTCTTTCGCTTATGCGTGATCGGAGTTAAAATTTTAATGCAGTATCATTGTGTATTTATGCAGTCACCTCTTAGATTCAGCGTAACACTTTGGTTCATGTTATTTAAAAAGACAACTGATTTTTCATGAGATTTGAAATACCAGTCTGGTGAATTAAAGAGTAAATAACGTTATTGAAATTATGGACAAAAGATGAATAAATGTGGCCCATTTGGTCACTTTAGCTGTAAAGAAATTAGAATCAGACTATCATGATTTGTACATAACAGTCTCGGCATATTGCTTTGTTGTAACTCTGTTTTAGATCAGGAAGAAAACCAGTGGTCTCGCAAATCTATTGTTATGAGTGACTGAGCTCCAGTATTCAGGTTCATCCTGTGACCTCCTCAACACAATGACGTGTGACAGACAGCTCTGCTGTGTCTTTTATTTCCCTTTCGTTGGCACGCATGGACCTCCGTTCGTGCCTCTGTGCCCCTCTGTGCCCCTCGGTGCCGTGCTCCAGGGCTGGTACAGTGGACTGGGGTGCCCACTCTGCCAGTGGTGCCAGGAGGCCCTGTCTCTGGCTGGCACACAGCTGGCTGAATGCACAGCTGTGAGAGAAATGAGGCATTCTGTCCTAAACACACACACACACACACACAAACAAACACCCACACACACACACAGGTTGCATCATAGTCGTGCCGCCCCTCTTAGCCTCCATCTTAACTCTGAAGTCACCATAGCCTGACGCACTTGGTTTAGGGTGCCAGCGCGCATGTTCAGCACTGCAGTGCTTTTCAAACACGCACAAATAGGCGCACACACACACACACACACACGCTCACAGATACACATTTGTTTAGCAATAGACATGAATGGGCCCCCTCAAGAACAATCGATCCAAGCACCACAGAAAATGTAGCCTAGCTTCTCCTATGCATATGTGCGTTGCTTGTGTACATATTAAACACAGACACACACACACATCACACACACAAACGAAAGTCATAGGAGTTCAACCCAAGTTCAGTGTCTTTTGGTCATGAATGACAGCCGCCCCATTACTTTTCATCCAGTATTTGAAACCACTAAAGCAGCTCTATGTATTCGCTTAACCCCAAGTGCTAAGAAGGATTATTCTATTGTGTGATTAAACTTGTGACTGCATCAGCCAGCATGAGAAACATGAAGTATTCAAACAGGGTCAACAGTAGGAAAGGATTACACTGTAAGACTCGGGTTGACTGTCATTGCAGGCTGAAGAAGCTCTCTGAAGCCTCAGCGCTGCTCACCACTGCTACAGTGAGATGCTCTCGCCACCTTCTGACCAACATGGGAAACTGCATGTGATGAATTATTGACCTTAACATAAAGTTCATATTAGCTGTGTAGAAAGTACTTCAGTTTAATATTGCAGTCCAGAAACAGTTTCATTTCTGGCTTAATTCAGCTATAAAATGACTTAACTGAATATAGACAATTAAATAGTTTGTCTTTTTCCTCCTTTTCTTAAGAAAATGTTTATGTAGCTTCAATTATAATCTAGAGATCAAAGCTGACCAGATCTGAAAATAAACTTAAATAAAATATTAAAGGGCCCATACACTACATTTTCCTTTACTTTTATTTTTACCCTCTTTTGAGTCCTCAGCCTCTTTTTTACTGTGTAAGGTTGTGTGTAAATTTTGATTGCTGTGCATATCATTTGCAATTCCTGCCCTGTTGAGATATGAGCTTTTACACCTTTCAGGTGTTTAAGACCTCTTTGGGCCTTACATTTTAACAGCCTGTTTTACTGAACCACATAAACATATATGGTTCCTAAATTAAACTTATAAAAATACGGTAAGGCTGTATATATGGGCTTATCGTATTGAAAAAAGTTCAATAATGGCCCCTTTTACAGAGAGGACAAAATCATCCCTGGACACAAGCTTACTGTATTTTATTTCCTGGAAAAAAGATTGAAAAACATATGACATACTCATATGTACAGCACATAAGAAAGAAGATGCAACCACAACAACCTAAACCTGTTTTTCACCAGAGTCCAATCACTATTTACATCATGAAGTGAGCACACATCAGTCCGTCTGTACACGAGAAAAAGGGAAAGCACACTTTACAGTCCCAGACCAGCAGGCATCATTTAAAAACAAAGGTACAGTCCAAAACATTGCAGGCATCTTGTTTTATTTTTATTTTTTTGCTAAACAGAGCCCTCTGCTGGCTTGGAATTGCATATGGAGCACCTCCAATCCTCCAAACTTCCAGCTCTCCACAGCGCAAATTGCTTCTAACATTTGTGCCTCTATAAAAATACCTGAAATAATGCCTCCAGAATCAGTTTTCCCTGGTAACATCTTGGAATAAGCTGCTTGTAAATGGTGGCAGCCTGCATGTCAGTGCTACTGGGTTTCCATAAGAAATAAATATATATATTTTTAGTTGTTGTTGTTGTTGGGTGGGTAATAGAATTAGGAAATGTAATTACACTAAGCTTGCTGACAGAGGTATATTTGAGTTGTGTCATTCAGTATCTGTCTACTGAAACCTGCATTTCTTCACATTGGTACCTGAACAAAGGTTCTTGCTGACATTGGAGATAGTATTGGGGTTCAAGCCAAATAAATAAAAATTCAAATGAAAACAAAAAGTAAATATGAAGATAACAATCCTCATACTGCCGGAAAAGCCCCACTTTTGCGGTCTGACGTCATTTGGCATCAGTGCATGTTGAGCCACACAGGCCTACACATAAAACATAAATAAAATGGGCTCAATAGGTGGTTGTGTTTAAAGTGATCACACTGGATTAAATCCATACTGACATTGTGTTATACACATTCACATTCATGAATGTCAACGAATCACTGGAGTACATCCCCACACATACTGTGGAATTCCTTCACTCTCTCTCTCTCACACACATGAGCACACACACATTCCTTCACACATAGAATATAAAACATGGTCTATCGTACATATTCAGCACAAAAGAAAGCAAGGAAAGAACAAAACACACATCAAGTCAAAAATGGCCAAACTCCTCATAGCTTTTCTCCAGCCTTCATTCTCAGTAAAGCCATTACAGGATTAAAGGGACGATGTGTAGCATTTCTTGATGTATGTGTCAGTTTGATTGGTGTTGAATGTTACTGGCTCCCATTTTTAGCCAAGAGTGATCGAAGTGAGATCTTCACAAACAGTAACAAACACTCTTAAAAATGAAGGTTCTTTAGTTTCAGAAATTATGTTTCCCCAAAGAACCATCGCACGAATCCTCAGAGACCATTGATTCAAACGTCCTCGATTCAAGTGTAGTAAAATGTGCAGAAGTGTTGGGTGTTGGAATTGAAAGAAACATATTTGTAAATGAACATAGCGAACTTTGTAAAAACGTTAATGTAAAGTTTCTATACCAATTAAATTACCTATACCATGAATAAATATTGTTTTTTTACTTTTTGTTTGTTTGATTCAAAAGCTGATGTAAACACTGTTTCAAAACATACCGTTTACTTTTCAGTTCATACAGTTCACATAAGGAAACTAAGCCTGCTTTGAAGACACCGTTTTTGTGATGTCATTAACAACCAACACATTTACAAGAATATGTGTATTCAGCCTACAACCAACACATAATAAGTCTCAGGCTGGAATCCATTTATAATGAGGCCAATACAGTGCAGCCAGTCCAAACCAAGCTTATATACATATAGTAGTCTGAAAGGCACAATAAAAATGGCCAAATGGATAACTTTGAAGTGGTCATGTAAAAATGAATGGTGACTCAGGAACCTTCAATTTTAAGGAGTGTTTCCACCTGAATGTTCCTGTTAAGGGTCACTAATTCCCTGGTTTGTCATCAAACTGCCACAAACACAACATACTACACACCACCCTCTTAAAGTGAAAACAGAAGCATAATCATTATAAAACATACAAAATTAAACCTTTTTGTCTATCAAGTGTACGTTTGGGTTATTGAGATTTGGCAACATACATTCAAACATTTGATAAGTGAGCGAGCGTTTAGCCTCCGCGAGTGTCCCAGCGCTGAGCAGTGACGCAGTGATGACCATGCAGTCTGAGATCACACAAAAATAACTCCAAGCTGAAGATGGGTGAAGCTCTCGTTTGTTTTTCCTCATCTCCCTTCTTCCTGAAATCAATGGCTACCAAGTCCCTTTGTGACAGCATCCAACATGAGATTTTGGCTTCAGGCTTGGTTGTAGTTCTCAGCTCTCTCCGGTAGAGGGGGGCTGCCATGCCTGGATAAAGTCTAACCCCCTGTTGTGCCTTTTTTTTTGGGATTCAAAAAAAGTGTGTCCTCCCCTGTGTCTTTATAATGGTCTCTCCCAGGGGTGGGATAACAGTGAAGTGATGGATCGTCTCATGTGTGGATTTGGGGGGGGGTGCTATAACTCGCTGTGGCGCACAGGAGGCTCCAGCTTGTGAGAGAGGGCCGTGAGGACTTTGTCAAACTTCTCATAACGTTCAGCTTGGCTGCCCTCCGAGCCACGGCTGCCCCAGAGCAGCCTCATCTGGAACTCGGTACAGAAAATCTCCAGCACCTCCTCTCTCTCCTGGAAATCTATACGAACACACACAAAAGAGAAAATAAAATGAGCAATGTGGACAGAACGAACTGAACCTTCACCACCCTTTCTGGGCAATGTCCCCACCAGTGCCATATCTACCATTGAGGACACAGAGGTCATGTCCTTGGTGTTTTTGACGAAATTTCTAATTAGTCAAACTGAAATCCAGCCGTGATGATCAATGCCCAGAACCCGGTCTGTGTCCGAATCCATATGTCCTCTTTTCTACCAATTAAATTCACATTCTCCATCTAATCTCAAGTGAAATCTCCGCCTCTATCTGTCTTTGCAGGCAGCGGCGCCTGGCGTCACGTTCCGCTACAGATTCAGAGGGTCAGGAAAACTGACAGACTGCTTGTATGTTTTTTCACGTAAGCGAATACATCGAAGTGTAGTCTTGACTGAAATGCAGACATGAATAAGAACTTGCATCAAACTAAATTAAGTTTTAAAAAGCCAACAACAGAAGGGCAGGGAAAGACTAGGAGAGAAGGTGAGCCTGTGTGTGTCAGAATAATTGTGTGGCTGGGGGGGGATTTAAAAAATTGACCTCAGTATTTGAAAAATCCTGGCTATGGCCCTGGTCCCCACAGCTATGCTAAGTCATGCAATAAGCTTTTAAAACAATAGACAAAAATCTAACAAGTCATTGTATTTATAAAGTTCAATTTAAAACAACAGAAGTCATCCCAAATTGCTGTACAAAGTAAATTGGTAAAAAACAAACACGATTTAAAACAAAAACACTACCGGTTTGTTGCACACCTCGAAATCTCTTTAGCAACATCATGAAATCTGCTGAATTTTATTCTTTGATTCTGAAATGTTACTCTTGAGCTGAATGGTTAGTGTAGCATAACATCCCCTACAATGAGTACAGTGGAATTTCATCTTGTGTACTTTTGCCACACAAATAAACCAATATGTTTAGCAAAACGTATTTATCTGCACTACGTTCTTTACCACTGCTGTACCTCAGAAATGGTCATTGGGCTGCTAACAAAGTATACCCACCTCTCCAGACATCACAGCGCCACTAGGGGTGGAGCTGAACCTGAATACGGCATTATGAATTTTACTCGAATAAAAATACAAATATGAATACTAATGGTTTTCCTCGTTCAATAAATACACATACAGACACAAACAGCAGTGCTTTGCACACTAGTGCCTACATGCCTAGATCATCACACACAGATTATAAGTTGCCATCTTTTCAATTATATATTAGTCAGTAATTTTGATACTTTGACCTTGAGTGCTTTCTAGTTTAAAATAGAATGCACATCAGTACTACACATACCCTGTAACTTGCTCTCAGCGTTGGTGCGGTACAGACCCCCGTGGTGTGCGATGCTGCGTGCGGCCTCTAAGTGGCTCATGACCACGTCCACGCCACACTCAGAGCTCTCCCAAGGCTCAAGCCCCTCCCCCACAGCCACACCCCTCTCCAGCAGAGACAGCACTGGAACCACATGGGGGAAACAGGTACTGGACAGGACCGAACTCTCTGTGAATACACACACAAATGAGGAAACACAACAGTTACAGACACAGAGCCGCAAACACATTCATACATGCACAGAAAACAAAGAGAATCAGTGAGATTACACAACTTTTAACTGCAATTTTAATAAGATTCTACATACAGTTACAAGTAACTTGCAGGGCTTGAAAACTGACAGTCTGGCTCGCTACATTTAGTGTGTAAGTTTGTTTACAGCGCTTGTGGTCTTCTTTGCAAAGGAATCACAATACTGGATAAATTGCAGTTAGCTTTCTCCTGCAATTCATTAAGTCCCAGTTTATTATTGGAACTATGATAATATAGGACTAGCAAATACCAATAATGACCCGATACAAAATGTTTCCATAAATACATCCCTGAAACCTTTCAGTCACATCTCAATGTTCACAGGAAACAACTGACTTGTAGTCTTTGTTAGCAATGTTAGACTCAATGCTCCAAAACAAAGAAGCAACATTTATTCTACATAGTTTTTTTGTTTTCCCATAGAATGTACATTCACCTGTCACCGTTCACAGCATTTTAAATGTATAGCATGGTGTTTTTAGTACCAAGCATATTCTAAGTACTTCTGGAGATTTGACATGGTACATTTAATATTGTTCTTTATGTCTTAGTGTCTATTTGCAGTTTTTGGACCAGCAGTTTTTTTGGGGGATCTATAAAGATTTCAGTTTGTAATTGTTTCAGTTTCTGATACATACATGAGACACATGTGGCTTATAATCCATTGTGGCTTTGATTATTGATTATTTGTGCTCTGTAGTCCAGAATTTATGGTATATATATTTTTTTATAGCCAAAATTTTGCATTATAAACTGGCAGTAATATTGTATGTTACTCTCTAAAGTGGTCTCTCATGCTGGTGTTGCTTTTATCCACACTGTCATGCTTTTGTGAAGCTGAAGAAGCATTAAATACCAGTAAATCCACCTTAAAATAACTGTCAAAAATGCAACTGCTGCTAATATTGAATGACAAGTAGAGGCCGCCAGTTAGCGCTATGCAAATCCCCTGAAGGTCATCCATGGCTGTGAGGCTCAGAATCGGAAACCTGTATTTATCCCAGAGGAAATTGTTTATGCTATGACTGCACAAACACACAGAGACACAAAGACGAGAACAATATAAAATGTAATATAAGGTCAAAATAAATATCTCCTGAAAATATTATACTATATATTACTGTTCTGTACTATTTACTTTATACAATTTACACAAAATGCTGTGACCAGTAAGAGAGGTGGATATAAATACTATGGACAAATAACTAAACTGAATGCTGAAGTAGTTTCTTAAGTAACACAAATAGTGGTTTGTAGTTCTCAAGCCCATTATTGCAAGTAAAAGTGACCTGAATAGTGATATTGCACATAATAATTACATTGCACATAAAAAATTGCATTTAATAATAAAGATATGGCATGTAATGTTAATGATTAGGAAACAATAAGAGATTACACACAATGCGAAACAACAGGCTCACCCATTTTTTGCCAAGCTAGTGTGAATCTGTCCAAGCTGCTGCTTTAAAATAATGACCCTCACCTTTGCCTTCATTCATTGCTTTCATGAAGGGTTTGAGCTTCTTCTCGTACAGTATGGCTCCCTCAGTGTGTCTCTGTCTCAGCGTCATCCAGGTCTGCTCCAGCCGTGCAATCTGAAAAAACGGCATGAAATCATCAGCCGGCTGTCAGACTCTATTTAGTCAAAGAACTGAAATGTCACAAAACAAGAGAATTAGGTTTCCACAAGCTCTGGGCAGCTCGTTTGAAACTGCTTCTGTGAAATACAGTACTGTGCAAAAGTCTTAAAGCATACTTCGGGCACTCTCAGCAAGAGGCTCTCTGTTATAGTAGCTCCTGCTCGTTGTCACATTTTCCACTTTCTCCCTAGTTTCATTCTTTTCCTTTTTGGTTAAATCCCTTTTTATTAAAAAAATATTATCATGCACAATCGTATTTTATCCATTTTGGCTTATGCTGTCTTTTTTGGTTCTGTCCACTTTGCTGCTGTAACATTTCTTACCTGTGACTAATAAAGAGTTATAATTTCTTATCTATTAAAATACTATTCAGAAAAGGTTTACAGAGGAATAGGTTTTTCCGCCCACACCTGCTCTCTCTCTCTCTCTCTCTCTCTCTCTCTCTCTTTCACGCATACACACACACACACACACCTGTGGCAGTTCCAGGGCCCTCATGATGGCAGCGAAGCCAAACAAATTTCCCATGGTGCTCTTGAGCTCAGCGGCCAGCTGAATGGTTTTGTACAGCAGAGCAGCTCTCTCTTCTGTACTGCCCGTACAGCCCAGCAGATCAACAGCCATCATTATAGACATGGTGTAAAACCTGCAGAGAGAGAGAGAAATAAATAGAAATATTGAAACTGTCAGAACAAACCCTTGCATCTGAAATATGATAACCATCCTAAACCTTTAGTGTAAGTTAATGTAACTGGACACAATTATCTAAAAAGAAAAAGTAATAAATAAATAAATAAATATATATATATAATCATTTGTGTGTGTGTGTGTGTGTGTGTGTGTGTTAATTTAAACAACTATATTAGGTGTGGAAAGATTAAATATATAGAATATTGTATAGACGTATTTTTGCATTTCCATTTTGTCCACTAGGTGGTGCTGTTTCTACTGATTCCAGGAATGTTTCTGCCTGTGCTGACAAAGTTTAGCCAAGATCCCAACAAATCAGGCCCTTCAAATACTGCCTTACCATTATACTGTGTCTCGTGTATAGTGAAATCATTATAAAGGGGGGAGTTAAATAATTTCTATTGCAATAAATCATTGGAAAAATTTGCTCTGGATTCCTGAATAAATTTCTTAAGCCACTCTTCAGCCAGAGGAAATGTTAGCAGGTGTCTAGCAGACCATTGGTGAGATAAACGCTAAAGTGGCACAGATGGCCATCAGGTCAGCTCACAGCGGCGGTGGGGATGTTCTTAGCAAGAAAGCTGAAGGACACAGCCCAGAGGAGAAAATGTCCAGAAATAAAGGGACTGTGAATGTGCATAAGTATGTGCACAAGACATAAATTAAAAAGACATTCTGTATGAGTGTGTGTGTGTGTGTGTGTGTGTGTGTGATAATTAAGATGGTGTGTTTTTGATAGTATGATGCAGAGTTATGTACAGAATAGACATGGTTATATAAATTAATTATTTCTTGTTATGGTTCTGTGAGTATGTGTGTGTGTCCATATGTGTCCTTGAATGTTTCAATTTGTGCCTCAAAGTGAGAACATGTTTAAATGAAATTAAAATAAGTACATATCCGCTACAGAGGGGTATTTGGGCATGCCACATTTTTATGCAATATGTTAAAATCAGCAAAGAAATGTCTTAT
>JBBKCR010000034.1:1142288-1156419 GCA_037577295.1 Ladigesia roloffi | reverse complement strand
GGTACCGGGGAGCAGAGTGTGGGGACGGTACCGGGGAGCAGAGTGTGGGGACGGTACCGGGGAGCAGAGTGTGGGGATGGTACCAGGGAGTAGTGTGTGGGGATGGTGCTGCACTCAGGGTACCTCTCAAGTGTCTAGCGGTCTTGGGGAACGACCCATGACTAGTGCCCTAACCACGCAAGGGTGTGACCGGAAGGGGTTCCCGAATACACATATTTTTGTAAGTATTTATCTGAATACCGTATTCATAAAAAACACGGTATGTGTTCATTTACGGATACTGTATTCGGATTCAGCTCCACCACTACCGTTCTCTAATACAAGCAACCGTGCCATACAGTGAACAAATGATAGAGAAATATTCCATAAAACAATTTAAAATTTCTGTTAAATGGTCACTTTATCCCTTCATACCTTCACCCGCGCACTTCTACTCACCCTGAGCGATGAAGTTCTTCTCAAACTTTTGGAGAAACTCCAAGTACAACAAATCATCAGGAGTAAGGGCCTCTTCACCGACCACAGCCTTCATGGCCTGTACATCTTTCCCTATAGCGTAGCAGGCATACTGAAGATGCAAGAACAGATTTATACAGCCTGGTTAATTCGCAGTACATCAGTAATCCTTATTTTAAACTAGCTCATCGCCTCACTGATGCTAATATGAATACTTAAACTTGTGACATCAGCATAATTGATAATTAATTGTACAAGATTTGACGTACACCAGATTCAGTAAAGTAACTTAGCAAAATAATATCAATTAAAATCAAGTAAACAATTAGCTGTATAACAAAGCCACATTAAATTAGCATTAACAATTTAAAATATATATAAAAAAAGAAAGGTATGATATAAATTTCAGGAATTTTAATTTGTACGTCCTCTTATTATTAGTCAAGTATCTTCTCTGGTCCACATTTAGGGCTAAATCCCATTCATCTCACCAGCTGGTTGGACACATCTGAGTGGTCCTTGCGGGTCATTCCCTCTCCAATGGCAGATTTCATCAGTCGAGACAAAGAGGGAAGCACATTGATGGGAGGGTAGATCTGCACACAACACACACAAACACAGCATGTCTAATAAACAGCTGCAGTTTATCTGTAGTAAAGCAGGCTGGACATTACATGTAGAAACAAACTCAGTGCCTGCTGATGCATACTGCCTGGTATCTTCAAACAAGCATTTAAACTACCTTCTCCTGACTACTGGCTAATTAAAGCTGCTTTAACCCAAAGAATCAAATTATTGCAACATAATAAGTAAAGCTCCATCCTATTACTTTAACTGACCTGTCTGTTGTGAAGCTGCCTGTCCACATAAATCTGTCCCTCTGTGATGTAGCCGGTCAAATCAGGAATAGGATGTGTGATATCTGTCATAAATAAAACAAAACATTGATTAATCAAATGATCACACTTTTATAGCACTTTACACACAATGAAGTAATATATATTAATACAGAAAGATATGTTTATAAAACTATAACATATGAAACAAAACAGTCAATTCAAGCTGTTATATAATTAGCTGTTATGTAATTAAACTGTTTGTTGAAGTTATTATAAATATATCAGCCCCTCATAGTGGCTACGCACATTTTTTTCCCACCCATTGTCTGGATAGTGTATTGCTGCACCCATTTTCAGACGCCCTCAATCATTAATGGCTTGATAATAAACAGCAAATTAACTTCCCCCTCTATGGTTGAGCAGCAAAACACGATGCACTGAATGAACAGAGTCAGAAGAGGTGCTGGTTGAATTAAATTTTTTAAAGCAAACTCTTTAAAAAACAATGCTTGGGTGTCTCCTATGCAGGCAGACTCGCGGAAATGCAGTGTTGGGTTTAGTGTCAGAAGCGAGGAAATCAGATGGTCCCTCACCATCGTTGGGCATGGTGAGGATGGGGATCTGAGTGATGGAGCCGTTGCGGCCCTCCACACGCCCGGCGCGCTCATAGATCGTAGCCAGATCAGTGTACATGTAACCAGGAAAGCCTCTGCGGCCAGGCACCTCCTCTCTAGCTGCCGACACCTTGGAAGACAAATGATACCATTATTTCAGCTGGTGGCTCAGGGACAGGTTCAGAGATTACAATGCATGATTTAAATGCGCCTGCTGACCCCACTTATAAAAAGAAACAGGGTCTGATGGACACACACATTTATATTAATGAGGAAAAAACTTTTGACTAAGCCTTTACAAATAATTGCCTTTAGAATGACTCTTTTGATGAAGCTCTAGTTGGCTTCCTATATACCAGCTTCTTCTGTTTCAACTTAAATAGTCAATAAGTTAAAATGTTGTGCCTTTACATGCACTAGACTGTAATGTGGCACTTTATTTGTGCATTTGTGTGGAGTGTTAAATAGTTCAGCACAAGTAACAGCATCATTAAGCCGGTGGCGGCATGAAATAAGGCAGTAATTATGCCAGAGTGGAAAATACATATGTGAACAGTATGACTGATTGATGAAAACTTGAACCACACATCAGCTAAAAAACTGACTGTAAATCAATTTAGCTAATGAGGATTTTTTCCCTTTTCTACAACTATGAACCTGTAGGCCATAAAGGATGAAATTAAGACATCCATGGTTTTGTGTTATGGTTGGGTTTGGTGGTTATGGTAGTTATGGGTAAGTTATGTGCCTCTGACCTCTCTCAGAGCTTCTGCATAGGAGCTCATGTCCGTCAGGATGACCAGAACGTGCTTCTCACACTGATAGGCCAGGAACTCTGCGGCAGTCAGTGCCAGACGTGGGGTGATGATGCGTTCGATTCTGTAAATCGCAAATTAAACCATTATAAGCTCATCATTATATATATATATAGTCAACAGTCGTCGCAATTTCAGTCCGTTACGGATTGTCTTTGAGAACTGCATTAAAAATTATTTGCTGAAACCTCTAATGCAGAAACTGAACATATTCTAATGCCCCATGTGATGGGTTGCTAAGCACCGCACCCAAACATAAACAACCCAGTACAAGGGGGCCTGGTGGATGAGACCCGGAAGTCACAGCTTTTTTTCGTAGCAATATATTATTTGTCATGAATTTTAGGGCTAAATTATTAAGTAAATTACAATTCACTAATATTGTAACTATTTACTTCTCCTGGCTGCTGATTGGCTACTGCCCTTTGACGTAGCTGCAGTCCAGAGTTTTCCCTGTGGAGCGTCTCAAGTGTTCACTTGTTTCTCATTTTGTTCTTCGTAAAGCCCTGTATTTTTATTACAGTAAATTAAATGAATTTATTACTGTATTTATCTGCTTATAGAAATGACCATCCACACCAAAGAAAACGTCGATTACAGTTTAGTCTGTAGAGGGTTTACATCGGTATTTACATTCTAGCACTTCAGGAGTTGAGTATAGTAAGAATACGGGTTTATTTTTGCATTTTCTTCAAGGGTAATATTTTAAGCTGTGTTTCAAATGTAATTTAAATGTTTAAAGAGCATATTTAGGGTTTATACTACCAAAAAATATGCATTGTTTATACCACATCACAACATTGCATTATTTATTGTACAATAGTCATCTTGGAACGTAACAGCTGTAAAAAGCAGGGGTTTACTGTATATACGTATATATGTATAATTATATATATTTAACTTTACATTTAATTTAAGGCTAATGAGTTTTAAATTTCATTAAAACGTTTTGCCAGATTATGGGGCATATTTAGGGTTTACACTATAAAAATAGGCATTTTTGGGCATTTTTTTAACCACATCACAACAACGCGTTGTGGGGGGATACTGTACATGTATATTTCAGAACGTCTGAAAGGTATTTACATTGTAAAGTGTTTAAGGAGTACTTACGTGGGATCATTGGCTAGATTAAGGAACAGGCATACATTGTCCATGGAGCCATTCTCCTCAAAGTCAGACTTGAAAAATCGAGCTGTCTCCATGTTGACCTGCAAACGCAGAAAAGCAATCTATTACTGTGATCTGATTATTACCTCTTACAAAGGAAGTTATTTAGTAATTATAGGGCTCCTAATGAATAGACATGTTAGGACCCATTACTGGATTTTGATCTCACCCCCATGGCCGCAAACACAATGGCAAAGTTTTCCTCATTGTAGTCCATCACGTCTTTAGACTTTTTAACCAGGCCAGCCTGCCGACAGATCTGGGCAGCAATCTGAAATCACACATTACAGCGAGACACACAAATATTAACTTTCTCCAGAACTTCCACACAAGTCTTGAACCACACTTCATTTCTTCATTTTTTGTTTCCAAAAATCCAGACTTTTAAGTATTTTAATGCAGTCTTAAGGAACACTTTTCCAGGCTTCCTGAAAGACTTGCTTCCTGAAGACCCATTTCTTTTGGATGTAATTTTGTCATGAAATTTTAATGGACAGGGATGTACTATTGAATGAAGCGAAACCAAACAAACAACCAAATAAACCAAAGTGTTGGTCTCACTTGTAGATTTATACAACAGTTTCAGAGGCCCAATCAGTTCCACCTGTGCTGTGAATATCTATGATCATTATCAATGACCATAACTGAGCTCTGGTTTACACCGCATAATTGTTATAAATGCAATAATTAACATGAGATAATGTCTTTAAAATTACACATCCTGTTACATTAGGCCAGATTCTGAAGAAAAGTGAGGCGGCAAGTCTGCAAGTAAACTTCTACTTTAAACACACTAGAATTAACCAGAGAGAAACAAAATACAAATCAAGGACAAGAATGGCTGTGAAGTGCCTTACAGCCAGGTTCAAATGAAAGATACTGAAAAGGCAGAGATGAACGTGATAATAGTTTTACTGCTGATATTAAAGCACATTTGCTTTATTTTTGCTCTGTTTTATGGTTAGGTTGTACTCAAAAAGTAGAACCCTCGAGGTCATCACAACTGTGATTAATTATGGCACTTGCCTTCAGAAAACTCGTTCTATTTTGCATTCTGTTGCTAAAGAAGCAAGAAAATACATGATGTTGAGCGAGAATGTTTCCTTATGATTTTGTTAACTGGTTAATCAGAAGCCTATGTGAGCAGTATCAGGTGTCCAGTGTTTTGGTGATAAGTAAAGTAGCTCAGTCAAACTGTAGACACTCAAGATTTAAACCAGGGACAAATATGAAAGAACTACTGGTCCTTTCAAGCAAAATAACTGTTTTCTCTACATAGATTTGCAAAGAGAATGGCAGAGTATAACACAAATAATAGGACCTCGTTATGTGGGAGACCAGCTGCCGAGAAAATAGGTATTTTCTGGCCTCTGGCGATGCTGTTCATGCCATCAATGGCAGAGATGCCTGTCTGGATCATCTCCTCTGGATAAATGCGGCACTGAGGGTTAATGGGTTGGCCTGAAAAACAAGAAGCAACAGGCGAAAAGAAATATTTAGTCTACTAACACCGGGATACCTTTGAAAAGCTTTCTTTACCAACAGCCAAAATTGAACTGGAACAAAATGGCAAAGCTTTGCTCAGCTAGAGGCCAAGCATTGTTCCATCTCAGTCCAGTTTGTGTGATTTCACAGCTTTCATCTCCAGCTGGACCCTTTTCTCTTTATCTTTGATGGCTTTTCCAGTTAGCCGTCCCGAACTGGCTGCTGTTGCGTTTTTCAAAGCCATGCTTACAAAGGATTGCTGTACCTCCCCAAAGCATCGGCAAGGCCACAGCCTACATGATTACCCATAATGTCCAAGTAATCCTCTGCCAAGACAGTGGGGCCTCGATCGATCGGCTTTCCTGACCCATTGAAGACACGACCTGGAAAGACACAGTGTTTCAGTGAAAGTTTTTTTCCTAGTTATATTTCACACACTAGCAGTCAAAAGGTTTTTGTTTTTTTTTTCCACACACTGATATTTGCCTGTTATTAACTCAATATGTATTGCAAACACACTCAATGTCCTTCGCTAACAAATACATTTACAGTATGTTTAACATTTGAGGACCTTTATTAGCCAGAAAATGGCATTTCATCATTCATCACCACTGACCTATAAAATGTGGGCTTTATATGATATTTAACAAGCTATTACGTCTCAGCCAATGAATCAGTTAACGAGTGAATGTAAAGTTAAAGGATAGCTTAGAATTTAACTCACCACACAACCAGTTAGTAGGATATCAGACATGTACCTTAACATATTTTTTTCATCTTATAAAGGAAATATCTACATTTT
The DNA here is from genome assembly GCA_037577295.1 of Ladigesia roloffi. Taxonomy (NCBI): domain Eukaryota; kingdom Metazoa; phylum Chordata; class Actinopteri; order Characiformes; family Alestidae; genus Ladigesia; species Ladigesia roloffi. Next base: position 1,150,238 of record JBBKCR010000034.1, on the reverse strand, counting down.
ATAATATAAATGGATGCATGGTAAAAACCTATGTTGTGCCAAAGCTTTTGACTGGTAGATCATGTAAAATCACAAATGTGAGCATCTGGATGACTATTCTTACCCAGCATATCCTCCGACACTGGTGTACGCAAAATATCCCCAGTAAATTCACAGCTTGTCTTCTTAGCATCGATGCCTGAAGTCCCCTCAAATACCTGCAAACAGGAGGAGTTACAGAACATGCACGTGAGGGAAGTGAGGGAGTGAAAATGCACTGAACACTATTGCCTGTGTAAAGTTCCTGATATACATACATATGTTTCCCTTTTTGTAAGGAATATAATATACAGTGACTCTTCACAGATCTCAGACATTCAGATGTCTCGAGCTATTACAGTCATTACATTTTATAGAATCAGAAAATGTTATTGATCCCAGAATAATTTTTTATGTTGCAACTGCATAGAAAAACAAGAATATAACATATAAAGTCTAAACAAATCCAATACAAACTACAGAAATTACGCTGTGCTATATACAAAAATGCTGGGGTATAAATACTATAGACTAATAACTTACAGTTAAGTGAATTACTAGTAACACAAATAGAGTCTGCTACTGCATGCAATAGAGATCAGCAGTATATAAGTAGTATGGAAGTAGTATTAGTATTATACTGACACGATATTATTTTACATGTTAAGACTACTGGCCATAACAGTAAGATATTGAACTTCTCAGGAGAAGGAAAAACTTTTTATTTCATTATAGGAGGTTATTATAAAAAGATTTCTTCAGTCATTTTGGGTCATTTCTGTTTGGCTACATGGCATGAAATCTAGACTAGGCCTGTCACGATAATTAAACATGAGGTCGATAATGAAATCTAGACACAACTGGGTTAACATATCTGCATGTTTTTTTTTACCAAAAGCATATTTCTGTAAGCATTAGGAATAGACTCCGTAAATCTTTCTGTAATTATAGCTCTAGGTAGAATAACCTCATGCTCCTACTTGCCTTTGCGATATTGACTCTGTTATATATGACATGGTTAGACTATTGCCCATTACAATAAGATATGAAACATATTGCAATAATTTAGCACCCATTTAGAAAACCGCACATGATATTTCAGGGTAAGATTATTGCATTTCTGTGAGGTGTTTCCTTACCTGGACAACAGCTTTTGAGCCTGTGACCTCCAACACCTGCCCGCTGCGCTTAGTGCCATCGGGAAGAGTAAGGTGGACAATCTCAGCATACCTGGGAAACTATATCAGGTGGGGTCAGACATGATACACATAGTCAGAGTTGGAACAAAATCTCATATCTCCACCACAGCAACTTCTCAGGAGAAGGACAAATGTTTTATTTCAATTTAGTATGTTATTATGAAAAGATTTTTTCTTTAGTCATTTTGGGTCATTTCTGTTTCGCAACATGGAAATCTAGACTAGGCCTGTCACAATAAACAATAAATCAATTAATTACACGATAATTAAAATGAGGTCGAAAATTTTTCTGGCCTCGATAATTTTCATTTGCATGCTTGTTTGCTTTTCTCGTGTGTTTCTCTACAAAGAACTCTATTAACCACGGACTTCACTGTGGTGCATTAGTCTCTACCGCCCCCTCACGTTTCCTTAGGGCGATTAGGCATGAACTTTCCTGGCAGTTAGCCTAATTGCTAGGCACGGTGCGTGCCATGGAGAGAAAACGCTAACGTTAGTCGAGAATCGGAGATAGAATTGGTGTCAAAACCGAACAAGACAGCTTCAGTGTGAGAGCACTTTGGATTTAAACCAAATGGACATCGTGAACCACTGTGCTAGCCGAGATGTTGCCTTTATTGTAAAAGATTAGCAAGAGCAGGGGTGGGCAAAACCGAAACTAAGCCCCTCGAGCCACGTGCTACCTTTTGGTCTTTTTAATCTGGCCCGACAATAACCGGTGTCTCTCTGGGTCTCGGGCCGTTAAGTCGGACCGAGCACGCAGTATGTAATTACTCAAATTAGGTACGCATTTAAGCTGTGAATACCACTTACGCCACTGCGTACGGCCGTACCATTTACCGGGCGGGAAGTTTGTTTGGTTTATTTTTCCAGAGCCGGTTCTCTCAGCTCCCACACGACTTAGTTTACTATCATCTGTAGAATCATATTTTAGCCAAACTTGTCAAATATTAATGCTTTGTGTGTTGATAAGCCCTTAGATTGTTTTACAGTTGATTTTATATCAAAATATTTGGATTTTATATTTTTATTTTTGTCTGTTTTGCTTTCATAGTATAAAGTTTGTGATTGACACAACCCAGGTCTCACACTGAGTGTTTCCTGCCATGTCAGTCTTTAAAAAATCTGAATCTAAATCTAAACAAATACTTTTATAGGATTATTTTACATTTACAGAAATACTTAATATTATTATATTTCAGATTATCAGTAGCAGCTTTTCCAAAAATATAATTTAATGCAGTTTTACAATAGGAGAGAATGAACTTTTCACAGAATTAAGTTCAGATTCAGATTTTTCAAGTGGGCCCCTCTTGAAATGTATTGCCCAGCCCTGAGCAAGATCATTTTTAGCACAACTGCACACATTGCTACTCTTGAGAAATCCTGCCAAAAGCCACACAAAGTCAACGTATGTTGGCTGTCTTACAATAGCTTCCACTCCCAGAGTTATATGTCCTTTAGAAGTCAAAGTTTATTGATCTCTGAAAGGGTGCATTTGCATTATTATTCCATTATCATTACATGAGTTGAAAATTGACACTACAAATATATTATCGTTTATCGTAATAATTTCTGGGACAATTTTGCGTCCAGCACACTACAATTTTCATTATAAAAAGACAGAAATGGAAATGGGTTAACACACCTGCATTTTTTTGTTACCAAAGGCATATTGCTGTAAGAATTCCGAATGGACCCCTGAAATCCAAATGTTTTTATAGCTCTAGGTAGAGTAAACTCATGTTCCAACTATCTCACTCTGGCTCTTTCATCGCTGGGCAAACCCAGTCCAGACTCTTCTATTTTGCAGTTTCACCCTTGTGGAATGAGCTGCCTAAGCCTGCAAGAGCAGCAGAGTCCTCCTCTAGCTTAAAAAACCTCCTGAATACTCCTCTGTTCAGAAAGCATCTTCTCTCCTAATGCATCTTCTTGCCCAATACTCTCCTCAGGTTCTCACACTGTCCTTAAACTTTAGTTTTTCCTCATATTGTTAGTCACTTTGGATAAAATGTCTGCCAAATTACTGTCATGTAATGTAACCTCTATTTATTTCTAAAAGCAACCACACTCTTGTAACATTGGACCTATTGTGTGTCCTGCCTAATAAGACAAATATCTCAAATAAACAGTAATGTGCAAAGTCATTCATGCTTTATGGTCATCTGAGATATAGACTAGAAGTGAGAGCCATGGTATCATCATCCTTTCCAAACAACAGAAAGATAAACAGTTTCTATTTATATATTATGAATTAATTTAATTTGTGATCATTTGCTGTCTCTATAATGTAATTATCCTTTAATGAGTATTGTACAATACCTTCACTTGGTCCAAAATCACCAGTGGGCCATTGACACCAGATACAGTCTTGTATGCTGTGGACAGAACAAAATGTCAGGATGTTTACAGCAAGATGGTCAGGCTTCGTATTATTATCTAATTCCTCATATAAGCATGTGAAACAACCTGAGCATAACAACATACAGCAGAGAACAGCACCCTTAATCAAACCCCAAAACCTTAATCTCTTCGTACAACAAGTTCCATACACTAGAAGTGATAGCAGCACAGTATGATCACATTAAATCATCAGTCAAAATGTAGATGGGTGACAGTTATATTAATGCACTATACCATCATTAATAGGCAACACATTCTACACGCTTAGTGTTACATAATTATGAAATGTTGGAGCCAACACTTTTGGGATGAACTGGGATGAAGATAGCATGCCAGGCCTTCTTGTCCTCCATCAGTGTCTGACCTTACACATGCTCTACAGAATGAAAGGGCACAAATTCCAACGGAAACACTCTAAAACCTTGTGGAAAAAATTCCAGGAAGAGTGGAAGCTGTTATAGCTACATATACATGTGTGTGTACACAAAATTCTGAAAACGTTTTAACGAGATAAATTACATACATTTTTAACTAAGCCATCTGTAAACAAACCGTTCGCTCCTTTATCATTAGAATAAACCTAAAATCTGCACTGCTCCTTCAGACCTTATAAGGCCTACAGTTGGAGATGCTGCCATTTCCACACGAATATTTTTTCTCTATTCTAAAAGACACAATTTTCTACAACATTTACTTGTTGTAGCATGCAGGCTGAGATGCAAACCCCCAGATGAGCAGGATAATAGATGCAGAGCTGCCATCACCTGCCTCTGCCTCTTTGTAAATATACAGGATGCACTTGACATTATCCTACAGCGTTAAAAGGTTATAGGGCAGACACTGCTTAAAACTTAGAAATGCAAAAGAAGACGAGGGGACATCTAAAGATCTAAGAAGATCAAGCTGGTGCATTTAAGCTTGGTTTGTGTCCTGAAAAAGGCCATTCATTCAGATTGGCAGCTGCTGGGAGGACGTTAGAGTGGTACTGCTGCAGCCCGGAGAGCTAAAGGCTAAAGCATCGTTTTTTTTCTATTTAAACGATACTTACTCAGTCTGGGCTGGGAGATGTAGTCACGACTGACAGCCAGAGCGTGTTCCCGGGCTGCGACAGTCTTGTGGCCGCTAACAGCCGAGGAAATCTCGCTCACAGCTCCACTCACCATCCCCCGAAGAGCCTTCATGTTTCCTTTAGCCTAGCTGCCTCAGCTTCTGCAGGTCGTGACAGCAGCACTGCTGCACATGCGTAGTGGATGCTGCAGGCGCCTTCTAGTGGAGGGTTGGGCAATTAACACCCATTACATTTCGATTCGATACCAAACTATCACGTTTTAATACCGATACCAACAACGATATTTTTAAAACATCTTCATAAGGTAAAATAATGTATAGTGACCCCTTATAGTCACATGTGAACAAACCAAAGCACAGCTCGCAGTGTGAAATTCTTCTCTGCATTTTACCCATTCAAGTGAAAGAGTGGGCAGCCACCTTTGGGAAAAAGTGTGTGCGGATAATACCTTTTTCAAGCGAACATCAGTGGTGCCACTGGTAGTCCTTTCAGCAAGGATTCAAACCAACAGCCTTCTAATCCAGAGGTGGAGCCAGACACAGTGAGTATCCGGGGCGTAGCCCAGAGGGGGGTCTGGGGGGTGTCTGCCCCCAGAAATTTTTTTGGATTTCAATTTCCTCCATTCTAGTCCACTTTAAGGTAAACATGGCAAAGTTCATTTAACGTGGATTTGTATGCAAGGCAAGCTGAAAAGTGGGCGAATGCAGCGCTGCACAGGGGCATTGATTTCTACAGTATACTCTTCAGTGTTATGGAGTTGGCTACATGCTTTATCCAGGTGCCTTTTAGATCAGTGCCCCTGCACAGTGCTGCGTGATGTAAAATTCGCTTGAGAAGCAGTCTTGCGACCAGCCTCCACCCTGATTGTTAGGAGTGCAGTGCCACTTGGCAGCTTGTGAGACAGCAATCCTGCAATAGGTTAGCGTTTATCACACGTTATGAGATCTTTTTAAACATGTTATCTAAAACTAGGGCATTAATGACTACAGATTTTTCCTAGTCATTAGTTCATGAAGATAGTCTAGGTCGAGTTGACTAGTCATGATGACGTCAAACACATGCAGGAACAAAGGTGTCCAACACTGAATAACTTTTATTAAAGCTCTCTGTAACATTAACAGTCAACATGACATTTAAACTAAACAAAACAAAGACTGATACCTTGAAGGTTCTGGTAAATATACGTGTAAACAGAAAGTGGGAACAGTTTAAGCCCAGCGCTGCTCAGCTCCTCTGAACCAGACTCCCTGCACTGCTAGCATTAGCATGATAGCTAGAGGTGCCGTGCAAAACGTCTCCTGCTGTTTGTGTGTCTAAAGTGAAGGATCTCCACGCGTGTGATGTGTGTCTCTGTTCTCTGCCTTGTCTGTAGAGACGTCTTGTGTCCACTCTACGTGCCAATGGTTCCGCCCCTTTTATGAAGGGTGTGATTTGCATCAAATGTCAAAGTGCGCTAAACTGATGTGTTTACATCACTGACCTGGAACATCTGACAAGTTACTGGCAGCTGCTTTTGATGTATCACTAGTGGTTCTTTTTTTAAAGAATTGTCTTATGTCCATGGTAATGCTTGAAGCTACTTGAAGACAGAGACGAGTTCTGACAGACGAGTAGAAGGTAGACGTTAACGTTAGTGTTTAGAATACTAAGTTGGTGGAATTATGGGTTTGTAGTTTCAGTCCATTGAAATAAAAGCATTTTCAGAATGAGGAAAACGGGGGATTGTGCCCTATAATGAGTTTTAATGTATTTCAAAGGCAGCATATATTGTCAGGGTTGTCATTTTTTTAAAGCTTAAAAAGATTCTGGATTTTGTGAGATTTGGGCCTCAGTCCCCAAAGCCACTCCCAAGCTCTGCCAATCATGGAATAAACTCCCTCACCTTGAGCACACCAACTGTACATAGGGACTGTTAGGTTTATTCTGACATTTTGCACAGGGAAAACAGTAATTGTGGAGAACAAATCAGTTAAAGTTGCCCTTGTACTAAAGAAATTGATTTTTGTTTCGTCTTTTCAATGTGGCCTGTGCGTAGGTGTATGTAATTGAGAGAAGGCAGAAAGCAAACTAGACTGCATTTCCACAGAGAAAATGCTCAATGCACAGCAGTTACTTTTGGCTATGTTGTTCAGTTTAAACAGGTGTGTGTTAGGTGCGTGGCCCGAAGTCTCATAAGGTTTCATAAGGTTTGGCCACTGTATGGAATGAATAGAAAAATAATAAGGATAAAGTTGTTAATTAAACTCTGCAAGCAAACTAATTAGACAATATCACTAATAGTTATTTTCTGCAATTATTAATTTGCTTTTTTAAGAACGTGTCAAAAATAATTCTTTTGAAAATGACCTGTTTGTGTGGAACTTTTCTAAACACATTCATGTTAAAATATAATGATGATTTATGAAAAAAAATATTTAAGAAAGCTTCTTTGAAGTCTCGTCTTTATGATAAAGACATATCTGTAAGTTGAAAAAGCAAAAACAAAGGCATCGCTGAGGGCAGATTGAGTACATTTCTTAATTTATTGATTTATTTGAACATATCCATGAACTGGATTCTAATTTTGACATCTGCTTGTGGCTGGGTGATACATTACATTACAATGAGATTCCCTGAGCATATCATTGATCTTTCCGGTACTAAAGGACACTGACCAACTACATATACATTGGAGTGTGTAAAAATGTTTATAAAAAGAATAACAGCATTTTTTAAAGAAGAACAATATTTTAAAAATATGTCTCAGCTGGTTCATTTCTGTTACAACCACAAATAAATATTGCCATATCTAAATATCACTTGGTCTGAAATCACACAAGGCACTGGTCAGCTTTGCCTGGCTAATAATGCACACCAGCACTCAGAAAGTATATATTTTCCTTAATTTAATCCTTTGGAAGCAACAGAGGTTTTGTTTAATTATTTATATTTAGGTGTGTGTGTGTGTGTATGTGTGTGTGTGTGTGTGTATATGTGTTTGTGTGTAGGATAATTTGTTTCTTGCATTTGAACATGCATTTTCCCAGAAATGTGTCATTTTAAGTTTGTTTCTAGTATGTAATAAATGATATAATAGGACTTTTTTGTTTTACACTATAACAGTATAGTGTAGTTCTCCAATACCCCAAATTTTTAATGGATGTTTTTAGAGACATGTCCACATATGTCAGTATTTATATGTGTGTGTGTGTGTGTGTGTGTGTGTGTGTGTGTGTGTGTGTGTGTGTGTGTGTGTGTGTATGAACATGTGTATACACAACA
>JBBKCR010000034.1:1124776-1141019 GCA_037577295.1 Ladigesia roloffi | reverse complement strand
GTTCTTGGACCAGTCCAGTTTATTGTCGATGTGAACACCCAGGTATTTATAGTCCTGAACAATCTCCACATCCACCCTTCTAATGGACAAGGGAGTGACAGCAGATCGTGATCTTCTCAAGTCCACCACTAGTTCCTTTGGTCAGGTAGGTGAGGTAGTCCAGAATCCATTCAAATAGGATGGCATGCACCTGCATAGCAGACAGTTTGCTCCCCAGTCGGGCCGGCTGAATGGTGTTGAAGGCACTGGAGAAGTCGAAAAAAGTAATCCTCAGGGATGTACCTGGCTTGTCAAGATGGCTGTAAGCCCGGTGTAGCAGGTAGAGAATGGATGTTAAATAAGTTAAATACCCCTTCACAGTCTGGGACAGTTTGATCGTTTTTGTGGCTTGAATCCACAGTTTATCAGTTAATCTCTGAGTTTAGCGGGTACATTTGAGTTGAGAAACTACAGGCGTTTCCAGCAAAAATGGCATTACATCATTCTTTAAATGTCACCCAATAACTTCCTTCTCTCCTGCACAGTCCTCTTCACGATGTCCCCGGATGTGTCTCTTTGTTTGATCATGTTCTTTAGTGACAGTGCTGCAGCCACAGATGATTTAGCTGGTATGAGTTCTTCTCCTTTTGCTTTTGTTGTTTAATGGCAGTTGGCAAACAGCTTTTAGGTGCATTACAGGTAGTAATGCATTATGTCCAGGTATAAACGAAGTATAGACAAGAGAGAATTATGTTTTTTAAACAAGATAATAGTCACGTAAATAATTTGAAGTAAAATCATGTAGCCACTCAAAAATCCTGTCCCATCTCTACTGGACACCAGACCTCTTTACTGCACCCCTGCTTCAAGTTACATCCTTTTTTTCGCTCCTCCGTGCACACGTCTCAGCAATGGAAAACTGCACCTGCCCTTGATCTGTTTGGCATATGCTTTTATAGGAGACATAGAACAAATCAATTTTTATTCCACTTCCACTTTGGTCATGGGTTCCATTATATACAATATGCTTGAAAATCCTTCTTTAAATACATGAAAAAAAATGTGTCTGCAGTTTATTTTCTGTAGTAATTTTACCATGGTTGAAATGATATTTGAAAAAATTTTATGCCAATTTCTTGGAGATTTTTGAATCTGGGTTTTTTTTTTAGGGGACTGATCTAGTCTGCAGTAAATCCAGCCACATATGGGTCTTGAAAAATAAAAATTTGACCATGAATTCTGTTCAGTTGGCCCCATGGTGATGCTAATGGAATAGGTTGAATAGGTCAGGTGAATGGTGTTTGTGTGTGTGGTGTGTGTGCCTGCATGAACATGAATTCTGTTCAATATCATGTTCATTGCTTACAATCTGTCATTGCCTGGCCATTGTTGTCACAACACAACGCTTTAAAGTCTTCAAAACTTGTCTCCATATTGACAGAATTATTTCACCAGATGACAGTGTGTTGTCTGTCTATATTCACCGTTGTTTTGTTGATGCGGAATGCTGTTTTGACACTGAGTTGTCACAATGCTATTGTGTCTTTTACATTTCATCCTTGGTTTTAAGCCACTTTTCAGTTCCCTAACAATCCCCTTGCTTCCATTGTCATGAACACATTTGTCTCCATGACAACAACAAATATCAAATGAAAAATATTCACTAAAACCCAGTGCCCTTGTAGAAGACATAGAGAGCAGCACATTCCTAAATGCTTTTATGATTGAGATGGATGCTAATGATGACTGTCCTGAATTAATAGTTGGTGACATTTTCCCACTGGATATTCTGGGATGCCGTTTGTGGTGTTTGCCGTTCTTAACATAATGATCTTTTTAGCTTCTGTATCTGCTGTCTGCAAGTAAGGGTTTTACTCTGCAGCAAGCCATTTATTTTCCACTTCAGAAGAGTATAATCACAAAACTGCCTTTAAATTCTGAACTCGTCGCCGCCCCAAGTGAGCTTTTTGCTGGGCTACAGTGACTTAATGGTTTAGAAACTCAGTAGAAACAAATGGAACACGACTCACCATACTTGTGAGAAGCTTTACAGACCAAATATGTAAGACCACAACCTGATAAAAGCTGATGAAGACTGAATGTGGGAAACAAGAAACAATCGCTTACTGACAGAAGCAAAGGTGATCTGCTTTCCCTACGGCTGTCCTATTTAGTTCTTTTTATTTTCTGCATTAGTGTCCCCTGTCCTCTTTTGACCCAGCAGTGCAGTTGTGAGAAACATCCGAAGAAAACATGTGTGTACAACAGTTGCATAATCTGCCAAAGATCTCAGGCCATAGATCTCCGTCTCCTCCGTTTCTCCTAGAGCAGAATATTAAAGTGGGAGGAAAGCGGATATACCCTGGGGCCTCTCTGCTTTTTAGTGTAATTTGTGTTTTTCCCTTTGCACTGAGGGAATGCAATATCAAATTTCAGGACAGACTTTTCCATAAAAGTTTCAGCACCTGAAAAAAACGTTCTGTTCTATTATGAATCTGATTGCCCCGTTCCCAGTGAAGACCTAAACATGTCATGCTGGGCCCAAAAATCATCTTAAATATAGTCAGTATATCTTATAGTTCTCATTATGAGATCATGTCTCATTAAAATTGACCCACATTTAGATATTTTTACTTACATTTCAAAGTTATTTTTTAATATTCATAAAAATAATAATGATGATGATCATCATTGTAGTTGTCATCAATATGCATGTTTTAAGTAATATTGTCATATCTAATTTAATAACTGTTTTAAAAATGTATGTGATTTTCTTTTTATCAAAAGTTGCATTCGAACCACATTTATTCCTGTTACTTTGTAAGACTGTTACTATGCCTTTAAAAACAAGTAAAAGCATCTAGAAAGAGTCAGGATCAGAATCAGAGTCAGAAAACTGTATTGATTCTGGAGGAAACTCACATCTACAGTCAGTTTAAACCTCCAATTCACTTGGAATTCCACACACACACAAGACCAAGACCCAGAATTGGACCCCAAAACCTGAAAGTGTGAGGCATCTGTGGAGCCCACAAAATAGAATTTAATGTCAAAATAAATGCAATAAATGCTCTGTACCTAATACTTTGTACATAATATTATGGACACACTCTGTACAACACTAGAAATTTAGAGTGGAAAGATATTAGAGATAATAATCAGATTACTCGCGGTTCAGAAAAAGTCGAGCACCGTAACAGGCCTGCGTTCAGGCTTCTCGCATTTATCTTACTCTTCCTGTGCTTTCCTCCCTAGTTTGTCCCACCCCTTTGTTTTGCTGGGTGGAGTAACAGTCCCATGTCACCGGAGACCTGTCCCGCAGGAGCCTGACCTGTCACCATGGCACCATTTCTTGTCCTGGAGCAACACGTTCACTTCTCCTCACGGTGTCGGGGAGAGCCGTCAGGGCTTCTGATACAAGAACAGCGCGGCTCTTTCAGGTGGGAGTCTAATGTGTTCTTGTCTGAGAATTTAGTGGAGATATTTAACAACACCAGCCTGTTTTCCCAATTAAAATGTTTTGACATTTTATTGCACTTGGGAGCAACGACTGCAAGCACTTTGCCTCATAAATTATTCATGTCCAGCACTACCTGTAGCCGAGCTGGAAGGCAACCTGTTTGTGAATTTAAAAGGAAGCAAAAGGCTTGTTTTTTTCACCTCCCCTGATATTTTAACTTTAAGCAGGCCGCACGGCTGTAATCAGAGCTGAAAGGAGCTTTCTTGATGTGTCGCCACAGGAAAGCGGCACGTCCAGCAGGGGTTTCAACCAAATAGCCTGAAGTCAAACGTTGGTGGGGAGGAACAGGTGAGTCTCTGTGTTACGCTGGTTTCAGCTTGTTCTGCCACATTTGCATCTGAACCGATAGCAGCTTTGGAATTTGAAGGACATTTCTGTACATTAAGTGAGGTTTCTGGGAGTGTGACAGTGGGTTTTTCCGTGACTTTAATGTTGCTTGAAGGAAAGTGCTCCACTGTTGTCACCGTTGGGCTCCTAAATGCCCACCGTTATGTGCAATAGTCTATCATGTGCAGAAATGTTTTTATTGGGTGCTATTACAATATCATTATGTAAAATCTCACACCATCATACATCCACACACCATCACACACACCATCACACATCCACACACCTTCACACACACCATCATACATCTACACACCTTCACACACACCATCATAAATCTACACACCATCACACAAACCATCACACATCCACACACCTTCACACACACTATCACACATCTACACACCTTCACACACACCATCATAAATCCACACACCATCACACACAGCATCACACATCTATACACCTTCACACACTCCATCATACATCTACACACCTTCACACATCATCGTGTACATTTCAAGGGGTCTGTGGGGTTTTATAAAGTATTCAACGGTGGTTGCTGATTAACACATCCTGATGCAACTCTGTGATGTTTTCTTTTCTTTATTCTGAAGGTAGTAAAAAGGTATTAAAAGGAATTAAATTTTACCTTAGTATTGCTGTATATACCCTGCATATACAGTACACATCTTCAAACACACCATCATACATCTTCACAAGTGGAGGCAAGTGGAAGCAAAGCGTTCAACCATAACTTTTTGTGAAACATGCTAAGCATTTATCTGCATGCAGGTTATACTTTTGGTCCTGCAAGTTGGTCTGACAAGTGTTTTTTATTTGGCAGATGTGAGCACTTTAAAAGAAAGTGAAGAAAGGTGAACCGTTCACAAAGGTTCAGAGTGAAAGGCACAATGGTTGCAGTGTTGTTATGGTTACTGTGCACATGTTGTGCAAGGTAATTCTCACATCACCTTTACAGAAACAGCTTAGCTTGAACAGAGTCCTGATATCACCAAACTGGAAACACCGCAAAATTCTAAAAACAGCTCATGTTTAAACTCTTGCACCTGAACTTTTAAAAACTACTGATTGGACGTGCAACATCTAAATCACTGTGACAACTGAAGAACACATATGTTTCCACACGAATACTTGTGACAGGGTGAAACCACTCTCCATCACCCCATAACCACCACCACTTTATTCAGCAGAGATTTATTCTTAATTAAACAACCCCCCCTGTCTTAGACCCCGCATTGATTTATTTTATTTCCAGCTCAAGAAACACACTCGAACTCCCATAACATCTTCAGCGTTTCGACGGAAATCTGCTTGTATATTTTCCATCTGCTTCTTGAAATTATGAAAATTATAGGTCTTATATGTAAAGGTTAGCATTATTTTTGGCTGGTGGACTACTCTCTGTCACACACACACACACATATTCATGATGGTATTTTACTTTTGTGGGGACATTCAATTTATTAAAACAAACCTTTACCGTAATCTCAAGAGCCTTAACTTCCATAAGTGGACTCATATCTCTCCCAGTAGAATTTAGGATCCAGTATGAAATCCTTACTCTCCTTGCATGGCCAGGCTCCTCAATACATTTTGGATTTCCTTCAGCTTTACACCACTAGTTGTGCCCTGAGATCCACCTGACAAGTCCTTCTTTCTGAAGACGTGTGTGGGTCATGTATTTCAACATGTTGCTGGACCAACATGACCGATAAGACAGGTGCAATCATTACAACTGCCCATCTTACTTTCTTAATAACTGCAACCATTCTGATTCCTCTAATCCCAATTTTTTTGTGAAAACAGTACACTTTTCATGAGGACCTGCTAAATGTCCTTACTTCTACATATATATCTGAATTCGTATTACTATCAGATGCTTCTGGACCAAGAGGTCATTGATTCAAATCCTACCTTCTGCATAACACCACTAGTTTCTTGAGCAAAACTCTTAACCCCAAGTTGCTCCAGGCAGACTGCCCCCTGTAGTTATGGAATGGAAGTCGCTTTGGATAAAATTATCTGCTACAGTGCTGTAAATGTAAATCTCATCGCTGTGCAGACAATGATCCACCAACCAACTGATGATCCACAGGTATACAGGAACCCTGCTGTATCTAAACTCCATTGTACTGTTTCTTACAGGGTTGTATATAAACCTTTCACTGAAATGTATCATCAAACAGGCAGTAATGCTTGTTCTTCATCCCAGCTGTAAGTTTATATCCATATAGATGTTTTTGTATGGACAGTTGCCTCTTTCCAAGTTGTGATGACAACAGTTTGACCAATCAGAAAGCAGTGATGCAGCCAGCCTGGCTACAGGCCACTTTTAGCCCTGCCGTCGAGCAGCTGGGATGTGGGTCACTTTACTTGTAATGTTCGCCATATGGCATAGTTCTTGTGCCAGTGGAAAAGCACCACAATACCTGCTCACTGGTGCTCATGTGAGGGTCCTGATCATAAGGCAGCTAACAAAAGAGACAGAGCAACAGACTGACATTCATTACTGTCTATAATTGCAGAGCTGCAAATTGCACCTGGAATGAATGAATGATGATGGTAGATATAAGGTTTGTGCACTTAATAAAATAGCCAGTGTCTGCCCTTCATCAAAGAATCATCATCTGAAATGTTCCTCGGGGAAGTGAAAGTGTCTCTTTCATGGTACTTCTCCACGAAACCCTTTTTGGCGCTTTTATTTTAGCTGGGGTTAGTGCAGAGGCCCGATAAGATCTGAGTTTGTTTCATAACATGTGCGAGCAGTCAGCCTGCAGATAGAGGCTCTTTTGTGCGCCTCTGCTGTAATCGTGTTTTGATGGTCGATCCTCACGCTAATGTGGAATCTCCATCTCAATGGAAATGTGCTTGGACAGGCATTTTGTCTAATCATCAGCACACACTGACTAACTGTGTTTCTGAACAATGCTGGAAAACTCATTCTTTCTCTCTTTTTTTTCTGGTGTCTCCGCTTTGCCAGGCCTAAGCGTTTGTCTTGAGATCCCCGAGCGATTGAGTGGGCTGGAGTCTCACACAAAAGAACACCCAAGCATGAATTCAGATCGTACTTTGCCTCTTAGGGACTCTCTCGGCACTCCTAATCTTATGAATTAGGGCTCCATCAGGCTTCTTGGCCTGGATGTATAAGTTTTAAGAAATTAATTACAATCCTATAGGGCAGCATTTCTCAAACTTATTATTCCTGGGGACCAGTCATGTCGGCTGCAGGGCTCTGTATAAACAATTACACCCCCACGCATATCCGAAAAAATTGATAGATAGATGGACAGATAGATATTACTATAGACAGATAGTATGATTATTATTATTGGTGTTATTATTATTTCTATTATTATTACAACACTACAATTACTGTTACTTTTAGTATTGGTTTTATTAGGGCTTATACCTATTTAAGAACAATATTAAACTGGACCTAACAAGAGTGCTTTAGCTAAATTTGAGATTATTTCCAAGCAAACATTTTATTACCTTGTAAATATGAAGATATGTAGTCATTTGACTGGAGGTATTATTATTATTATTGTTACTAATTATTTTATTTAAATGTTTACACATGCATACATTTTTCAGCTTTATGCTTTTTTAACTACAATTTTAAAACTGCCAAATGGTGCTCAATGTGCAGATTGGCTTTAAATCTAAATTAAATTACAGGTTTAGTCACCCTCAGGGATTATTTGGCAAACAAAAATTTTTATCAACATTTTAATGTGATGGGTTCTTGTCTGCTTTCTCGTCGCTAACTGGTCGAAACGATAAGACATGCTGATAGAGCCGCTCGGAGCCAGTGTTCTGAGTTTTTCTGTTTCTGTCCCTTGTTTTCGTGGCTGCTAGTTAGAGCTGAGATCGCTCCAAAAATGAACCTGACCGGGCCGGGTTCAGGTCCAAGCAGAGAATCTAAGATCTACTGCCAGTGAAGAAAAGCGAGAGAGACAGATACATGGAGAAGAAGGGTACAATTTGGGGGACGCCTCAGAGAGAAAGAATCCAGACTTGCTTGCTATTAACACACCATGAATTATTGATAGCTCTATTAATGTCTGTGTGTTCATGAAAAGTTTGGAGCAAAAGAGACATAAAGAGGGACGCTGAACATTCGAGGGGGCGGGGCACGCAGTGACTGTAGCGCTGAGATCAGACCTGGATGTGACTGAATTTTTATTGGTGTAGAACCAAGGCTCTGCGGACCAGTAGAAACGCTCTCACGGACCGGCACCGGGCCACGGCCGATAGTTTGAGAAACTGTGCTATATGGTTCAGGAGATTTTTTTATATTTTCCCAAGAACTTTAACACGCACATTTCAGTCATAACAATGTTTCTTTAAAAGTATAGCCATTATCAAATTCACCCAATTATCTCAAATAAACTCCAACATATGTCTGGTTTGTTGCTTTAGTTTTTATTTATTGGCATGTTAGTTTAGCTATGAGGTTAAATGAAGCTAAAATGTTTAGTTTAATTTTAAAATACGATGTTAAAATGTCTTTAGGGGACAAATTGTGGCTGTTCTGTGGTTTCTCTCTAAAGAACCCATTTTGGCATACTTTATATTAAAGAGTTCAGCAAGTCAGTGGCTTTAATCTCTCAATCTTTACAGAAACATGGAAAGAATCTTCAGTCAAACACAGGGGTCCTGGTCCACTTTATCCATATTCTGCTTGCTAACCCTGTCTGTTAGTTCAGGTATGTCTTCATTTTCCCTGACCCTCTTTTTCTTATTAGTAAAGGTTTCTTTATTTATGGTGTAAACATTTCATCTCCTGATGGTTGTTTCATAAATATGCAGTTGTGTTCATTGCATGAACTGATGCATGTCCTCCTCCGATGGTGAACAGATGTGACCCTGGCGATGAGAGTGACCTCCGTTGGGCCCCAGACCTTACAGCTGGCCCAAGGGGAAAGGGCGACAGTGGAATGCATCTACACTCCAGACAATGAGGACGTAGGAGAACTGGACATTGAGTGGTCACTGGTAAATCCAGACACCACAAAAAAAGATCAGCTGGTGAGTACAGCTAACAAGTTCACTTTTAAAAATGAAAGACATTAGACAGGTTTTTTTTGGATAGATGCCATAGAAAAACCACTTTTGGATCCTTTAAAGAACATGAAAGGGGAACCTTCTGTGGAATCATTCCAAATAACTCATTTTTGAAACTGTAGGTTTTTGGGTTTAGGCACCTTTAAGCCAGGTGCCCTTGTGATAACTAAAAATATGCAAATGAGGCTTTCAGGTGGTGTATCCATCTTTGTGAAAGCTCAATCAATGGAAGAGCTCAATCTCTGCTGTCTGGCCAGGACTCTAAGAGGGCATAATTAGCCTTGCACTCTCTGGCTGGGTGGAATGACTTTCCCTCTCCTTCCAGTCAGTGTTGGCATCTGTTAGTTGGCACAACACAATTGGCAGTTAGTGTTGTCCTCCACGCTGTCCAATGATGTTGCTTTAACAGCAGTTCATAAAGTGTCTCTGAGGAAGCACATGCCAGTCCTCCCCCTCCCAGCCTGGGTTATGAACACAGTGAAAAGTGCTTGAGTGGTTTTATGCTAGTTGCCGGCACATTCACCCAAAAGCTGTTTAAGGACCCCTGTCATGGAAATCCAATTGTGTTAAGCTGCAAACAAAAGCCTGTTAAAAATGTAAGCAGAATCAGAAACCTTTATTGATCCCGGAGAAAACTGCTTATGCCATGACTGCACAGTCTCACATTGACGAGAACAACATAAAATATAATTTTAGAGTCTGAATAAAACGCTCCAGAAAATGCTTAGCAATAAAAATGCTTAGCAATAAATTCACTATGCTATGTGCACACAAAGCTGGATCCACAATGCTGTGCATAGTATGAGAAATCAATGTAAATACTATAGGTAAATAAAATGTTTTGACATGAGTGTTTTTGTAGTAACATAAATAACTATTTTAACTTGTGTCCAGCCTACACCACATTAGCTCTGCCCACTCATATGGAGTGTTTAAGCATGGACAACTGTTCTGATTGTTAGAGAGGCTGAAAAATTGCCATCTAAAAGTGAAAGTTTTAGCTTATTTTGATTAACAGACCCACATAAGCATCATTAGTGAATGCTAAACTAATATAATGTAGGACAGGGGCAGCTTGCGAAAATCTTAGGGTTGCACAGACATTCTAAAATGAATCTTGTTAGGCTCATCTTCTGGAATTTTACTATGTGGAGAAAATTGAAAATATAAATGTGTTTGTTTTGTCCATCAGATCATATCCTACTCAGGTGGAAGTAGATACTTCCATGGCACCCCAGCATTAACAGAAGGAGTGAACTTCACAGCCACTGACCCCTCTCAGGGTGATGCTTCTCTCACGATCGACTCAGTGAAGGAGGCCCATGCTGGAACATACCAGTGCAAAGTGAAGAAATCTCCCGGAGTGGACATGCACAAGGTCTCACTGGTGGTTTTAGGTAATGTACATTTCCTCGGTAGGCAGAGAATCTAATAAAACTTTATTTGAATAATTTAATACCAAATGAAGTAAGCAACAAGAGTGGGCAGGAACTGGCCAATAATACCTTCACTGAAAGACCTGTACTTTTCCTCTCAGGTGTTTTTATTTGTTCTTGACAATGACTCAGCAGAATGAGCTTTCAATGAAACATGCTGAACAGCTTTTTGCATTTGCATATCTCTCTTTATCTGTGTTGAGAAGCCGTTAAACAAGTAAAACAGACTTTTCTCTACAAGGAAACACTTTAAAGAATGGAGCCTTCTACCATCTGCTTGGATTATAACCTTCACATTCAGTATACACATAAAAATGTATAAAATTTTGTCTGAAAACGTTTTCATATCAGTTTTGTTTTCTAATCTTAGGATTACACACTTATTGTTCATATTTATGATTGCAAATACTATACTGTATCTGGACTGTAAAGAGTGAATAGTACATTTGGTACATGGAATAAATCGATTTTCCATGTTGCAACCACCTCTGCTAACAGCCTGCAATGATTTTTTTCTTCCTCAGCAGTTCTTTTCAGGCATACATTAGCACCTCACCTCACACTCTGTCTTCCTATTTTGACAATTTCCAAAAAAGTTCAGCCTGTAAAACATATAAACATGCCATTCTTTTACAAAGTCATAAGGAGCCTTTGCTTAATGGTTTCTCTCACTAACATTACATAAGTATACATATTTAAAACTGGGATTTACATAATAATAACACAAATAAGGAAAAAAACAATGCTTTTTTTGCTACCCCTCTCAAGGACACAGTAGAGTCTAGAGAGCATTAGTAGAATGCCTTAGATCCATCACATGTGCTTTTTCCATTATTTTGTCTATGCGCTCTGAACGTCCACAGCATTGATTTTGCTTTTTGCTTCGCCACACTCAGCATTTTCCTTATTTCGTTTGTGTAATTCAATCTCCCTCTGTATTACTTTTCTTAGGCCACCAGCCACCTTGCGTTCACTCCCAACCCAATAGTGCCTCCAATCTTTTGCTCTGCGTGTGATTTCCTTTACCCTTGCTGAGTCTGTCCTCCGGTTCTTCGAGCAAAACTCTTGGAGGGAGCCGACAGTCTTATTTATTTTCTTTTTTTTGCTTAACAACTTTGAAAGTTTGCTGTTCATCTGTTGTAGAGTGAAGTGTTGTTACTGAATGTGGTTTTTAAGGTCTGTCACTCTTCACTTTCCATCAGAGAGGCCAGGGGTGCCCCGGTGCTGGGTGGAGGGTGAGGAGGCCGTCGGTCAGTCGGTGTCCCTTCACTGTAAGTCTGACCAGGGGTCCGGGCCGCTCCAGTATCAGTGGAGGAGAGAGAGCGGTGGCCCCATTCCTCCCTCCGTCACGCAGAGTGAGTGCGACCTCTAGTGCTGATGGAATATTGCACTAATTCATCATCAGTGTGGCTGGCCAATGTTGCATGGACTTTTAACTCTTTAATACTCCAAAGACCATCAGTAGGTACTAGAACCTACAGTCATAGCAAATGACTTTTGTTTTCAGTAATATTAGGTCGTTATTGTTAAGATTGTGTATAAAATCAATCAATTATGAGGCTCTTCATAGGTATCAACTAATTAGTATCTGCAAAAAAAGGCAATCAAATGAGACCAGAATCATAAGCAAATATGTAGACAGGCCTGAAACAGCTGTGGAAGCTTTAGAACATGGTAAATGCAGTTACAGTATAATGAATATTACCAAATTAGAGTACCTCTCATTTGTAACTTGGTAATTACATCCCAGACATCATTAAATCAATGTTAGTGGACACAGTATATGTCTATCATATGTTTTTACTTTTCGCTTCCAAAGACCCTAATGAACCTTTAATTAAACAACTTCAAATACCTCCTATCATGGATAATGCTAGTTTCGTACCTATAAAATAAAAATGCGTGAATAATATATTACAGATTAACATATACATAGTTGGTAAATAAATATTTGGTAGATTATAGAGTCAAGTACAGTAATGTGTAAAAATATTATAGAAATATATATTTTAAAAACCTCTATATGAAATGGAAGATTCTATATGAGTAGGCTTGCAAGCGTCTCTAAGAAGTATACATTTTCACTTTAAATGGTTTCAAAGTTTATGCCATTGTGTCGACATTTGACTCAAAGCCTTGAAAAAGCTGCTTGTTAAAGCAAAGGTCTGAGAATTTAATCTAAAGGCCAAAAACAACCTGGGTTACTTTTAAACAAGCAATCTCTGGAGTTAACCTTCAGAAAGCAGAGCAGTGATTTTGTTCATGTGTTTTTTTCATTCAATTAACCTGTTTCTTTTAAACTGGAAACCGGTGACCATAAAGAGTGTGGGTTTTTACATACTTCTCTTTGGGGTGAGTTTTGGGAAAATATTGCAGCCTTGGACATTTAAGTTAATTTCTTTTTCGGATCTGAATATACGTTGTATAGTATTAGAGGGTCTTCACAATGTGAAGCTTATATACATTAAAACCTTTTTGTAGTATTAGGGTATATAGTGTTTTATAGTATTATTTACATAACACTGTTATAGTATTCATGAGATTATTGTCTTAATAGTATTACAGTATTACAGTATTCAGTTATATTCTATAAATATAACATGTGAGCCTGCAGCAACACTGTAGACTTTTACTCAAAACACCTGACCCAACTCAAGCAAAGGTTTATAAATACTTGATGGTTGGGAGAGTAGCTTACAGTGTGAGTCAGGGGGAAGGGCTCTGCAAGGACTATTGTCTTTAATGGAATAAAGGCTGTGTGAATGATACTTTAAATTGGATCATAATAGCCTTTGGCAAGTTCCCTGTAAGCATCGTTTATAAATTTGCTGTAACTCTTTTATTAATATCCATGTTAGGCATGGAAGACAAGCTGCTTGAAATATTGTAAAATTAGATGAAAAACAAAGACCAAGGGTGTCAGTGGGTGCCAGATAATTTCTTTAAAATTATTTTCACTACAAATGATGCTGTGAAAGAGTTTAGACTTTTGGACCATGTAGTTCAATCAAATCTAGGCATAAATAGCATGCTGTAAAAAGAAGGTCAAGGGTCAAGTATCTGTTTTTATTTTTATCTTGCGCTTCACTCTGTTGTTAGACTCCATCGTTGGGGAACTGGTCATCAGCAACCACTCTGTGGAGCTGGCTGGTATCTACTCATGTGAAGTAGCCAATGCTGTTGGAAAACAGCGCTGTCGACTCAATCTCCAAGCCATAAAACGTAAGTTGATATATTGTGATGACATTGATGCCCTATAATACCATAACACATCAATATTATCACAATATAAAGAAAAAGACACTATATCGCCCAGCCCTGGTGTTAGTAGACAGGGTCTGATGAAGGTGAGAGTTTGATATCCATGTGCTATGATTTCAAATGTTATTTTATAGATATATGTATTGTCCATTATGGACAGTGATGATCCCCCATTCCACAGTGTGGTGGCTGAACTAAGAAGTAGTTTTAGCCACAGACCTTTGAAAGCCTTCCTTATTACTGAGCCTTCCTTATTATAAATATGAATATATAAATATGAATAAGTAAAATAAATACACTGATATATATATATATATATATATAGAGAGAGAGAGAGAGTACAATATGTGTATTTGTATTTGTATTCAATTAAAATTCCAAATAGGTGTAAAATTCCAGCTGTCTAACATAATGAGCTAACAGAGATACGTAAACAGATTAAACACGACAGCACCCGACTGCAGAAGTCAATAATGCAGCATAATGGAATAATCTCTCGATCAATCTCCACTTTCCGAAAGTTATAAACTGTCTCCAGAACCCAGTTAAGGTACAAAAATCTATTCAAAAAAATAGTGATGCAGTTAAGTCTTCTCTGTTGCTGCGTACATCAGCCTGTCTCTATCACTATATATATATTAATATATATTATTGATAATGTAATTAATGGTGATGATGATGTTGTTGATGATGATTATCATGATTAATGTTACCAAAATGTACCATAACATTAAACAACCTCAGTGTGTTATTTTCCTTGTTGTGCTGCTATTAACTGCTAATCTATGTGCTGATATCTGTTATGCCATGACTACTATCTAAGTGTGTCTGTGTGTGTGTTTGTGTGTGTGTGTGTGTATGTGTGTTTTGTATGTGTATATGTGTGTTTGTGTGTGTGTATAGCTCCAAACAGGGCAGGGGTAATTACTGGCACTGTGTGTGGATGCTTGCTGCTGATCGTGATCATCGCTATGATTATATGGCTCTTGGTGTTTAGATGGGAACAAAAGGGGCACGAGAAAGAGACATCCAATGACATCAGGTACTGACACACTCTACCATCTGCTGGTCTACACAGCGAGGCAAAGGCCACAGCTAATGTTCCTGATCCTTGTTTGGATCCTGCGTAGGCACTGTTCATTTTTTACCTGCAGTTCTTCTTTAGCTTTAATCCCAAATTCCACAGCGCATCACTTCCGTCTGCTCCAACTACTGCTGTTAAATATAACACTTTGTACTTCTAAGTGCATGTAAGTCCACATCCACCTCAGAGAGCACATTTCTGCTCATTGTAATGATTAATCTAAAAACAGGGAAAAAATAGCACAAAATGTGGCTTGTGCAACAGTCATGAAATATGTTGTGATTCGGTTTGATGTTAAATGTTGCAAGCGACCAGAAAGTGTGCTCTAAAATTGTCAGAAAAATGTCAGATTTAAATGTGGTGCTTTTAGAGGCTGTCAACAGATCTTTAACAACTCTATCCTTAGAAAACAACCTGTAAAAAAAGTTACCATTACACCAAACATGTATCACCATAAGGAAGATGTAGAGGAGCATACATTATTGTTTTTATTGGTACATAGAATAGAATGCATCATTTGATGATAAACTGTTGTAAATGCCTGCTACAGAAACATGTGGACCTAAAACTCAAACAGAAGCCCATACTTAATCCATTCCTAATACAAACTCAAACTCTTTGGACTATCAATTTTAGTGGATGGTTTAAGAAATTGAACAATTGTAGATAATCTATAGGGAGTGGTCAAAATACGGTGGGACTTTCTCCATCTTCCTGCTCACTTCACAGATGCTCCGCTCAGACTGTACTGAGTGAAGAAGTAACTATGCATTTCTGTATGTGACCCCCCTTTCAGGGAGGACGTTCCAGCACCCAAGAGCCGCTCAACCAGCCGTGCCACTAGCTTCCACTCGGGGGTGGCCTACAAGCAGATGGGCCAAACTGACAAACTCCAGCCGTCTCCCACCAGCTCCAGCTACACCGCCGAGAAGTACGACAGCAGATTCGGCCACATTGTGTGAGACACTGGGCCATGTGAAGTTAACTTCATTATAATGATAAATTGATGTGGTACAATATTCTTTATGTCCTTTATGGTGTGAAGTTTCAATAGTTCCCCCACTCTTAATGATGTTAAAAGTTTTGCCACTTAGAAAGTTACATTTTAAAATACATTCTGGGTACAGTTTGCCTGAGGACTAAAGAAATATAGATAACAGATACTGATCGTCAGTTTTCCTTTGTTATTCGGCACTAATTGCGAATGCAGAGATAAGGACATTACACTGGCTTTCCTGGTGTGACATCGCTTAGTCAATTATCTGGTGATAAGACTCTAATCAGCAAAGAATTTTAAAACTCGATTACCATGCCTGCCCAAACCAATATTGTGAATAAGACACAAGCAGAATGTGAGTTTTCCAGTTTTTTCCAGTTGTGGGACCGTATGTGTTCAGTAGCTACAGTGCTTATGAATCAAACCTGAGGTCTGAGGACATTTCTCTCCAAACATCTATTTAAAATTAGGCCTATTGGAGAACTATACTGCATGTTTTAGTGTAGTGTAAATTTCTATAATTTTTATATTTTGTATACAAATGTTCC
>JBBKCR010000034.1:1090855-1115389 GCA_037577295.1 Ladigesia roloffi | reverse complement strand
TATATATAAATATATATATATATAAAGTTTTTTGTGTGGGAGAGGAGGAATAAACTCTACACAGCGACAGATTTACAGCCACATTAAATATCTGCCTTGTGTTTAGTAAAGCATAAAAATAATTTATGGCTATTTAGAATTGTTAGGGCACTCCAAGGCACATAAATATGATTAAGAGAGATGTATCAATACATTGCAGTCGTGAGTGGCAGAACAAAGAGAAGTTGCGAGGGCGGCGGGGAGACTCGGCCCATACAGAAACAGATCTGTTGTTTTATTAAAACAGGAAAAATAGATTTATAATTGAAGGACTGAAAGGTCCACCAAAGTGGATCAGGCAGTGATCTTGAGGGTGAATTCTCCATCTGACTGAGAGAAACAGAGAGCAAAGGCGAGGGAGGGAGAAGGAGGGGGGAGAGAATGTGACGATGCATACTACAAGCAAATATTAATTGGATCTGCTAGCCAGCAGCCACAATAGTATCAATGAATAAAAGACAGTGCTTACACACATTAATGCGAGGGGTGTATCTGAAACTGCACAAAGCTCAGCGACGTTGAGAGCAAGTGCACAAATTTTAGCCTCAGGTATTTTGCAACAGCATCCATCCATGGACAGTATTTAGTTTTGATGAAACTTTGAACATTTTATGATATTTTAAATGCCTGCATACTAATAACACCCCAAACTGTTCATTTTAGATGCAAAAAAATGCAAATGTAACTACTGCCATTACAGTTTTTGTTTTGCACATCCTCTAGAGTCTGTCCGCACACACCTGGGAAACCCTGCACGCTGTTCTGTGGGAAGTCCTGTTCTTTGGCAGGGCTCTCCACTCCAGTCCTGGTGGGCCAGTGTCCAGCATGTTTCAGTGCTTTCACCACACAAAGATTGTGCTAAGCCTCACAAATATGTTGAACCAGGTGTGTTTGAGCAGGGAAATCACTAAGCCCTCCTGGATTCTGTGCTGGATGCTGGGCATCCTGGATTTTTTGGAGCCATACAATACGCCATACAATTTTAACTGTTCTCTATCTGCAGAAGAATGTCCTTATAATGCTTCTGCATCACCAGTTTCTGCTAGAGCCAGACATCCAAGATCAGAACTGTTTTAAGAGCGTGCATAGTGAATGGTGATAAACACTACTGCAGGTAGAGAATGTGAATGAGACAACCGAACTTGTAAGTAGTGTGACAGTGTCAACTATGTTTTTCTTGTTTTCATTTTATTATTATACTTTTAATATATATATTTTTTTATTATTATACTTTTATTTTCTTTATTTGGCTTCTCTCCTCCGACGACAGATTTTTAAATACGGGCATAATACCAATGTCAAAACATTTGTTAATAATATCTGGTGCAGTGCATGTGTTTTCAGATTTTTTATCTGTTGATCAGTTGACCAGAGTACTGATTGTTAGGAAAATAAAGATTTGTGGTCCAATTTTTGGCTCTGTAATATATGGGGAGAGAAAGCGAATGGTCAAGGTGCCCTCAAATTGTGTGTCTGAGAGGGAGTCTTTGAAGACTCAGCCAAACAAACATGGAGCAAAACACACAGCAGTCTTATAAACAGGCTATAAAGTGCTTAAACTCAGGTTGGTAATAAAAAAGACTTGTGTCACTGTGTCACAGTTTGTGAATGTAGCTATGTGTTCATCCATCCTTAACCATAAATGGCTTGGTAAGAGGCAATGAGTTGTCGCCCCCCTGGTGCTGGAGCAGTAAGATGCATTTAAGAGAATCTAAGAGTGCTGGTTTGAATCCGCAGTGTCGGGAAAATCTTCTTTAACACAAACTTGTTTTGCCTGGATGTCTCCAGACTTTGGTTTTAGAGCAAAAACACTTTCCATTTTTTCATGGAAATGCATCTGTAACTGTGTCTCTATTGTGTTTATTGTAATGATTGCAGGAGTGGGCCAAAGAGGAGTACAATGGAGGATGTCCTGTCAATGTCATGGTCCCAGGCATGCTAACATACTACCATCCAGGCCTTCGAAAGCCTTGTGGAAGGTAAAAGCACATTTTTACACATTCTCTCAGAAGCCTCCAGCATCTCCCAGTTGTCGTTTCCTGTTCTGTATATACTGCACATCAAAGGCTTTTAGACACCAAACCTTTCAGAATAATAAGAACATGTTTTTCTTTATTAGTCTTTATTAACCAGTACTGATTAATACTTTTATTGATATTCCATAATTGAATGCAAACAAGTAATGAAAAGAGTTATTGCAGTTATCAAAGTAATCCAAAACGAATCTGTAAAACTGAAGACCTACCTGAAGGGCTGAGGGAACACACCCAAAGGCTTTTATCTTTTTCATGTCAACCCTCGTCAGCACTCAAATGTTTGTTGAAACTAAATTTGAATCACAATTAGTATTGATCCTAGAAGACATTTCTAATGATAGTACAGACACACAGAGATACAGTCACAAGAACAATAAAACAACAGTCTAAATAAACCAAAAAGCATGTACAGAAAAATATACACTATGCTATACATGCATTTCAGTGTAAAAATACTATAGAGACTAGTAGTAATAAGAGATGTACTACTAACACAAATGATGGTTAGGAGTATGTTTTTTTCATATAGTAGAGATCAGTAGTAGATCAGTGATCTTAACATAAGTGGTGATATTTCACATCATTAGACTATAGCACATAATAATAATATGAGTGCTGATATTGAAGTGAATTAGCACCCAGTGAGAAAACGGCACAATGTTGCACATGGTAAGGCTATTGCACATAATAAGATAAAAATGCATATAATGTTATACATAATGACACTGATTTTAACCCCCGTAAAAAAAAGTAGCAAGTGCACCAATTATTGAGTGGTTGTGTGTCGAGGAGGAGTTCTGATGATGTTGGAAATACTTCAAATAAATTCTTTTAACAATAGTTACATTAAAACAAAACAAAATCACTGCTTGTTGTAACAAGGATTTGATGAGTGTTGTAGCACAGAGCAGCTTCATAATGCCCAGCCAAACCAAAACAGGGATTATTTCTTACTTTCATTGGCCAGTACCGGAAAAATCAGTCTAACAATTTCCCCGGACCTCATGGACCACATGATCCCTGCTGGTTAGCACCACCTGCGACTGTGTGGAGACACAAGAACAGGATGAGATGCGTGTTAATTGAAGCGGCAGAAGTGTGTGTGTGCGTGAGGGCGTGTGTTCCCAGTCCTGTTTGACTATCTAATGGACCTCCAAACCAATGGGCTGGAGGTCAAAAGGACGCCACTCTCCAGAGGAAGAGAGTCACATAATCCATTTGTAATGGGTCCCTGAACGAACCTTCGGCCATGAAGGATGCAGAGAGGGGGAGCGTGGTGCTGAGCCGAGGGTGGGCTTCGGCTAGGTAATCCATTTCCATAATAGAATTAAATCCATAGAGAAGAGAATGATCCCATCAAATCAGGAGGTTGACGGATGTAAAGACTCCGTCCATGGCGTTCTGTGTGTGTGGGCTGCTCTGTGTACCGAAAGCAATCCGTAATCTGTCCTTGACCTACTTACGGACAGAGTAAACAAGGCTTGCTTTCTTGCCACCAGAAGTGTGAAGACCCCGATATCTGCTTCTTTTCCATGGCACCCTGAACACGACACCTCATAAGACATCAGAGAAGAGTGAAAGATGCACGCGAGGAACACCGTACTGCGCAAGACCGTGGGACTAAATAGAACCCAGTGGTTCTGGTCGCTAGCTGGTGAGGGGATTATGTTTTTCTGCTGTTTATGCGAAGGCCTGGCTCACGTAGCCATCCGATGTTGTGTAACTTGATCGTCTCGTGTTTTTGCTGTAACCCAGTGGAACGGAGCCCACCCAAAACCCCCTTTCATGTGTGAGTGATCTGCATGCGGCTAGACCGCAGGTGAAAGGCAGTGTGGGTAAAAACACGCCTCGGGGGTTTCACGCCCAAGTAAGGCTTATGCATCCATAATGCATAAAGAATAAACAGTGAGTGAGAAAAAAACAGCTGCAAATAGAATAGGAGATGGACAGAAAAAGATCTGTTTTGTGTACCAAGGTTTGCTCCGTGTGTGTCCCCATCCCCGTCGATTCTCCCGGTTGCCACCGCTCTGGACTCCTAGTCTGTTGGGGTGGGGGTGGGGTGGGGGCGCAATTCTACAGTATTTAGGTGACATTGGTGCTGTCGTCACACGTGCCATTGGTTCACATTGCAAGCTGAAGAAAGCCTTTAACAAAAGCTGTGGTGGTGGATTAAGAGTTGAATGATTGTCACAGTGCATTCACTGCGCTTTAGGTAATTTTCCAGTTCAAGTGACAAGTTTCTGATGCTGTCAGAGGAACTGAAAACTGAGTGTTACTGTTTGTCTCGCTTTGATCAACAGTTGAATAAAGTCATTTTAAAGTAATTGTGTAATGCTGCTTGTGGAAAGACATCATATCTGCTGGAGTTACACAACTGTTCCAAATAAGACCTCCACATTGATACTGGTAACCTTTCCTCTGTGTCATCAATGCTTTGAATGAGTTCTTATTTCTCACTCAGAACTCAATGCCAATTTTTGTCAAAAGTGCAAATTGTAAGCTTTTTATTCAAGTCGTTATTTCAATTTAACAGAAATGGTCTGAAATTGTGGGAAGCAGGGATTGGGTATCATTAGGATTTAAATGATACTAATATTAATACTGATACTGCTTATTGATATTGATGCCTATCGATACTTTTATTGATACTAAAAATAATTTGGTGCACAAAAACAAGATAAAGTAAAATATAATTGAAATTAATTTGAAGGTTCCTGTATACATTTTGAGGGAGGAGCAACAAAGGTATATTAGTGATGTGCACAGCGTCGCTCCGTCCATTCACTGAGCCAATCCAGGGTCAACCATTTGAAAACACAGCTGTGTTAGAAGGCATAAACTGCACCATCTGATATCAGTAACATTTGTCCAGGACATTCTCTATATTTCAGTACTGACCAGTCAGGAACTGGTAACAGTTTAGTACCACTTCTTGTTAACCATGTCTAGTGGGATGGTAAACGATTCCCATGATTTGTCATCATTGACGCTAAAGGGATGATATCATTGACATAATGCTTAACAACTTAATTCCCAGGATCCACTGGGCAGGGACGGAGACGGCCACCCAATGGTGTGGATACCTCAGTGGAGCCATCCAGGCTGGCCAGCGGGCGGCAATGGAGGTCCTAGCTGAGGTCTGTCCTTCTGTGCTGTCTGAGGATGACCTTGAGAAAATCAGAGCAGAGGTCACACGGGCCCCAGTCAAGTCCGAGTCTCGGAACCGAAGGTCCACCTCCTCTCGCCTCCTCCTTGGCCTGGCCTTGACCGCGCTCTCTGTGGGGGCCGCCTTGTTCTGGGCCATGCCAGAAATAGGCCGCAGTTGTATCGAGCGAACTTTGGTTGTGCTTCAGAGAAAGAGCTGAATGTCCTCAAGGCTTTTCGCTTCAATCTGTTATCATGAAACAAATCGAGTTTAAAATCTAGGCTTACAGATAAGCGTTTATCAGAATGTCCTCTTATCTCTTTCTAAGAATTAATTCCTAAAAGAGATCTATTAATAATAAATGTTGATTTAAACATATTTTTGAAGAGTTGTCTTTGTGTGAGAGTTGCAGTTTCCATGCAAATTTGACATGGTCCGTGCATGTGGTTACACAAAAGAATCAGCATTGAATGTTTTTTTCCATCCATCCATCCTCCTCGCCCCCCCCCCAAAAATCAGCTACAAGCTACGAAATCTATTTCAGCACGAGGTAAGGACTTGGGTATCTCCGTCGGCCCTGTGGTACAGCTCTGTCACTCTCCATGTACTTAGCTCTGGAAATGGGCGCCTTCGGAGCACCGGAGTTTTTTCAAGGCTGTTTGAGACATCCTTAATTTACTTGACGGCTCTGCCTTTGTGACTTACGAGCGGGCAGAGAGGGAACAAGGGAGAGAATCTCCGAAACGCAGGAAAGGTTCAGCCTTGCAGCGTAAAGCCCTGCTCCCATATGTGCCAGAAACCTCCAACTAAACCCGCTACTGCGGCACTGGAGGGGAGCCATCTGTGCTGTACGGTAGCTCACATACACACACTTCGGCACACACTCACTTGCTTCCCCCCCCACGCTACTTGCATGCATACTGTCCATGCTCCACCGAGGGTGTGATGGATGAGCCATTCATTCGACGTTAACGTCCCTGTGAAAGTGATTTAATCGCAAGCTCTTGATTGCGCCGCTGATGAAGAACCCCACAGTCAGAGCCAGCCGCTCTCGCCCAGGGATATCTAACTCATTCTGGACACTGGACAGCAGTGATCAGGCCAGGGTCGCCCCCCGTGGCGCCTTTTCTGTCTTTGTTATCCATCTTTTGCAAGGGATCAACTCTTCATTTCCTTCCCCTGGTTAGATCCTTCCAAGTCAAGATTGAACCATGCCCTCAACGGCATGCCTTTGTAACTCGCTGAATTTATAAGGCCCTTTGGGGGGTAAAGGGGACAAAGCCAGCACTTCCTTTGGCTAGCCAGGCTAGCCTTTGGATAAGAGCCCACGGGAAGGAAGTCAAGGCATCTTGCGACTGTGAATCTGATTTTCTGTTCCATTTGCTAGATTAACTATGCATCCTGTCAGCTAGCCACACTTCATCATCTATCCCCTCTCTGCAGCGTGGATTGGCAATTATTTAGACATCCTACAAAATCCACTTCATGATTCTTGCTCAGGGAGAGTTTTTCCTCCTCAAGCCTGAGGCTTGAAGACTCTGGACAAGTTCTTTCATGCTCTGGCAGCTTGCCCACGTCGACTCCTGTTTTGTTTTTGTAGACACTCACCATGCAGACATGGACCAACTTCAGATTAGCTTCGTCTATGGCACATTTCAGGGCAGCCCTCAGGATCCGAGCCTAAAGTGACGAGCCAGACACATCTTGAAGGTCATGAGTGTGTGTTGTTGGAGGGGTGGGTTTCGTGTGTGCTGCCATGCAGCAGCCTGTGAGATTCAGAGCAGTACATTTGCCTGTGCTGTGGCACGGGGCAGCACAGGGAATTTTTTTACTCGCCTGACTTCAGTTTTGTGGAGAGTAAAGTCAAAACCCAAACAGGCCAGTTCATTTAATTTTACCAGTTTAGCCACATCAGATGCCTTTTATAACCTCAAAGTAGTTTCGCTTTTCATATTTATGTATGGAGGTAAAACTGCTGACATATTTTGTTCATCCAAACCTTTCTGAACTGGGCCCCTTTTTCCCCCTTTTTTTGACATAACCCATTTCAAAGCAAATGTGGCAATTATTAATCTGTTCACTGAATATGCCTATTTATTTTTTTAAGTTTGGTGTGCAGGAACGAGAGCTGCAATCAGTCCAGCTGCTCATGCGCAATAGTGTTTTGAAGCACATCCAAGCTTGTTAGGGGACACAGTTTAATCCAGAGCCTTTCTGGTTTGTATTCCGGCCTTGCACGTACCATCTGCTCAACCTGTGAGACCTCATCAGTGGTTTTAGGGGTGTAACACAGCAGCACTTCCACATAATTTAGCAGGGCAGGTCCTTGGTCTTGTTTGAGTACAGACTCTATAATGCAAACAACATTTTGAGCAGCCAAAGTAAGACTCAACTTGTGTACCTATTGCAGGCCTGATAAGAATTCTGAATAGCCCAGACCACTGCTGAGGGCAGTGATATGCCAGGCTGTATTCAGTGCTGTAAACGTATGGACAAATATCTTAATATCTCACAAACTTCAGTTCCAGTTAGTTCAAACTGAATTTAGGTTGAGGTTTATTTATTTTACTCTGTGAGCCTTCTAATTTGCTGAGGGTCAGCCCAAGGTCATGTTATTGTAAGCACTGCTGTGTTGTGCCATTGCCTCCTTTGAACCCTGGAACAGTCTGGAGACCTTGTGGTCACTTGATGGATGCAGCATGCTGAAGTGTGGTATATTTATTCCACAGGGTGTCTATCTGTCAGTGTCTCTGTCCATTTCTCTCTCGCTCTCACACTCTCACTCTCTCACTCTCACTCTCACTCTCTCTCTCTTTCCTGATCTGAGCTGGCAGCATCGCTATCTGACACCCACGTCACAGTGACAAGCTGTCAGTCTGTAAAAATGATCCCTCTTTTTTTAACCTCCGCCTCCTTCTCTGCTCCTGTTGCTCCAGTACTCCAATTTTGAAATACAGGTTCTGCAAAGCCCTCCCATATGCAATATAAGATTAACTCTTAAAACACGAGTGGCATGGATACTTGCTGGCCATGCAACAAATGTTAAATTTTCATCATACGGCAAAACAAGTCCTTATATGGAACTTCCTCCGGTTTGTGTAGATGCTTGAGATGTCAAATGTCATGCTGAGCTTTGTTTGGTGTTCCTATGTCACATAGAACCAAAGTTCAGTTTCAGTTAAAAAACAGGTAATAACCACTAGTATAATAATAACCACTATGGGGGGCGGGATTAAAAATACAATCACAGAGAAATACTCTGAACCCAGGAGCACAGGACTGTCTGAGCAGTGGAGTGGCGTGTAAAAGAGCAGGAATCTGTAAGTGTGTGAGAGAACAACCAGTTTTTAAAAATCTGATTTGTATTAACACCTTCTAAATTCTAAGGGCAGATTTCCATGTTGCAGAACCATATAACAGGGCTTTGCAGGCAGTGAGACAGGCAGACAGACAGACAGACACCCATCATATTCAAACATCATGAATGTGGCCTCAATATGTGAACCAAATTACAGCAACTGATGTAGTTTATTTATGTGCAGAAGATGGAGCAATTAAATGGTGTAAATTTAAAGCATCACATCCTTCAATATCAAAGGGAACCCAGTGGTTCACATGGGACCTGCCTTTGCTGGTCTCTTGTTATTACTAGCAATTTAACAGCTGTTAGGTGTGATGTACAGTCTGATATTTCCATACATTTCAAATAAGCAAGTGATCTAAATTCAAGGCCATAACCTAGAGAGAAGCATTCTTGTTGAGTGTGAACCTGAATTGCATTACTGCAATAAGCTGCATTACTGATGACCCTGATGCATTAATGAGACATGATGGTGCTTTATCCTTCCGATATTAGTGGCATAAACAAATGTAGTCATGAAAGTCTCCATCAAAGCTCTTGTGAAGTTTGGAAACCTTTTGCAATGGCAGATTAAAGATGAATGATGAATGGCTCCGACATCTGGCTCTGGTTGAGTCAAGGTTGAACTCTCTGTGATCCAAATCAGTAATATTTGAAGTTAATCGCATGGAAACCTCTGTACTGTTGCACATAATACACTTGATCACAGGGCCTCTGTGATTTGCATCAGGATACAAGAGCAGGAAAAATTGGAGCACGAGACAAGGGCAAATCTTTTCATATTAAGAAACGCAGCCTTTGCTGTTTCCATGGAAATGAGTGAAGATCCCTGACATAAACAGACCTATGGGTTTAAGTCTTCTGTTTAATCTTATATAATGACACCAGGTTTAATGCTGACAACTGGCCAATGTTAAGCCATTCATGTTCAGCTACTTCATTCATTACGGAATAAATGACAAGACATGACAAAACGTGGTGGGTCTAAAGTGAAGAACGTTGGATGGGTTATATCTTTGAGAAACATCTAATAATTACTATTTATGAAAAAAAAACAGCACAAAGCTTTCTATGATGGGTCTAAAGTGAAGATAGGTTGGATGGGTTCTATCTTTAAAGAACATCAAATAACTATTTATTGTGTTTTGGGAGAAACACCACAAAGCTTGCTATGATGGGTCTAAGGTGAAGATAGTTGAATGGGTCATACCTTTGAGGAACATCTAAAAGTACATGTTTGATTGGAGTTATTTCCAACTACATTAAATAAAAAAAAACAGTCATTTCTCTGCTGTTTTGTTAAAATGATTTTGGGCAAAGTGACTATAAGGAACTTATTAAGGCTTAACAAGACAGTACATGCAAATGAACGTGATTTATGAAGCATTAACTGGTAAATAAAGCCTTTCCCAGTGTGATTTCAGTTGTGTCATACACATCACAGTCTCATGCAAAACTCATACATAAGCACTTGGACCTCATGTACTGCAAAGGTGCATGACCTTTTCTGGGCATGCAT
Source organism: Ladigesia roloffi (assembly GCA_037577295.1). NCBI lineage: Eukaryota > Metazoa > Chordata > Actinopteri > Characiformes > Alestidae > Ladigesia > Ladigesia roloffi. The sequence goes on along the minus strand of JBBKCR010000034.1, from coordinate 1,105,289 downwards.
TAGCTTTGCTATATGGATGGGGTATGGATGCTATAAATAAATGTAAGTGCAAGCCAGGGTCTAACGTATATCATAGCAGATGTTTCAGCACTAGTAGGATATCTTCATATATGTTCATTAATAAATAAATGCACTGCAAATGCCTAAGTCAGCCAAATGATTGCTTAATAAAAGTTTTGAGCAGTTATTGGCCTAATAAAAGTATTATAATGCGCACAAGCTGTTTAGCTAGACTTCTGAGAAATGTTCAATTCACCCTAGTTATACCTTAATAGTCATAGTGAGTTCCCAGTAAGTCTTAGAGGCTCAAAAACAAGGACATTATAGTGCTATTATAATTTTGGTTGACCCATGTGGTCATAATTGGATCAAAAATAATTCACCACCAGCATCGCTTAATAGTAAGCTGCCAGTAGCTTATAAGGCATAATAAGGGATTTATAAATGCATTGTATTGCCAGTATAATGTTTTTTTTAATACCAGTTGTCTAATGGGACCAAAAGATGACATTTAATAGGAGAAATTGTGATAAAAGCACACAAAACGTGTTAAAAACATCCTTTTATTTTGCCATGTGGTTCAAAATTAAACATTTCTTAGATGTGTGCTGTGGCTCAGAAAATGTGTTTTAAAATTCAGATATTGACATTAATAGGCTGTCGCAGAGTCTCTTTTTCTTCTCTATAAAATTAAATAAAGGGTTTTATTTGGTTCAGGATTTCAGAGCTCTCGATGAAGATTTCTTGTGTTTTTTTGGAATTGTGCCGTAAACATTTGGGCAAAAAAACCCCGCATTGCTTTATATTTTCACATAATGTTTGCAAAGAGGGATATTTTTGAAGTTCTTCCTGCCAAGGAAAGCTGAAAGCGGGACTGGGTGAAGGATTTGAGGAAAGATAGGGGTGTTTTGTTGTTTTTAGTGTAATTAAGAAAACAATCCAACATATAAATGAAAAGTTTGATTGTACAGCCACTCTGCAAAGATTTACTTCACATTTAGAGTCTTGACTGCAACTTGGGTCACGTCTGTTCTGGTGTTTTATGGGTTTTTTTACAGGGATGGACACAGTGTGACTTGCACTGCTCTGAATCTCATTATGCTAAAGGTCATGTTTAATAATGTCCTCCCCACAGCTATTCGAACTAGTGACAGTAGTTCAAATTCAAATTTGCATATTTTGCTCTCGGCCCCAGCTGTCTCTTACATTATCTGTATTTGATCAGGAGTCAGAAGTGGTTTAAATTTGACACAGACTTCACTGGCCGAAAGAAGTTTGAAGCAGACCTTTGGAAGGTTTTATCACCTGAATATATTGAAACACTGCTTTAACTGCAGGAGAAAGTCTTAATGCAGGTGTAGTAGGGGAATCAGGACATATTCAGGTCCAGTAAGAGATCAGGATTAGATTCCATTTGTAATATATTTTCCCCAAAATCACAGCCCATGGGATTTATAAGAAAGAAGAGTGTCCTTTAGAAAATGTGTGTCCTTTAGAAAAAAGTGTGTCCATAGCATACCCACCTTCTGCTTGGATGCACCTAGAATCCTAATACTGACTTCCTGACAGCAGTTTCTGTTAAAGACAGTAAATGATAAGTGTGTGTATCTGTGATTTTGAGGAACATTAAACAATAACTGTTGTTTTTTTTTTCAATTACTTGGAGTGTTCAGACACTTATTTAAAATTACTTTTTAAAATATATTTTTGGCCTTAAAATAACAAAATATAACATTCTAGCGTTCTAGTGGCTTTATTACAACCAATGTAAAGTAAATGTGCACACTGAACAGTTATGATACTTCATGCTGTTTTTCACAGGACTTTCTGCACGTGGCTCTGCTCGTTTGCTGGTGCATTTTTGCAAGCCTCAGAAAACCAAATATAATTCTACATAGCGTGTGTCATAATATTAGATTATGACTACCTCGCACAGCCTTAATCTATGTTAAAAATTGACACATATTTATTTTATGAGATCACCTGCAGTTTCTACATCATTCTGCACTCCGGTGTCTTCCAGAGGAAAAATGGGTCGAACTAGACCTGGCAAACTGTGTGCGCATTGCTAATGAATGATTCACACAGGGAGTTAAGGTCACACACAGTCTGCTCTCTGATCAGCTGTCGCTACCAAGAAAACTGCAAAAAAAAGACTCGCCGCTAGAACAACGTGTACTTTCGCCACCTGGAGCTAAAAACTGACAGCTTGACGGTCCGGGAGCACCGGATGTAGAACAAACTGCAAAAGTTGACCCCTGCTCCTGAAAATGAAACATGTTGCACACAAAGTGTTAATTAGAATGAGAAAACTTGACACAGCCAGCTAACTACGCTCCAACAGCAGAAGGACTTGCAGATGTAGACTCAGTTTGAAGCTTAATTGGGTTAGTTAAGCATCAGGGTATGTAAGCTGGAAGTGTGGAGCGTTTGATGATACAGTCGCGTACAGAAGTTTGAGCACTGGCAGACACATGACATATTTTGTAATATATTCTTCATGAAAATCAAAGCTTCACACATCTACAGGCACAGTTTAGAGTGTATATTTTTTGGCTGAGTTTAACAAATGTTTAAAAAATGTAAACTGTGCAATGTGCCATTACAGGGTATCTGTTTCCAAACACATATATATATATAGATATAGATATAGATATAGATATAGATAGATATAGATAGATATAGATATATATTAGGGGTAGGGCCGAATCCGAATGCGGTATTCGGAAGGGCACAAATAACGTGTTTTTTTACGACAGCCGTAATCGGACAAATACTTAAGAAAATATTAGTATTCGACACAACTCCCCACACCATCCCCCTACCACCCCAAGCCCATATATGTATATGGTCCTGAATGACGCATCTAATCAGAAAAGAGCTTATTTACATATCAATCTTAAAACCACAGTAACAAAATGAGAACATATTTAACTACAGAGGTGTACAGAGAGTTTGAAAAATGGTCATGTCAAAATGAATTATGATTGTTTTTGGTTTCACAAACTGACACAAACATCATAAGTATACCTCAAGGGAAAAATATAAAATGAGAAATAGGATAATGACCCTTTACTGTGTGCAGGAATGAGTAAAACAAGCTTGATAGCCTGGATGGGGGCGGTGATTTTTACATTTTATGGCCCATGAAAGCCTGTGGGATTAACATATTTGCACCATGACTTTACACCTCTTCTAATTCAGCTATATTGAAGTACTTTGAAAGACTCAAACATTGTGTAGAATCATCCTAAAAAAGCCAGTAGGATGGGACGTTCTGGAGCACCATTGCAACATTGGCCAAAGTCCACCATGCCCATTGCCAAGAGTTGGAGTGTGCAGCCTCCTGCATCCTGCACTGCATCCTCTGCAGTGATAGAGCTCACTCCAAGACCCTTGGGATAATTTGCTGTTTGTGATCCAGAATGAATCATCCAAAATCTGTACCTGAACTCACGTGTGGACTGGCCATCAGGCATCATTGGCATTTGCCCAGTGGGCCGATGGTAACCCGTCAGCACCCCCCACTCACCCACTCACCCACCCACCCCCAGACGAAGGAGAATTCAGGCCAGCCACATAATTTTGGGCCGGTATGGAGTCCTGTATACTCCCCCACTCCCCTCTGGTGGAATAACACCCTGGAGGGCCGGTGTAGGTTCAAAATGCCTGGTACAATTTTTCTGTCCCAATTCAGCCCTGCTGCATGCAATCAGATATTGTGAGATGAGCATATGTCCACGAAAGAGAGAAAAAACAATGGTTTTTAAAAAGGTGGCATCTGCAAGCCACTTAATTGTGGCACACAGGCTTGAGAGCGGCGCTGTGTCATCCTGATGAGCAGGAGCTCTAATCAATTGGGCTGTTGTCAGGCTGAGTAGGAAGTTAATCTAGACAAAACACACGCCTAGTCTGAGACATGAACGGTGGCTTGTGGCCCCGCTCACTCAGAGCCTTTTTCTCTGTCTGTTTTTGCCATAGCACTTCATCTGAAGTGCTGTAAGGCCTCCATACCAAATTTGCACGAATTGGACTAGGAAGATGAGAGGCAATGGTGCCCCCCCTCCACCCCCACAACCTCCCTTCTACAAGGGCCAATCTCCTCTCGCCGGAAGCTTGCATAAATTACCTTAGTGCACAGATTGAGAGAAGTGACACATGCATTCAGAAAGGAAGACATAGCGCTGCTATAGTTTTCTAAATATAATACAGTAGTATAGCCAATGGCTTTTTTCATAGCCACATATGCCGAAGCCACCGAGCAGCCATCCTTTTTTTTCCCTCTAACAAAATCACTGGCTCAGTATGAAATAGGATTTAGACCCACCACTTGAAGCTCTGCAATAATGTGCTGTGTAACAAAGGCCTAGAATATTTTTAATGAATGCTTTTTGACCTAGAAATTGCAAGTAGTCATCTCAAGTGGTCCCATAAACACTCATTCATGTTTCAGTGATGATGATGATAGAACAGAAAGAAACCTATAAAATGAAATTCTAAATTTATCAAATGATTGCAGGCTTTAAGTGAATAAATATGCATTTACTTGGTATAGGCTTGGTTTACTAGTCAGTTTAATTTAAATATGGCCTTTCTCAAACCCAAAGTTGCTTACCATGATAAAAAAATCATTAAACAAAAGAACCCACATACACACACACACAACTACCCATCAATGTGCAGCATGGGCCAATGCTAAAACTGCACAGGCACCTTAAAAAAGCTCCTGCATTCATTTAAAAGGGTCTTCCTCATGGGGACCTGCTTTTGGTCCCCATGATGTGTAAACACACACACAAACAAACACACTCATAGCGTAGAGTCACTCGTCTAGCCTGGAAAGGATACTTAGTTGCATAGAAATATTTCTCCAAGCCTGGAATGCCCCATTGACACTGGTTAAGATTTGCACTAAAGGCTGCTCAAGGAAGCATCACTGTAACAGTGTAGTGTTGTACAAGCAGCTGACCTGGGGAACCTCTTAATTGTGAGGCAGAGTTGCTCATATGGCCGGCACAGGAAGTCTCATAGTTGCACTGAAGAGACAACTGGCTCACGAAGCCATACAGCTGGAATAATGCATCATTCAGGTGATAGGCTTGAGAAAACTCACAGCTGGAATGAAGAGTCACTCTGGCGACTAGCTTGAGAAGACTTGCAACAGGAATAACGAGTGACTCAGGCGACTGGCCCAGAAAGCCTCACAGCTGGAATGAAGAGTCACTGGCTCAGGTGACAAGCCCAGGAAGCTTTTCAGCTGGAATGAAAAGTCACATAGGCAACTGGAAGCCCTGGAATTCTTACAATCATGATGAAGAGTCAATCAGGCAGCTGCCCTAGGAAAACCCTCAGGTGGGGTGAAGAGCCACTCAAGCGGTTGACCTGGGAAGTTGTTGGGCTGGAATGAACAGCTGGCTTTGGAAGCCTTGCACCTGAGATCCAAAGCCACTGGGAAGCCTCTGAACCACAAGGAAAATCACTGTTAGCTGCTCTTTTACCAGTGGGAAAGATCAAAGTTTACACATACACAATGAAACAGCACAAACACAAATCACAGAACAGAAATAATATTTCTTAGAAGGATATCAAGCAGAAATGAATGTGCCGCATTAAGAAAAACACTGGAAAACACACTTTAGCAAGCTGATTGATTGCTGGTCAATAAAAGGAGCAGAAACATACTTTTCATTTGCAAATATTTTTAAGGTTAATTTGGTATTCACTGCAATCTTCCACAAACAACCTCTGTCTTTCCCCAAAAACCGCTGTGCTCTGTTCTAATGTCACAGCTGCCTCAGGTTACACCAGTGGTTTTCTTCAGTGCCTCTGTGATCTGTTCTTACTGCATTTTGTCTGGTAATCTTGTAGCTTTTTTGAGATTAATCATGTGTGCAGGGCAGGAAAAGCCCCAAAACAGACAACTGAAGTTCCGCCAGCTAACAATAACTTTCTCAATGTTTTGCTCCAGTAGTGAACAGTGTCTCCAGACATTTTTCTTGCAGACCAATCAGTATATTCTGATGAGCTATGGGGCATGCTCAGTTAATGATGATGAGGTTTCTTGATTTCTGTCCTTTGAATTTGTGTGTTTAATTGCAAACCTAACCACCCTAGAGCTCATCAGGCCATGCTGACTGTTCCCGGCTTAAAATCGCTGGATGAATATTTCCCTATTGGACATAGAGCGCTATATAACTGAATTCAAGGACGAGAATTAACTCCTGATGTTCTTTAATTTTTTGGGGGGGTTCGGTTTCTTTCTTTCTTTTCTTTCTTACTCAAAAAATATCACATTCAAACACATTCAATCCATGGAAGCAGTCCTTTTCCTATGATCTGATCACACAAGACAGATGCTAATGTAACTGGTTGAAATATACTAATATATGATTGTGAAATATATTATGTACATTTGTTATTATATTGAAATGTATTATTTACATGTAAGTATTTTATATTGCACAATAGATATAGTTTGTATTATAGTTTGGCACACTGCTTGTCAGGGTCCTGGTAGCTTCTCATCCTCCCCATGACTTATCAATATGTATCCCCCTCCCTCTATCCAGTTTAATATCCTTTTGAATAGGAGGTAGGATGGTTAGCTAATAATCAATCGAAGAAATATTAACATTCAGTAGTGTCATCTATAATTTGTTTGTCCTCATCTTATTTCTATATTTATTTTATGTACAGTATTTTTGTCTCATTCTCCTGCCAAATATATGGGACCAGTCTCACAGTGAATTCCAGCTATGCTTACCTAGGCTAGCTGTGGAACTATGTTTGTGGGCGGTTATAGGAGTTGGAGTTTGTGCAGGTGTGTCATTTTATTATTTCTCTTAATTTCATACTTTTTCCTGTTTGATATTCTTTTGGATAGAGGAGTCAGAGACGTAAATATGTGGACCTGTGTTTTTATTTTTATATGCTTTGTGCAGAGAAAATAAAACTTCAATTCATCAGTACTAGTTTTTGGTCATTTCTCTCACAACACAATGCAGTTCATCCCCAGTTTCACCAGTACCAAATGTCAACAGATAATAGACCACAATTATTTAAATGTATTTCGATGCAAAATACCTGGTGGGAATCAGGAGTCCCTCCATTAGAATCTTTGTTGACTGGATGATATAAAACTTGTGATGAAACTATACCACGTTTTGTTGTAAGTGAGGTTTGGTGTGATATGGGAACGTCAACTGTAATGAAACAAAGCTTTTGTCTTTTTGGGGGACACCAAAACAAGCTGAAAATTCTTTAACTCATGCAAACGCTTATTTTCTGTATCATACCTTGCCAAGATTTTCATGACCTTCTTAATTTTTGCTGTCAAGGCCTTCAGGGGGGATGCAGTCTGTCTGGGGGTTCTCTGACCTCCCCAAGTCCTCCTGTGTTTTGCACCCTGGTTTAATGTGTCTTCACTGGATTTATACACATATTGCACATCCTTGTGTATTCACCACCCTACACCTTCCTTTATCAGTCTGATGGGAAAGAGACCTCTGCATGATGTTTTCTGTTCTGCACAGCATGTTGAAAACAGTTTGTTGAATGTGAGTAGAATAATGTTTGCATATTTAGCCGCAATGCAGCTTGTTTCCATTGGACTTCTTCATAATAAAAATCATCAAAACCAGACATACAAATTCTGGTGTCACTTACCTTTTGGTTTATTTCTGTTTTCATGTAACAGCTTGTGAACCTTTGGCTTCTCTAACGTCCATGTAACATGATTATTATTATTTTTTGAATTATTATAGAACGATGACCATTGCATAGGGTAGCGTTTTTCGGTCATATAAAGCTGTCTGAGCACATTTCATTTAGAACGGCAGCCTCCCTTTCTGGTCTTCCCTCCCTCTAAGCTCCAAAAAGGCATCTTTGCTTTTAAAATCACTCTCAGCTCATCCACAGTCCAGCACCACCTCTGTGCCGCAATGCTGCTTGTGTGTGTGTTTTTTTTAATAAGCACGTAAGGGAAAACGACGATGACACTTTATGCATAAATGTGTTATATCTGGGATGCTAGAATGTTTTTCATCAAAAAAAAAACGTTTTGGATGGAAATGCAGCTATCCAGTCTCCTGGAGCCAGATGTGAACTGAAAAATGAATCAAAAGTTAAAGAGTTTCATTCAAAGTGTGAAGTTGCTTGTAAACAAGATGTCCTTGCTATCACATAACATGTTCAATGTGGGTCTTTGTTTTGTTGAATCCCATGTTGAGGTGTCGCCTGCCCCAATGCATCACATTTGGGATGAAAGTCAAGGTAAGTTCAAGGTAGCACCAAGCAACAAATTGCCCAGATTCTTTCATTGTCGTGCCATTTCTCGGATGTAAACTAGAGGCGACGTGCTCCGGTTCCTGAATGCAGTCAAGTGCTTTATCACCCGATAAAGGTAATGTTATCTCTTTGCTTTGCTATCGACTAACAACCTTGGTGTTTTAGGTTCGATCCCAGTTGGGCAGTGTGTAAAATGGATTTTGTAACTGAAGCCTGCTGAACATCCACTGAACAGATTCGTTGTTTCTTTTCATAGATAAACAAAATTCGAAAGCCTTCTTTACTTGGTCACAATTATGGCTACAATTCTGACCATGAACCAGTTTCATTGTGAACATTTTAGACATTGTAATTCAAATGTGTTTTGCAAGGCATTGTAGGATGCGCTTCCCCCTCTCACAATGGATTAGACTCCCACTTCCACTTGAGAAAACCCTAGTCTGTCTGCTCCTATTGTTTCTTACATACAGAAATAAAACACATAACCTTCAAGATAATAATCCTTCATCTCATCATTGATTGCAAACACTGAGGGTCAGATGTATGGGCCAGTGCTAAATGTACCTCTATGCGACTCACAGTTCGTTTGGATTGAATGTTGTAGACTGCGTCTGAGCAAAGAGTGTGTAGACCCCCCCTACCTCCCACTGCTAACTGCGCAAAAGGTTTTAAAGTTACAGTTCAATTATAGTCATCAGCAAGCTCCAGACAAAACAGAAACTGAAAGTTATGGTAAAATATAGCTTTTTCCACCAAAACATTATATAGAGGTGCAGTTCAACTTCACCTACGAATACAGAGTTTGTGAAGTAGAAACGCAGCAATATGCAGCCCCATCACAGAAAATTATGTGTTGTATTTTCAAACATGTATGTTATGAGGGGTCTGACATACATGTTTGAATATACAACACAGAATTTTCTGTGATGGGGCTGCATATTGCTGCGTTTCTACTTCACAAACTCTGTTTTCTTATGTGAAGTTGAACTGCTCCTCTGGATAATGTTTTGTTGGAAAAAGCTATATTTTACCATACCTTTCATTTTCTGTTTTGTCTGGAGCTTGTGATGACTATCCACTCTCCACTGTGGCCACCAAAATTGGAAAGGTAAGAGTCTCAGCAACACGTCTATTGAGTCTCGAATGCTTATTTACACCTGGTTTAAAAGTGCAGGGAAAGTAGTTCATAACCAACTGCCAGGAACCGCTAAACTTTAGAGCAGAACACAATCAGTTGTACCTATAAGGTCTTGTCAATGCATATGAATGATGAGAAAACTTTGCATTCTTCTATAAGCACAGCACATAAACTGTGCATGTTTGAACCTTAAATGGTTACAAATGGTTTGGTACCTCCAAAACTGACTATCACTCACCTACACGTTGTCATTTCTGAATTTTTTAGTCTTTAAGGTTCTCCCAGGCGTGGTCCACATGTTCATTGGTATTTGGTTCATTGGTATAAAACATGGTGTAATCCTCCTTTGTCCTTAAAAGTCTTATACACATGTTCTGTCTAATTCATTAACAGTTAAAATGGGGACATTTCCAGGGACAACTCCAGCTATGTGCAGGCCAACGATAATGGGGACTGGCATCCTACTGGGACTGTCCCAGTCACAAAAAACCTCTGGTCACCCAATAAGTTTGAGTGCATTAGACCTCTAAATCCAAAGCGAAAGTAAAGAAGCACATTCATGTAACAAATATATCTCAGCTTATTAACTACATTTGAGGTACAGGAAAAATGTGTATAATTTATTTATATGTCCTTAACCTTTAATGTCGTGATGCACGGAAATAACAATGCTTGTCTGAAAGTGAATTAAAAAACTGGCAAGAAATGAAACACTTCACATTTAAATAAACTGATAGCATGAAGGTCACAGTATGTGCTGTAGAATCCAGAATCTTCGACAACAGAGCATGTTTTATCATCCAAGGCCAGCCATTTTGGCCTTTGCCATTTTTTTACTAATTTGTGTGGTCAGTGTGTTTGCAAGGACTTTCTGTTTCTGTTTGCTGCAAATGGAGTGTTTTTTTTGTCGATAAGTGGAATCAAACCTGCAGTATGAATACAATTTGTACTCCCATTTGACCCTCAGTATGAACAGTGATTACAAATCCCTGATCTAATGCTCCCTTAGAAACCATAACACAGCTCCACATAGCCGATATTTTCAATGTTTATCTTCTGCTTGACCAGCAGCTGAAGGAAAGCAAACAAACAGCACTTCTTAATCACAACTGTTCATTTTCATTACTGTTATGCATTTCTTATTGTCATTTTTTATATCATATCTATAAAAAAAACACTCATTGATACTCCATTTCCATTTCATAAACGTATATTTCTCACCATTGATTTGACAGTATTCCCAATATAAAACAGAACATTTGAGCGGTGTACAATTTATACACGTCATTACAAAAATTTCATTATTAAATTATAAGGGAGAGAGCGTGGATAGAAATTACAAAACTTCTAGTTTAAAGTGACAGGCTATGTCTGAGCTCAAGGTAAAACACATGCCAGCCTTTCGCACTTTCACACCCACATCCGCTCGCACGCGACACCGAATACATTTTAAAGAAGCTCATAAAGCAGACGAACCGAAAAAACCCATAAAAACATTGTTTCATACAGTATGCCCTAAATGCCATCACAAACAGTGCTGGCATCCTAATCTCATGCACTCAAGTCTTTGTCACCTCTCCCTTAAGCAAGTATGTACACACACAGACACACACATACCTACACCAGCACACACACACACACACACACACACACACACATCATGTTGATTTGGAGTTGATGCGATGAAAGTGAAGTGTAGTGTCCATGACCTCTCTGTTAATGCTGAGCGAGTAGCGAGAAGGTTATGTAAACAAATAGAAGCTGTCCTCGAATCACAGCACAGATAGAGGTTTGCAAAGAAGAATAGAGTACCCAAAGTTTCAAAATCCAGTTTTAAGCAGCAGAGATAAGGGGCTTATCATAAAGTCATTTGGAATATTGATAGCTCTGATACACAAGATTGCTGAGGCATGGCGTTAAATAACGAAGAACATGTGGTCACACTTCATCTGAAGACTTCTACAGGGACTTCATAACGCAGGTATAAGGACAGTAAAGAAAAAGCAAAGTCATGCATGAACAGCACAGCACACCATGTGAAATTCTTTCTCTGCATTTCACCCATTCACCGCGTGAAGCGGGGGCTGCCTCTAAAGAGGGGCACCAGGGGAGCAGTGTATGGGCACAGTAACTTGCTCAAGGGGTTCCTCAGGGGTGACACTAGCAGTAGGGATTCAAAAACACAACCATTTGATTGCAGAGCCAACTCCCTAACCAGTAGGCCCTTAAAAACCCAGCTGCCCTTATAAAGCAGTAAATGTTGTAAAAAGCAGTTAATGACACATTAATAAAACAAGCCTGCCACTAAGATGGGCTCAGAAAATTGATGGATTTCTAAGCAGTTTATGTCAGTAATCAAGACATAAGATGTAGCAATGACTTTGCTATGAAGAGTCATTCCCAGGTTCTTGAACTTCTAAGATCAAGGCCTAGCCAAAAGCATCATTTATTATTAATTATGGTTTTGAATTTAATGCCTGCCCTAGAACATCAGAGATTTTTTATACATATTCTCTCACATGCATAAATAATCTTACTCCCATACAAAAGTCTTGTACACAGAAAAGGTGCCAAAGATTCTTTGATTCCCTAAAGGACATTGTTTAAGATGCTGAATGTTCACATAATATAAAGGCCTATGATCTGTACCTACTTAAGGAGTTTTCAGGAACCATTACATTATATGGAGGTTAAAAAAAGGTTATTTACACTCTTATTTACAAAACCCTTTTACTTAAAAACATCCCCCCCCCAAAAAAAAAGCTGTGATCAGAACATGTAGTTGAACTTAAGCAGAAATACAAGCATGACATAAAAGAACATCATTTCTAAAACACAGTTTATATTTATTGACTGTGCAAAAGTTTCATATTGATTTGTTTTCTTATATGGTAAGCTCAGCAAATAAACAGAAATGTACCATGGCCAATATACAACTGTATATCGAACTGTACATGCTGTTCTTAATTAAGCCTGTCTTCTCAGTTCCATTACTTGGGAACGATGCTTCATAACTGTTCTAAATGGACTGTAACTTAAGGCCCCTTATGTCAATACGAAGTTATTTAAAAAAATCTTACTGGCATAAACTTTTAAATATTCAAGCACTGAATAAATATATGTTATTCAGTGCTTATGAATGTGTTATGAAGTCCTGTTGGCAGCCTTTAAATGAAGTGGGACCGAATAAGTTATGTCCAAAAATAGGCTCAATGTAACGTCTGATTTTGATTGGCAGTCATTGGCTGTTTTCGCTCTGGCGCTGAAGCTATTCCTCAAAGTCCAGTAGATATCTTCTCTGAATGTTCACATGCTCTTCCTTTACTCTGGTAGTGTTTTGTTCACTCGCAGATCAGAATATTTCATCCTGTTCCTGTGTGTTCAAAAGGCCAAAGGCCTAGTCAGTCTTGGAACAAGAGAAAGAGCTGTCCATACAACGATAAAAAAAAGTGGATAAAGTGAGGCATCTTGCAGAAAAGTGACGTGCATGTTAGTAAAATGTGTCATGGAGGCGTTCCTGCTGTCTCGCAGACGTTCCTTTCCCTGTTCGCGCTGGAAAACCTTCCATAATTCATGAGGGGGAAAGAGGAAAAATGGCAGCGTAGGCCGCAGTTTGATGTGATGGAGAGGCTGTAGACAGGAACCCTGTTGCAAACTCATTGGTGGGAGGGGGAGGGCATTCCTAGTGAATGGTGGGGATGTCTCCAATCCAGGCTCCAGGGAGCGGCCTGGGACATGTGTATTCGTTCTGGGGAAAATAAACAAGAGACGAGAGCATTAACACAGCACATAACTCCGGGAGATCCCCTCACCGCGTTCTGTGCAGGGAGCAGAGCAATTCATTAATTCAGCATTAATTACAGAGCAAGGCTAATCTGATTGCGGCGCTGCGATAGCATAATGTATAACAGTCCAGGCATGTTAACAAAGAAGGAACAGGCATGCGTGACCACCCAAATAAAAACACACAGAGAGTGACTCAGCAATGGTGCCAATGACAAACAGGCAGCCAGCTCTCAACTAGTGAAGAAGACCCCCAGGAACGAGTCGCGCAATGAGCATGCTTGTCTGCCATCACTCTTTAGATATTAATTAAAATTAAGGGGAGGGAATTCATTAAATTGTTCGATCTGTACTGAGTGACCTTGCTGTATGAGCTCTTTATCTTAAATGGATTAAATAAACTCTCCTGAATACTAATTTGTGATATGCAACCAATGATTTCTGTCTCCTCTACCCTCCAGTTCGGCTCCTTTCAATACGGAATGTAATAGAATAGCAATTTTGCTGCTTCTTTAGGTTGAAGGCCCTCAAAGATGACTTTCCTTTGCGTAGATGTGATTAAAATCATTGCATTCCCTTACATTTAGATTTCCCTTCATTTTAGAAAAGAAAGACAGGATTTCTTCTGGTACCTTATTATCAGCGGTTCGGTGATTTCAAGTAGCCAATATCATACATTTTTCTTGATTTTTTTTGTTTGCTCCTCCCTGAGATCCACTTTTATGTCGTTATCAATTTTCTGTACTTCTGTTTATTCCTTTGAATTAAAAAGACTAAATGCCTTTAAGACAGATACACCATATGGAGAAAAGTACACATCTGTTTTTCAAGGCTTCTTACTTCCAGTCAGGGACGGACCGGCAATCTGTGTATTCTGGAAAAGTCCAGAATGTCCATCCAGTGCATGGCTCAGTGCGCGTAATGCGCATTACACCCCTCCCCATATTTCTCTGCTGAAATGTGGCAGCGATGCGCATAACCTACATCCCTCCACCACCAACACCACCACCATTGTTTAATTAGGAAAGGTCCCATTGAGGTCCCTCTTTTAGAAGTGAGTCCCATCCCAGATAGCAAAAAATCCCATCCCAGATAGCAAAAAATTACAACAATTATAAGCATACATAGCAACTGAATAAACCTAACAAAATAAAACTTCATATCCATGTCTTTCAGAATAAATTTTAACTGATCCCAATAAGCAATTTGTAAAAGTGCCTTGCAAAT
>JBBKCR010000034.1:1074075-1090755 GCA_037577295.1 Ladigesia roloffi | reverse complement strand
TAAAGTATATCGGCAGTTCTTTGCACTTTTGTACCCAGATTTTCACTCGTCAGAAAGAAACAACATTCTTTCTAAGGTTTTTGCTGTCACAACACACCCTTGTGTTTCCATTTTTGATTTGTCCAGAATCGAAAAACCATTGTTTTTTAAACTTCATGTGTACTTTATGATAAATTGACTAAAACAAAGAATCCAACATGACTTAGAAGTAAAATTTATTAACGGCACATTAATTCGAAAAATTCAAGACATTATATTCCTTTCTCTCAACTTCTAGAACTACTTAATCCTTACTAGGTTTGTGTGTACCCGAAACCAACCCCAGGGTCTACAGGCATTTGGCACTACAGTGAGCACACAAACCTACAGTCAATTTAGAGTCTTCAATATACCTGACACACAAGTCTTTGGACGGAGGGGCTGAGGGAGAAACCGGAGACCCAGAACCAGGATTTGAATCCCACAGCAGCATTACTCAATGCACCACTGTTGGGCCTATATATATATATATATATATGTATAAAGATTTAATATTATGTAACATTGATACAATCTGATAAAGTTTCAGATTGTCTGGACAAGATGCAGTTCAATTTCTGTCATTTTCAATGCAATGTTAAAGTATATCGGCAGTTCTTTGCACTTTTGTACCCAGATTTTCACTCGTCAGAAAGAAACAACATTCTTTCTAAGGTTTTTGCTGTCACAACACACCCTTGTGTTTCCATTTTTGATTTGTCCAGAATCGAAAAACCATTGTTTTTTAAACTTCATGTGTACTTTATGATAAATTGACTAAAACAAAGAATCCAACATGACTTAGAAGTAAAATTTATTAACGGCACATTAATTCGAAAAATTCAAGACATTATATTCCTTTCTCTTGAAGTTTCTTTTCTGGAGATACAAACTTTTGTTTCTGACAGTGATCATTTGAATAATAGACGTAAGGAGAACATGAAATTTGTCTGGACACCTCACGCTGACAGGCTGCACTTAGCTGTTTAGCACTGACAATGATCTCCACCAAAAAAAGTAAATGAGAGACTCTCAGATGAGACTGAAACCTAGACAGGGCATTGTCCTCCCCAGCCAAAATTAATGCCCCCACTAAACCCAGTTTTGTCCATACTACAGCAAAATAATGAAATATATATATATATATATGGAGATAGAGATACCGTAGATAGACAGATACATGAGATGATCAACAAGAGACCCACATTTACAGCAAATCATGAATGCATTATAAATCCCTGCCAGTTTGTTCACCCACTCTTGGTTTATAGATGTGCCACTCATAAGCTAGTTCAGCTGCAGGGCCTGCGGTATCAGTGACACAATTTTACATTTCATACATTTCAATCACTTTTTCAATACTGTATTAGAATTTAAGTTGTATTATCATTTTTTGCCACAGGCTAAAACAAACTGACACTATTTCTTCAAACCATATCAAGTTTGCCTGTCTCTGTCCTAGGATATCTTTAGTTCTGCACATTTGGTCCTCTGACCTTGTCTACTAAACCCACCTTTTTCTTAATTAGCTGATGAGGTAGCCCCTTATTCCAAAGAGAATTACTTCATCTGTTGGTTTGTTTGTTTTATTTGTTGGTAAACTTTTATACCTTTAGGGTCCATTTTTGTCCCAAACTTTGGGACTCAAAATTGCACAACTTGCACTTTAGTTTGATAGTAAGTACTGAATAAAAGGCTTTATGATTAAGAACTGAACAACAGGTCCAGGGTAAATGTATCTTATTAACACTAATGGTACCTGCAGTTTTTTCTTAGTAACATTAACAAATATTCATCAAGGTATTTTTTGGCTGGTGTGAAGTGTCCCTACTGCATCTTGAATACTTTGCCCAGCTGCACAGTTTACGGCTAGTCCTTCTTATAGCTGTCCTCCAATGTTAATCTCCACCGAAGGGTGAAACATTCATTTATCCAGGGGTGATTCTGATGACGTGTGCATTAAACCTGCTTGCCAAAGTGAAGTTTTTGGATTAAAACACACAGTGGTGTGGAATATGAAATGGCAAAGCCTCATATTCATCATGAGCGTCAGTGGCAGGCTAGGTTTTAGTTTTTAATGACGATTGTAATCAGCGGAAAAGAGGACAAGTGAAGCAGAAGAGTACGCCCAGGTCCAGAGTTTAAACAGGGGGCTGGTGCTGAGGATATGAGGCATGTGAGGTGAGACCATGTTTGTCACTTCACAGCCTTGACCCAGGATGGCAGTTTGTGTTTATTAAAGCTGCTAACTTGAAGTTTCTCCTGCAAATGTTGAGATTAGCATGTTGGTAAGTGGACCTCAGGTCAACAAGCCCCTTAAGCTCTCAGGTCCATATGAGGACACACTTCATCACCTCATAACTCTCCTATTAGTTTCATAGTAATTTAATTTTGTGGATTGATCCTCTTGCATAGACAAATTCATTTAATTATGGCCAGATCCACTTACTAGTGCTATGAATTTGGTTGGATGTTCCAATACAAAAATACATTCAAATGCATGAGAATTCAACTGATTAGCAAAGGTGACAGAAATTGATCCTGCTCCATGTCACATGTCTCTAATTACTGTAATAACTGTAATAACACTAACATGTTTGTGACAAAAGTGGAACTACTGGTGTTCACTGCTACATGGGGACTACAACAGTGCAGCTTATGAAATTACACATTTATCTTATTTTTAGTCTAAGTTCTCAGGACTATTTGTCCACTGATTTAAGTCTCTGCGTATGCCGAATGCTGTCATTGAAATTGTAATTGTACTCATTTAATTACATTAAGATACACTCACGTAATTACATAAACTACTCATGTTTATCAACTTTGGTTTTTGCAAGTAATTACATAAGGATATATGAATAATACATTACATTCTGTAATAACATTCTGAACAATTACATGTAATTACATATAGAAATTGCACATATATATTCCTGTTATTAAAAATCTTATAATGGGTGAAATTTGCGGACCCCAAAATGAAATTTTCCCAAGAGTTTGGCATGCTTCCAAAATCAAAACGTCTGTTAATATCCCCTTTGGTGCTCTTGTACACAGCTTATCGATCAGATGACCAGGTGCCCAGTACTGATCTTTAAAAAATCTATTGTTGTAGTCAGAGAGAATGGTCTTGTCCCCTTCAAAATGTGTGCTGGAGAGAGAGTCTGTGTCATCATGTCTAAGGCTGCAAGAAAAGGACAAAAAGAGGAAAACCCCAAACATGGAGACATGAACGTAGCACAAGACATATCAACAGACAGTCTGTCAGTGTGACTATGTGTTGAGCCGTCTTTAAACATAAATGGCTTGATAAGAGCTGATGTATTTTTAAATTTGCCGTCTCGTCTCATCCTACTGGTTTTGAAATATGGGCACGATCCCAACATCAAAACATCTGTTTATACCTGGTGCAGTGGGAGTGTATATACCTTTTGGATCTGTTGATTATTGAATGAGTATCGATCATTTAAAATGTTGTTTGTTTTGGTTGATATAACTCCATATGTGGAGAGATAGAGAACAGTGGAGTAACACGTAGTTACATGCAGTTATTTAGAATAGAGACATGTAACTGAATGAGGTCTGAAGTCTTCACACTATGGGCTCTTTACAATGTCTTTATTATTACTCTAAATGGGACAAACCCTGTCTATGATTAGATGTGTTCAAACTTCTAGGCTGGTGCTGTATTTCTAAACCAGGATTAACAAAGTGCGCAGATTATGACTCACAGGTCTCACTTTATTGCACCATAAATTTATAGAGGAAAAATCCTGAGATTTCTGAACTGTTAGGCTATCTTTAACCCAGTCATCCACCACTGTAACTGGTTCTGACAGAACTTGACAGCAGCCTCTCCAACAGGCTGCACTTTCCTACATGCCCAGATTTGTAGCATTTTAATATCTTTTTTTAAATCTTTTTCTTCACTGTAGTTTACCAACACCACCAGAGCTGATAATGAGCGCTTGGTTTAAATGAATAACAGAGCAATAGCATGAAAACTATCAAGGGGTTCATAATTTATTAAGAAATCTCACGCTTCTCAGAGAGGTTTGAGAGAACAAGGCCTGTGAGAATTGCAGAATGGGCAGGGAGACTTGACATGCTGAAGGAATGAAAGGCATATTTTTTCTAAAAGAAAATGAGATTGATTCATTCATCATTTACATGAGATGCCACCTTACAGTGTTTTGTATTACGTGTCTTGTATTATGTAAAGGAAGTCAGATTGATACGGTTTGGCGATACAGCGCAGATGGATGTGTGACTAATTGGAGGAATAAGTTTGGGCGGCTTCCTTTTGAGCTTGCCAACAACATGCTACAGAACAGGGCTCAGAAATAGCAAAAACAAGAAACAATTTGCTTAATATCTTTAGATTTGCTTTCTTCTGCATTATTAAACATGTTAGAACAAAATTTTAACTGGTTCATTCTCTCTTTTTCACTGGGCTGTATTAAGAGTAAATTATTAGCTCTGGAAAGTAATATATGCATTAATAAGGACATGTTCACACACACACACAGACATATGTGCTATTAATTTGACTGTTTATGGACACTCTCTAACCCCAATATATCTCTCAGCCCTTTTTCTAACTATTAATCTATCTTTTTACCCAATGTCATTATGCATGCTTGGTTCTCAGGTTGAACAGGTTCTTGGGGCATTTGTTTTTTTCCATAAAAGTTGTTAGGCTATCAGTCCTGCAAAAAAATACAGTCTGGCCATTCTAGTGCATACATAAAGATAAAAGACATGAGAGGTCCCTGCCCAGCCTCCATTCCCTCTCTCAAACTCTTAATTATGTTTTATCTTTGCAACATAAGTTACACTCCAGAAGAAATTCTTCTTTGGAACAAGTGTCGGTAAGGAAGTAAACACTCTTGCATTTTGCGGTAAAGTGGAGCTTGTGGAAAATATGCGGGGGAGAGCATGAGGCTGCACCTGCGTACGCTCGCTCCATCGGGAACCGGTAAAGCCCTTTTCACAGCAGCCAAACAACTGCTGTCAAACACTGGCAAACTCAGATGGGTTGGCGGAAGCAGGCTGTTCGTGATCGTTGGGAAATCTTTCGAATAATCTGCCTCATTGACTTATGAGCCTATTATCTGCTCGATCTATTGTTTACTGCCAACACTCAGTATTGTGGTCGCTGATGAAGGCAACATCACAATGATGGAACATCCTTAAAATATCCTAAATTCTTTGTGCTTTGAATGTAACCTGCAGTTGGGATACAGATGTGGGAGGTGTATGAACTCTATAGCACTTATATTAGGACCATGTGACAGAGTAGGTTGAGAACTAAATGTTGCATTTTTACATTTTACAAAATAGAATACCCCATAGAATAAGTTTTGGTTCCCTAAAACATGTTTAAAAGTAGAGATGAGTGACTTTAAACTATCTAAATGTCTGTAATTATACCTTGACATTATGTGGAGGCATTTTAAACTTCAAAGTTAGTTTCACCTGCATATTTTCCAATATATGTTCTATGTTACTGTACAAATGGTTCTCCTGATAAAAAATATGTTTGTGTTTCAACACCATTTTAAGGCTTCAACATGTTTTCAAAACCATTGTTGAACAGGTGTAGCAAAGAACCTTAGAGCAGAACCTTCAGGGTCTATCGAAGTTCTTTATACCTGAAGGTATTCCACATACTTTTTTTACAAATGGCTCTTTACAGAACCATTAATTTAAAGTCTGCAAAAATGGTTCATTTGTGAAACTTTTTTGGATGTTAATTTTACAGATTGTAGTAATTTAGTTTAGAGGCTTACTTCTGAACCCATCTAAATGGTTTCTGATTTGAATGGAAGTTTCTAGAACCAGTATGGTGCAGAACTTTTATATTATGCACTGATCTTTCAAACTTCAGCTTGAAAATAGGCTTATAGAATCACCCATTGAAACGTTCTTTGGGGAACCAAACATGGTTCCCCAAAGGGCATCGCCTCAAAGAACCCTTTTCACCATTCATGAAGCATCTCAGAGCAGGAATGCTGACACAAGGCCTATTTTTGTCATCACAAGATCATCGTAAGCCAGAGAGGAACCTAGGGCCGCTCCGCTACTTTAGCATTCACTGTGAATTGAGGCGTCATGCTCCACTGTAGCCTTTGTTATTATGTGTTGAAAAGTTTAATTTAATTTTCACAACCCCTGCTCAGCAGTGGTTTGAGGCCAAAGTCTGCGTCGATTATGTTTTTTTAATGTTGAGACTGGTTAAAAAACGAGCAGCGCCGAGCCCAGCATCACAGCACACTTTCCACCATACACATGAAGCATGATAACACAAAAGGACTGCCATTTGAGATGATAATGGATAGTAGTATGTAGCTTTTATAGTCATCCATCAACACTGATAGGCTCTGAGCAGTGTCTCTTGTCGCTCCAAACTGCACTCAGGCTCTCCTCTCCAGTTATGAATAGTGTAGGTTAAAATAACTGGCTAAACCAAAAATAACATTAGCACAAGGGAAAGTGGCTCCCAGCTCAGTAATGCACTGTTTTTTCCTTTTTCCATTATTTTGTTTCACTGGGCCGACTATAGGTAGAGTGCTCTTGAGGATGACATTAGTTAAAGACAGTGAGTTTCAAACGCTCAGCATGTTTATTTTATTTTATCAGATTTAAATGTGTATTTTTTAGCTTCTGCAACCGCTTTTGGTGCAGAATCGCGTTCCTTTGTGATGCAAATTCCAGTTCAAAGTGTGTCAGGATCCGTCTAAACACAGACTGATGGGGAAAGGCAGGACAAATAAGGTCGTTCCCGCGTGGTATGCCCCCTGCGCCCGCGCTTTTTCCTGAGCACGGCTTCCTTTACAGCGGGACGTGACTGTCATGTCTGGGGGGACGACCGCCACCCTGCGCAGGCAAAATGAAAGACGCAGCAACTGCAGTTTCATCAGCCTAACCAGAGCGGACGCCTGCTCTTCCATTATTAAAAACTCCCTTCGCTTAGAAAGCACCCAGAGGAGAGGGGGGGAGAAAGAAGTGATATGTAATATTATGAAATTTGTGAGCTTTGTCGTATAGGATCGCGAGTCGTATTTTTCTTCGCTCAGGTAATTGGATTTCTTTCTCGTACTGTGGTTGCCCCACATCAAATAAATAGACACTTTTTTTATACTGTGGACCATTAGCAGTTATGTCCCATCAGCCATCAACTTTTTTGTGCTGGTGCACATGGCCTTATTAAAATATGCAGCTCCATACGCTAGAGGTAATTATATTTCAAGTGGTATAGGCCCTTGAGACATTGGATATCTCCCCAGATTAGAGGTGCGAGGCGATGACACAGTGCAAGTGAATTAGTCATGCAACAGTTCTCCTTGTCACGGACAAATTTTGGCGGTGAGAGAAATTTAATGAATAGCCCAGAGCCGATTGCCTTTTTTTTGCACAACGTTTAGAGGAAGCCAACGAAAGGTTAAACGTGATGGAGGTAAAAATTTAAATGTTCAAGTACAAGTGTTGAGAACAATATATGTTGCACTTTCATTCTTGCACTTGGTCTCACTAATGGGTGTTTATTCATACCCTTTCCCGCTGTTTGTTATTACCTTATTAAATCAAGGTTGTTATCTTCATTATTGAAACCAAACATTTACCTAGTTTAACAGCTTTTCTTTGCCTCTTCTCCAACTTTCAAATTCAGAACCTCTTTCAGGCATAAATTATCTTCTTTTCACACACATTACCAAAATTGAAGAAAACAGAGCCCTGCACAAAAGCAGCAGGTGTGTATCCATTGGAATGTGCTTTATCACATCAAAAACACAAGTTGAACTGTTACTAAAGATTTTTGGATGTAATCGCTCCTGATTTTTCATATATAAACACACTCCTTTCCCTGGCGGGGGAGATTGCACTCAGCCATGTCATTAGATTTAGCATAGCCATTTTAAAAACAGGCTCCTTAAAAAAATCCACAGGAGAATGTCATAAACATTGGCAAGCAGAGTTAGTCTGACTGACAGCTTCTATGTAGGGTGAACCCTCATGATCTACACACCTCACCTCTGATGGCACAATGTTTTCCCTGCTACAAGGTCATCTTCTAATACTGGCACATGGAATACTGTGCTGCAGCCTTTAAAAGCAGCTAAAAGAGCTGAATAAACCAGTTAAGGGCTGAGGCGGAGAGGCACAGTCCACCCCCTCCACTTCTGTGAAATACAGCACATTATAGGTGGAGAGGAGGAGAACATGTCCCTGCCGCTCTACTGGTCTTTGCACATCAATGTCATTAGCATGCTTATGGATCCTGACAATTCTGACATTTAATCAATTTTTACAGTATTTTTGCTGTAAATAAAAATAACATTGCTGTCTGCAAAATGGCCCCACCCTGGGCTAACAACAGGAATGCTTTATTTGGCTGTACCTGTTCTAGAAAGTTTCAATATGTGACGCAGTTTTTATTACTAATGATGGCAGTCATAACAAGATATTGTTTTATCATGAAAGATAAAGTGGTGTGTAGTGCCTTAGTGCTCTGGGTTTTGCAAGCGGACACTGTGGTACAATTTTGAAGGCTGTTAAGTGAGTCAGTGGGGCAGAACAAACAGAATAAAATAATGAGGTGCATTATTTCATGAAACCAAAGGAAATAGTGTGTAAAGGTATGCTGCAGTCTAATGATTTTGGTTAAGGAACCATTGACTCCTGAAACTGAGTCTAATATATCTTGTTTTTCCTACATTTTCATGATTGCATCCATGCTTTTATTACAACTCGTCTGGACTATTGCAATGCCCTTTATGTTGGGATTAGCTAGACCCTCCTTTCGCGTCTTCAGCTTGTCCAAAATGCTGCGGCTTGCCTTTTAACAGGAGCACGTAGACATGGGCATATTACACCAATTTTGTCTGCTCTGCATTGGCTCCCTGTGCACTATTGAATTTATTTTAAAATTTTTCTCCTGGTTTTTAAATGCATTAATGGACTTGCCCCACCCTACCTTTCTGATCTGACACAGCCTTATGTTCCCTCTCGGTCCCTAAGGTCTGCTGACCTTGGTTGTCCCAAAAACTAGGCTGCGGCTCAGAGGGGATCGGGCATTTGCAACCACGGCTCCCAAATTCTGGAACAAGTTACCCTTAGATATCAGGCAGGCTTCTCTTCACATTTTAAAATCTCGTTTAAAAACACATCTGTTTTCTCTAGCTTTTACCTCAACGTGAGTTGCTGAAGTGTCTAGTGTCATGCTTGTATGTTATGTATGTTTATTTATATGCATATATGTCTATGTATATAATTATACTGGCAAATTGTTATGTTTTGTTTAGGTGACTGTACAGCATTTTGGGTCAACTCTGTTGTTTTAAATGTGCTTTATGAATAAATTGGATTGGATTGGATTGAAGGCATAAAGGGCTCAGGGCATGGATACCTAACATATCTAAGACACTGCAAAACTCATAGGAGTCAAGGGTGCTTATCCTCAATCTATTGAGAATGAATGGCATGCACAATGAAGAATTTTACCTCTGAAGTCCAGAGCCGTTTCATTTGATTTGATTTGATCTGATTTTAGGCGGCCTTTGACATTGTCATACCTCACATTCCCTGGAGCCGGATATGGTACAGGTGCATGTACCAGTCCCATTGGCCAGCACATCCATGGCTTCTGGTGTGGCGGCCGGATTGTAGCTCATGTAATATTCCTGCAGTTGGGAGCTCAGGTTCTGCTCTGGCTCTGGACTCTTTTTCCGACGTTTCCGTCCCATGACTGAACGTTGCTGCAGTAACCTGGTGGCACCAGGGTACCGCCTGCAGGAGACGTAGATCACCGTTAAGACAAGTGATGTTGAGAAGAACAGCACCACAGCTCCCACCACAACCTTGTGGAAAGCTAAGTTCTCTTGTTCTGGAGATGGAGTAACGAGCAGGCTTTTGGATGGTGGGGGTGTCCATGGAGGGGTGTCCTGGAGATCAGTCTCAGCGAGGCTGTGGATAGTAGGGTGAGGAATGGGCTGAGCTAGGGGTGGTGGGATAGGTGCTTCAGAAGCAGGCAAAGGCAAGGGTGGTGGGGGAGTAGTAGGAGGCATGGGTGGTGGAGAAGAAGCTTCCATTGTCGGCTCCATATTGAGGTGAGGAAAGGGTGTTTGGGGAATTAGTTCGAAATCTTCACAGTCTATGTAATTTCTTGTCGCCTCCATAACCTTCTCACCTTGCAGATGCTTAGGGCTGCTGCAAATTATACTTGTATCTTTAGTTCCTCTAAAATTCCTTAACCAGGCAACAAGAGGGCAAATTCCTGGACCACAGTCCCACATATTGCCAGCAAGGCTGATTGTTGTCAGGGAAATCCAGGCTGCTACAGTTTCATGAGACACATTGGCTAACTTGTTCGACTCCAAGTTAAGGACCTGAAGGTTTGGTAGGCATTGAAAAACCACAGGATCCAGACTTTGGATCTCATTGCCAGAGAGGTCCAGCTTCTGCAAGGTATACCAAATCCATGGGAGTCCTTGGTTTACTGCTCGAATACGATTCCATTGGAGATAGAGCCCACGTAGGTTTGCAAGCCGTGGAAAAAGAAAGAAGTTGATCCGAGAGAACTGATTGTGTTCCAGGTGAAGCTCCATGAGCCGAGATAACCCCAAGAATGCGGTACGTGTGAGGACCCGAAGTCGGTTATACCCCAGGTCCAGAAATTCCAAGCTTCTGCATTCGATAAACGCCCGGATCGGAATTGTTGTGAGCCCATTTGAGCGCAAGTGAAGATTCTGGAGCTTTCGAAGGCCATGGAACTGACCTGGTTGCAGTTCCTGTAGTTTGTTGTAGGAGAGATCCAGGCTGCGGAGGTTTGGCACTCCATGAAATGTGGAATTATGGAGTTGAGAAATTCTGTTGGTGCTCAGGATCAACTCCTTAAGCCGCCGTATGCCCTGGAAAGCACGACTGTCCACAAATGAGATCTGATTGTGGTCCAGATACAACCAGAGGAGCTGGTTAAGGTGAGCGAACTGGTAGGGGAGCATAGTGTGCAGGTCATTGTTGCGCAGTGACAAACCTTGGCAAGTTACTGAAATGTTCTCTGGCACATCCATGAATGACGCTGAATCACAATGGACGATTTTACCTTCACAACGGCAGTTGTAGGGACATGTCTTCTCCCCAGAGCAGAGCAGCAGGAGAGTGGAGGCAAGGAGAGGGAGGAGGCATGCTAATATCCTTGTGCACACCATAGCACCTGTGAAGAGAAAACAGCAGGGTATAAGGAAACAACATATATCACAGTTCGACTTAAAAGATGGGTACATTACAAATAATTAATCAAAGCCAGCAGGGGTGTGGGACAACATTCACAGATCTTTTTCCCAGTAGAGAAGAAACCAAAAGTTGTTCTTTTTTTTTCAGTAATTTCACACTAAATACCAAAAACAAACAAAAAATTCAGAAAAGGCTCAGATATTTGGTTCTCCCTAAAATGATCATGGTCTCAAACTACATTCTACTGAACTGCATCAAAGATCATTTATCGTAATGCAAATTTACTATGGGAACCAGACTACAAAAATATATTTAAACAACTTCTTTGTGGTGTATTTGGGTTTTTTTGTATATTAGCTGGTGTGAATGCAGAAGTAAGCCAGACAGTAAACATGGCTGGTGAGGAGCTGCATATCCTCCTGCAGCTGTATGACTGTCATCATTATAATGGAGTGAATGGATTATTCAAATGACAGAAATTATTAATCATACGAAGCGGACAAAAGCTATGTTTCGCGAAGGTATTACCTGGCTATTTAGATACCTCACTTCAATCTGGCTTCTTTTATCTGACTATAAAAGAGCTAGAGAACATTAACTAACAATATATGAATACAAATGTGTGAACTCTGTCAAACTAAAGAGGCTAAAGACACTGCATAACATGGCAAATTCTGAAACCTAAATAATGCATTGAAATGGCTTTGTTTTCAATACACGTTCAGTCATTTTATTAGATGATTTGCTAGAATGAGATAATGGTGCATGCACTGACATTTTTCACTAATATAAGCAGTGTTAATGGCTTACTAGATGTAGATGCAATGCCTGAGACATCAGGGTTAATAGAGCACAGCAGTGGACAATTCTTCTTCTTTTATACTTGTTATAGTGAGGCCTTTGATCTGTAACCTTCATATCATCACCCTTCAAGAGCTACAGAGACATAATCATTCTGGTGGCTTAAAAAAAGGGTCCAATCTCTAGGAGATCTTATAATTAAGGTGTCATGCTGTCCGACACAGATCTAGTTGCTAGCATGGCAGATATAATACAAAACAACGGTACCAACCCAGACCCTGTAAAAGGAAGCTGTCTGTATAGCGTATTTCTCTGACACTTCTACAGTCTCATTTCTTGGATGATCTGTGATATTTGCCATCATAGATCCAGTTTTAACTACTTTTTACTGGTCATCTTGTATTGCCACTACATGACTCAGTGTCTTTGCTAGCCAGCGGTCCAGAATCATTCAGTTATGAGCTCTCATGAAATGCCTAGGGAATAACAAATTAAAGCAAATTTTTCTTCATTTAAAAAAAAGATACAATCATCTTTTTTTTTTTTTGAATACATTTAATATTCTGCATGAACAAGAAAAGGGAAAAAATGAAACAAAAGGCACTTTATCCCTTTCTGTTTTTATTTTTTGTTTTTAATGGCACAATACCCGATTTTCATGTCTACAGATATCACAACAATGAGTATCTATTTGATTCCATCTTTTCCCTCTTTTAACCAACTAAGTACAATAATTTAAATCAAAATTAACCATAGAAAGCACTTTAAATCTTAAATTGTTCCCTAATTCCTCTGGAATATGTTATAACATTACATTATATACACCTATATAGAGTACAGTGTATCCATTATGGAGTTCTACACACATGGCTGAAACTCCAGAGTCTCTTTGTTGGACATGTTTTACAAAGTGTGCAGGAGACTGTATTTTATGTGCACTATGTAGGGAGCAGGGAGCCATTCGGGATGTTTCTGTCTTCAGTGTGTTACTAAGAGTGTAGGTCAGTTTTTACTTATGTCCAATCCAGTGATTTTGTTCTGTATCAGACCGATACTAATACTTAGTATCAGATCGGTGCATGCCTAATTATTAACACTAGTTATGCTTATGGTTACTTTGAATGATTTTTGTTAATTTTTATTTTGCTTTTTTATTTTATTCATTTGAAATACTGCTCTTAAAACCACAACTGGTAAAAAATAATTTTCTGAGAAAATTGCTTACAAAAGGAGTATCCTGCTCAGCCTGGCAATTAAAATGTATCATTTGTAATATAGGCTCCCATTAACTAAAATTGTGAATGGCATACAGTGGTTTCACAGTGACCCAAAGTCAAGGAAATGTCCCAAACTAGTCAACTAAAATTACTAAAAGCATTACAAAAATGTAGGGATTTAATAGGATAAAGAGAGGGTGAAAAATGTAAATGTCAATCCAATGTCAGTATAAATATGATTTATGACATTTTCTGCATGATAAGCAGTTGTTCTAAGCAGAACTTGTGGAAAAATCAAAGCAGAGGAAAAGTGTATGACACTCTGTTTGATTGTTGACTTTACAGGATATTATAGATGACTTGTTGCAGCCTTAATGCCATATTTAAATAGAATGCAGACATCATTAAAGATGTATAATGAGGAGACATAACACTCATATCAAACTAATGCCTGATTGCTAAGTGGCTTTTATGCTCCACCAAATTAATTAGCATGAATGCTTTGAAATGCACTCATACCATCAATAGGACATTGCCATTTTTTTTCATAAAACCTGGAGCTGAAGCATTATGTCAACCTATTGTGTCGTTTAGGCCATTACATCAACCTAATGGCTGCTACAGTTTGCTTCATACTGTGCAATACATGCCAAAAAATAACTGAGGAAAGTGGGCAATTTGTTTTATTGGGGGCCGGCATCCAGCAACGTTGAAAGAAGAGCAGAAATGACTTTAGAATCGTCATACAGGATGGAGTTAAGCCCTCCGTTTTAAGGCCCAGCACTGGTTCCCCAGTGTATCCCCACGGCCTTAGCCGACGGTAAAAGAGAGGGGCAGGAGTCATCCAAGCATACGTTGCAAATTACACACTCATCAGTTTTGCCTAAACTGTGGTCCCAATGGTGCTCTTAGCAAATTTGTGTAAGAGGCGAAGTGAGGGATTGCTGCCATCCTCATAATCTCATAATGCCCTGCTGCCCCACCTAATGCATTACACTCAGGCTGACGGGTTATGGAGACCAATTCCGTATCGGATATCATCGTAGGCCGTTGCAATTAGCATGTAGCCACTGCTTACATATATCTCTGTTCGAACATGTGGCCATTAAAACCATCCTGGTGGCTCTTAAGCGTCCTCTGAGGCCATTTAAAATAAAAACAAATTGCTTGGAGACATCACTCCTAGTTCAGAATCGTCCCGTTGACCATTATCGGTAGTTAAACCCGACTGCTAATCTGTCAGGAATGTGATCATCAAGCATAGATGTGCTTGAGTGATGTCATCGAAATGAAAGAGCTCTGGATAACAAGCGGGCAGATTTCACGGAGGCCTGAATGAATAATTACAGCGATCAAAATTTCAGCAAAACAAATCTGTTCAATCTCCATCCACGAACAAATAGAAATACGAATATAAGAGCAGAAACACACACAGGCAGACAGATTGTACTGTACTGTGGCTGCACAGTAGCATCTATTTATATTGTAAATATGAAAAGCACACTAACAAAAGTGCAAGAATGCGCCTCCGCTTAAAGCTTTCCACATACTCTAATGTACTTAACAACCCACAGGTAAGAAAAGGTCTAATCTGAAAAGGGTTCGAATGGTTAGATTTATTGTGGAAAATACAGGGCCAAGAGGCATTGATTGCTTGCTGACCTTGACGCCCCTATACGGCAACTTATTAAACACAGTGATGGAGGCCATTCAGATTGAACCATCAAAATATACTTGGAAAGTTCCCTATAGACAAAGACTCGGCTCCGCATGCTCCTTCATGAATCAGAGGTCGAGCAAGTGAATAATATCTTTCTTCACAATGGCAGTGCATGGATACTTGACAGCATATTTCCCTCACATCTGAATAATAATAATAATAATGTCAATAATCTATAAAGCACTTTGAAAGCACAGACACTATCTGACCTGCTTTTCCTAAGCAGGGTGCTGGAGTTTATGGTAGCAGTTATAGGTAGAGAAACACCCTGGACAGTTCATCACAAACACACTCACACCTAGGGGCAATTTAGCATCTTTTCGTTAGACTTACATGTATTTAGACTGTGGGAGGAAAACAGAGCTCCTCATGGAAACCTACAAAAAGAGCACATAAACTCCTCGTCCATATCTATGGGAGGTAACAGTGTTAACACCTCCACCCCCCCACTACAACCCCCTCTGTACAGGGGGCAGCTTGTGGCCTGGTAAGTGAGTTGCCACTGCAATCGGAAGGCTCTGGGTTCAAATCTGCCAGTGGCACCTTTGAGGTATGCTTGAGCATGGTACCATTCTCACACCCTGCTCCTGAGTAAAAATTCTTGAAAAAGCAGTTAATAAATGAACTGAGCATAAACACATTGGAAGGTTAAAGGCATTTATTTTCATTATTTTTCCTTAAAAGTGTATAGCCAGCATGACTGGTTTAATAATAGGTGGATTTGACCTCCCTTGTTTAAAACATGAATAAACGTTTCACATGCTGCGCTGCACTACTTTCAATTAAAGAGGGCTAATTATGTTCTCTTTATATTGATATAAGTGGGTGTCCAGTGGTCCTATTCATCAGAACAAAAAAATTAAGGACTTTAAGGCTCTAGGCTATCTCACAATTTATAAGATTTAAAGGTTCTGCTGTAATGTCAAGGTTCCAGATACCACAGCACCTCCAGAGGTCTTGTGGAGTCCAGGCCCATTAAGGCAGCAGCACAAAGAAGACCTACACAGCATTAGGCAGGTGATTTTAATGTAAGAGCGAATTATTGTGTAATACCAAATACATTAAGATGTTTTCTTGGATAGAGTGCATTGTAATATTTTGTTTTTTAAGGTTTGATTAGTTAGAGCATACAAAGAGAATCTTTCAGTTTCAATTTAATTATTAAAAGCTGATTTGTGTCCCCAACCCATTGCAATATAGCTTATAGCAGAAACATATAGCAGCACTGAATCTCCCTAGTTGGAGGGAATAATAATTTTAGCACTGTCAGTAAATAAACATTCCAGTACTTACCCTTGTGTTTTTAACGCTTATGGCAGGTTACCAAGCAAGCTTGCTAATTGCTACTTTAGCTCCTTGGCTAAATGCAGCTAAAACAGTCATCCATGCCTGCCTAGAACTTTAATAATGTACATTTCTAGAAATCAGTGTGCAGTACAACAACCTTTTGAGTGTTTAATTACAGTAAAATTATGTTAACTTTTGTGTTATTGCTGTTAATTTTACAGAGTTAGCTTGCTAAGTGAACCACAACCTACCATGCCAGCTTTGGACATAACCATTTACAGGCTGCTAATTTTACAAGCTGTTCTTATACAGCCATACAGAACTCCCCCACTCCCCACAAACCCCAAGCACTCAAACAACCCCCCCACCCCCCCCCCCCCAAAACCAAAAAAAACCCTC
>JBBKCR010000034.1:1044662-1066583 GCA_037577295.1 Ladigesia roloffi | reverse complement strand
CCACACCCTCCCACCCCCACCACCACCAAACTAAAACACATTCCTCGTCCAAGGTTAGTTCATTCTAAAGCCACTCATTTGAAACCCTCTAGGGCTGTGGCAGCCCCCTTTCGGAAAACTGCAATGATGCTGGCAGCCTCGGCCAACTTAGCATAGCTGTCGTCTTCCTTGGCGTCCTGACAAGCTGATATTTCATTTGATGCCTCTGCGGAAGCGGAGGCCAGAGAGCCGCAAATAGAACCCACGGAAATGTATTTAACAAAAAAAAACAAAATTATTCACAAGTGCAGGTCTGCACAGGCAAACCCAAATGTGCTGCTTGAAAAGCACTAATTCATGGCTGTTCACTGTCAAAGCCTTTTCCCTTCTGCGCGTGCCTGCTACAATCATGAAATTATAGCTGACCATTAATTGTCACTGTCACTTTCTCACACTTGCCGTGCTGCAGTCGTGCCGAGTGTGTGGATGAGTTAGAGCCTCGGCTTCAGCTCAGAGTTCATAGTGTTAAATAGAACAAGCAAACCAAAGGAGCTCTGAGCTCCATAGCATCCATATGATGTATATGCTCTGTAGATTTATGTATTTGAGCTTTCTTTTCATTTTTAGTGTAAAAGGGCTTTGGGTTTTGTAATTGCCTTCTCGCTAAAATGGAAAGAGATTGTCTGAGATAGTCTACACAGAATATTAAATTCTTGAGTTAAAATATGATATGTATAGAAACCTTTGTTCTTATTTATTCATTTTAAAAACTGTTCTTTAAAACATGTGAAGGGAATTGTGTCTGTGGCTAGTTTTGGCCACTGTTTTTTGGTTTTTCATTGTTTTTGTTTTTTCTGGTTTGACACTCTGTTCTGTTGTGGTTTGGCTGTGTTCTGTGTCACATGGGTTTGGGATCACGTGTCTAGATGTGGGTGTGTGTCCTGTGTTATTAGTTTCACCTGTCCCTTGTTTAAGTCCCTTTAGGTTCTGTATATAAGTCTGGTTTTGTGGCTCCGCCCTTACCCGGCCCTCGAGCCAGGTTTATGTTCTGTTTGGTTTTTGGTTTAATAAAGTACCCCTAATGGAGCCCTGGTATTTTGGATCCCTCGTTCGAGGTAGTTCACGGGTTGGAGCTTGCGTGACCTCCCGTGACAGGAATAAGGGAATATATTTATTATTTACTTTGCTACCTTGCACTTGTACAGTTTGGGTCTATCGTACTTATTTTGGAGGCAAACACAGAAAAACATAGAAAAGAATGTCAATTCTGCTAGTGTTTCTAAAATCTGAGTTCAAATTAGTTTTACATTTGATAATGAGTTGATTTTAGAGAAGAATAGTAAATAATACTGAAAATCATTAAATGCTTCAGATGTCTGGTTTCATTTACATGAACAATCCAGACTCAGTAAGCTTTTCGAAAATATCATTAGACCTCTCAACAATAATTTCAGTGCTTCAAACTGCTACAAACTATTCCTGAAGGTTGAAGGATTCACAAAATAGCGAGTGATATCTGCACTACTGTTTAATGGGCTTTTAATACATTTGGGTTTTTTTTTCAGTTCTTGCATAGCAAGTACAAGGATACTCAGCACTCTGATAAAGATAATAATTACTTGTGCTTCACTTCTGCTGTACTTTTGTGTTTGTACACTGGGTCAGCCAAACTTTTCATGGTAACAAAGGTAGTCTAGGCTGGATGGATTATCTCCTCTAGCCATTAAGTGGTTCTGGATCCTTGGCAAGGCTTCTATTGTCCTTCAGTAGGTTTAAGACTCTCGTTAGCCCTGAGAGGGACCTCTCTGTCGAGCACCACACTTTTTTTGTTGTTCTTGCCAATACTTTTTTTTTTTTTTACTCGGGGCCAGTAGTGGACAGGGGAGAGTTATTGGAATCTTCTTTCGGTTTCTACACTGTTGAGTCATTGCATCCTCCTTCTCTGTTATTAGTGGCTTATCGGCCCACGGAATAAAACCTTACAGACAGTACAGACAGCGACATCATGCGTTTTGGTGAACTTCTAACTTAATGATGGGTCCTGTTCGTGAAAGCATCACGCACCAGCCTACAGGGCTAAAATAAACTAACAAATTCACCAAAACATGAAGCATAATTTTAGATTTAAGAGATTCTCCTTAAGTCCCAGTAGCATTATTGTGTTTTTAAAACAAGAACTAGTGACACACACACACACACACACACACACACACACACACAAAACCTTCCATCCATAGTAATTTCTGGAATAATTAAATGTGATGTTGGCTTCTAAACAAACAGTACTGTCATCTTCTAACAGAGTCTGCTGTTGTCATCTTACAAACTTCTTTAAACTGCGTTACCAGTTGTAAAATCGCTTCCACTAAGTGCAAAAATTCCAAGCTTGTCACTTTTTTAAGCCAGAGCGCTTCCACTTCCAGTAAAATATGCTCCCAAGCTCCGTGATGCACAGCCATAATACCCATGCAGGACTGCCATCACAGCTCATAAATTATGTGGCTGCACTGAAATTGCAATTCTGAAATGAAGAGCCTCTTGCATACTTAAAGGAATAGCGGAAACTGACACGACTGTACATGTACCAAGGTAAACCATATCCACAACTTGACACAAATGTATATTAGACCTGGATCTGGCTTAAGCAGGTTGAGTGAAATATGTTGCTGAAATATTTTCACAGAAGAAATTTGGGCAATTTAGGTGACTATTGAGTTCTTGCCTTTAGACTTGCAGCCCCAGTTGTACATCAAACAGTATCAGGAATCAAAACATGCCTTGACTGATGGGTTGTGTAATTAAACATTTTTGAATGAGCTCTTCCTTTAGAAGCCATGCACTTTACTGAATCTGAGTGTCATAATTGAGGCTCAGAGGGATGGAGAGTGTGGCCAAATTTGTGTTCGAAATGCAATTTACGGTACTATGGTCTATGGTGTTAGGGCTTGGATATAGAAGGGGCATTAAAATTCAAAGCAAAACGTGGTCAGAGGTGAAAAATAAATTACTATTGGGACAGGCTTTTATAATACTCCCTGGAATCAGAGGCAAAAAGGTTAATTTGAAGTGCTGCAAAGTTCAATTAGGATTGCACTTAAGGTAGGCAAATACGGTCAATCGTAATTATTCAACATTAACGCCACGGTGTAACACCAGGTTAGGTTTTTATTTTATTCACTAGCGTTTCGTATATCTGGGAATAGAGAGAGTGCGTCTCTCTCAAGTGAGCGTACAGAGAAAGAAAAAAAAAACTCAATTAAGGGATACGCGAGTGCTTTGGGAAGGCAGAGCGGAGAGCTGTCTTGTCTTGGCGAGTGTAGAGAGGCAGTTTGCATCCTGCACCGCGCCTGTGGAGCTTTTGTACTGTGCCGCTTGGCAGTCATGCTCAGTGACTCTGCTAGAACACAGGACTCTGATATCCCAGCTCAGGCAATCATAGAGTTACCGTTATGTCATTCAGCTTATCCCAAATTGTTATTGTGCTGGTACTTTATTAGTAATATCACAATGCTTTTATGATCTCACTCAGTATAATTGGCACTGAATATGTAAGCAAAAATGATCAGAGTGTTTGTTTATTTAATTTAGCTTTGGTCCTGTATCATTTAGTTTAGCTGAAAATAGCTGAAAATAATCCCAATACTGATACTGAATAAATTAGCTTAGGTCAAAGTATGCAGTGCTGGTGCTGTGTAAATTAGCTTAGCTTAAAATAGCAGTTAGGTGGTACAGTATCACTTAGCTTAACTTAAATGATCACAGATTTGAGATTGTCATTTAGTTTAGTTCAAGGTATTATAATACTGATACTGTATTGTTTAGCTTATCTTAAAAATCCATAATACCAGTACTGTCATTTATCTTAACTCAAACGATCTTTGTTTATGTAACTGTATTTAGTTTAGCTTAAAGTATAATACTGCTCCTGTATTGTTTCGCTTGATTATAATGATTATAATATTGTTACAGTACGAATTGACTTAAATTAGAACACTGATACTGCGATACTCATTTAGATCACAAAACTGCATTATTTAGCCTATCTTAAACTTTTCCAATGCAGGTATGGTATCATTTAGCTTATTTTAAATGCTAATAATACTGGTACAGTGTCATTTAACTTTACTTACGCTATAGCAATACTGATCTTATTTAATTAGCCTTAATGCATCTTAGTACTGATACTAAATTATTTGTTTTAGCTTAAATCATGGATGTGTGGCCCCCACTTTTCAAAATCAGTTGTTTCGTTCATTCCATTTCCCCCTACCCCCAAGAACTGAAACATAGAAACGTATCATTAAAAATGTTTCTGGCGCCCATGGCTTACATGATTACAGTACTGGTACCATATCATTTATTTTGGCTTAAACAATTAAACTATTACTGTATTATTTTTTCCTAGTCACAGTACTGGTACTGTACTGTTTAGCTTAGTTCAAGTCACAATATTGGTAATGTAGCCTTCAGCTTAGCTTTAAAAATCTAATACTGTCTTATATACCTAACCACAAATGACCACAATATTGTTCTGATTTCAGCAGCTTAGCTGAAATGATCACCACTTTGGTTGTTTACAGTGCAGACATTTACAAAATTGATGTATCAAATTATTCAAATGATTATGCTGTGGTAAATTTTTTATTAAATTATCTAAACAGATTGCTTCACATCTTGTGGCTCAGTTCAAGTGATCAGAATCTAGTTATTGCTTTGTGTCAGTATGAGTGAAGCAGTGCCCTGGTTGACTCCAATGTAATAAACAATCACAGTGACTTGCTAGGCCCAGAGGCCTTACCACCCTGCTGCTGCCTGTACAGATCAAGAGATGAATATGGTTTAGAATGCAAC
Source organism: Ladigesia roloffi (assembly GCA_037577295.1). Classification (NCBI taxonomy): domain Eukaryota; kingdom Metazoa; phylum Chordata; class Actinopteri; order Characiformes; family Alestidae; genus Ladigesia; species Ladigesia roloffi. The sequence continues at coordinate 1,061,753 of JBBKCR010000034.1, read as the reverse complement.
TCTTCTGATATTCAAGACATGACAGTGTTAAGTGATCCGTTAGCTGTTATCACTAGTAATAACATGACATTTTTTTAATGCTGAAGACTCCTTACAAGTAAGCCATGGCAATTTGTTGTATAAAGATATTAAGGTTGCGGTGCTGCACTGTGAAAACTTAAATGGATTTAAAAATTAAGCGACAGTTTCGGCATCGGCGGGCAATCATCTCACTCAAGCACAGGCCAAGCCTAAATCCCTCACCACTGGCACTAAATCTAGATAAGCAACGGATCTTAAAGCATGGTTCAAAATAATAATCCTGCTTTGATCTTGATTTTAAAAACATGCTGTGTAAAAACTGTTAAAAAAACAGGAGATAAGCTAGAACATGCACTTAGCTTAGAGCAAGGCAGGCTTCACTTCAGATCTTATTTTCTCTAATGCACTTGCACCTAATAAATTATATTAATGACACTCAGCAACAATGTATGGGAGAGGACGGTAGGGCTGTAAATAACGCAGTGTAGCTGATGAAATATGTGTCTTTGATGGTTTCTAAATTAAGAAACCAATATTATGGTATCCTCTGCACCAAACGAGGCAAACAGCACGTGATAATCTTGTGCAATCGCTAGAAATGGGGGTTAAGCTGCACAAGGAACCTAATTAACCCCTGAAATTCCTTCTTCTCATTCTCTTCATATGTACCACTAAAAGTGTCTCCAAAAGTCCCGCTCCGTGTGAAGTATGAAATGGAAAGGTGAACTACAGTATCCAGATCTGTATTTGTGTGTTGACTGAAAAAAAAACACCCTATTAGTTTCATTTAAACAATTCTGGAGTGATTTTTTTATGGTTTCATTTCAGATTAACCAAATATGCCATGTCTTTTTTTAAAGGCAGAACTAATACAGAGCCGGCTGTGGGTTGAGTAAAAATAAACGTCCATTTCAGTCAGCACTGCTTATCAGGCGAAATAGTGGAATGCAAAGTGAATTCATGCTGTATTACATAAGAAAATGTTCATTATTATTTTTGCTTTCATCTAAATGCATTTGGCTGAAACTGATGCAAGAGCTAATGTTTTTCTTGCCATTCAGAGAAAATGACGTGAGTAGAGATTCTTCCGGGGATACAGTAAAACGGATTTTTCTGCCGTGGTAGCACAGAACTGAGTTCAATGCTGAATACAAATACTGGCTAGGGTTGGGCAAGATGATGATACTCATCATTATTGTGCTGCATTTTTCTGGGCATTTTGTGGATTGACCATTTTCATGTTTTATAGTTAGGGTGCATAATTAGACAGGATTCAGTAAAGTGAAATGTTCAAAATCAATCATTTTCGATACACATTTGTTCTTTTTGTACTATTTGGCCTATTTGATGTTTTAATAAATACCATGACGTATCATGATGTTATGAGTCTACCATTGCTTGGCGTTTAATGGTTGTCCCTTGGTAATGGTTTGTCTCGAGACACGTTTTGGTTTGTGTCATGGATCTACTTGGAAAAATCTGAACTTTTTTTATTAAACCTAAGATTAATGGGATGTGCAAAATGCAAACCGTGAGTACTTTCAGAAAGGAAACAAAATTGCTTCCTCATGTGTGCTTCATTAAACTGACGTTCTGTAGCAGACCCCACTGGTGACTGGGAAGTCCAACTATCCATCATAATTGCAATGTATTGCTGCACTCAGCGCCCTACAATGCTTTCCCACTGATTCTTCATTCCTCCTCCACAGCGCATGTACACTACAACCTCCTCTGGATTAACAGGAATTGTGAACATGTAACCCTTAGAACTCTGAGGATATTAGTTAAACCTCATTTCAACAGATATAATTTGTGTAAAACACTCTAAGACGAGCATTTGCTCTCCTACATTCCTGGCGTTTGCTTTCGCTCAGCACGGCCGCTCTGCAGTCCCCCCCCCCCGCAGGTTTTCCCCACCTACTTGTAGGCGAAGACTATCCTGAAAGTTCTCCCAGCTTCAAAGATTCGTTTTTTTTTTTGTTCAATCCTAAAAAACATTATGGGCATTTGTGTATGGCACAATGAACCCCCAGTAGAAGTTATTATTATTATAAGTTTTTTTAATGATATATCTTTGGTTCTACATGACATAGGAACACAAACAAATCAACACAAACCAAGGGAACTTCCATAGAAGTAGTTTGATTTGCCATACAATGACAATTTAACATTTGTACAATTTTAAAAGCAATTGGATTTTGAAATGGACGCATAGCTTAGTAAACAATGCTGGTTACTACGCCACACATCACCCACCTCTAGTGCCAACATGTCACTGGCCACTCTTTCCCAATTAAAATGCCTAGGCTGAACCTGGGCGATTTTAATGCAGTAATGATATATCCACTTTCACAAAGTTGCATAAGAAAAAAAAAAACAGTTTTGTATTAGTGGTAATTATAATTCCTCGGTGAGAGTGGAACTCTGGCTTCCTAAGGCTGTCACTTCGCCAGTAGGTTTAGAGAAGGAGACAGCATCTAATTACTCTAAATCAGCTTCTGTGTCTCCAGCCCAGCTCCAGGAGAAATTCTCCAGCAGTCTGTTCAGAATCCTAATCTGCCACATCTGAACCAGCAAATCGATGTCTTCAAGAGCATTTATATTACGACCATGAGTTGGACTGAATTGAGAATGTGGTGTTGTGGTTTTTGGTATATAGATGCACTCTTCACGCCTAGAAGTCAGAGCCTCTTTGTCAAATTTCGACAAATAAGAACTGTGTAAAAGAATCTAAAACTGGTGTTTGCTCTCCTACACACTGCTTGTGCTGCTCATTTGCTTGTTACTTGACACACGCCCCCCCTGCTACAATGGTTCTGGTGCCCATGGTGGAGACTATTCTGAATGTTCAAAGACCTTCTGTTACATTCTGTTTGTTTCTGGGGCATTTTTGTTATTAATGTCCATTTGCATGTCACTCCATTTTTAAAAGCCCAGGAGTGGTTATTATTACATTTATTACATGTGTTTCAAAAGGCAGTAACGTCAGTAACTTCAACACAGGAGCACTGAACAAAGCTTAGCATGACATTTGACACCCCCAGCATCAGCACAAACAATACATTCATGTAATGAGTCGCTTTGTTCTATGATAACAATTAACTATGTATAGCCTTGCCACTGGTGCTCCTAGGGTTAAAAACCAAGATTCCTATTTTGTTTTTAATTGGTGTAGAACCTTTACAATATGTGGAGGTCTTCTGGAGGTCTACACTCCAGCTGTGTTGAGCTTCAAGCTGCATCGAACATACTGCCCACTCACCCTTACCTAACGCTCCAGTTAATCAGAGACCTCTGAAAAAGTTCATTAGCCATAGCAGGTGTTGCAGATTCTGGCTAAAACTTCAGATGAAAGTAGATCTCCAGGAGGGCTGGGAACCAATCTGCTAAAAATATTATTCAATAAATATGTGGAAAGGATTCTAATTTGCAAATATATTTGAATTTCATTGGAGTGAGGAATGAGAGCATGGGGGCATGCTGTCTCATAAGGCAGTGTTTCTCAGACCTGATCCTCATGTTCTTCCTGTCCTAACACTCCAAAGGAAAGTCGGAGCTGACCAGTTGTACCAGGGGAGTTGGAAGCAGATAAAAACTCTCTGATGAGCAGATCAGGGGTCTCCTGCCTCATAGTTGGTTTAAGCACTGGTTTAAGGTGTTTGCAACTTCCTTTACATTTACACATTCATTTACAAAGAAATGTTTTTGGAGAAACATCCATTGAAAGGTTCTTGGGTGAAAGGGAAATGGTTTTCTGTGGCACTGCTCTATATAACCCTTCCATCACCTTTTCTTTTAAGAGCTCCTCTCTTCTGAGACTCTGAAATTCTGTTTTCATTCTTTATATAAGATGTGTGAAAGCGAAATGCGTAACAATTCTGTGAGGTTCTTTAAATTCACAAATTACAACAATGCATAAGAGCATATCTCCTATAGCAGTCCAAGGTGCAATACTTCAGCTTGACACATTTCTCCTGCTGGGCTTATTTGCTGCAAGAAAATCCAAAACTATCATTGTGTGCTACTCTGGTGCTGGCCATTACATTTTATGTAATTTCCCTGGAGAATCCATAGAGAACTGTTTTTGTAAATAAGAGAATGTGTGTGTGGAACCTTTTAAAGATATAAAGGACCTTCATATAATGGTCTTTACCACATACACCTAAACATCTGTAAAACATGAAATGTTCTTTAGAAAACCAGAAGAAGTTTCTCTTCAAAATCCAAAAATCTCCTCTAAGACTTTAAAGAGCAACAGCCTTTCTCCTGACATGTTCGCTGTTAAACTACAGATGAGTTCTGGAACTATTATTGCATTCAGTCCACCAAACTGCCGCCACACAAGTCTAAAGTGGTATTGACTGGGCAAATAGACAGTGCAGTGACAGCCGGGGAGTGAGGCATCACGCTAACACACGTTTATCTTTGACAGCATGACAGAAAGTGCTTGGGCAGCAAAACCTAGCATGAAATTTAGACCTGGCCCTGGTGTCTACCTGCCAATAATTGGCTCGGCCAATGTGCAATTACCAAAGACTGCGGAGGCCCATGTGGCAGACGGACCGTGGGGAAGCCCGACTGACCATCAACAGCCCGCCACGGGGTGAAACCTCCTCGTGAACTTCCTAGCACAGCTCGGGCAGATGAGTAGATTAGAGCCCGAAGCCCTGCAGGTAGGCACCACCACAGATGGACTGGAACAGTACAGCAAGCAGTAATTGGGTGCAGCTTGCCAGGGTGCTCAGCTGCCTCAGTGACAGGCGAGTAGATCACATGGAACTGTGATTACCAACTCTTTCCCACGCCATCTCCTACTGTGTGGGAGTGCATAAGCTCTGGCTGTGGAGAATGCAGTGCCATATCATGGCAGCATATGGACTAGCGCATCTTGAAATTATTTAAGGGAATATCTCAAATCTGGACATGGTATAAAGATATGTAATCCATTGTAGAGGTTTAGTATCAGTACGAAATAAACCCTCTTGCCTGGAAACCCAGTTTTTTCCCCCTCCTCCCACACCTGAGCTGTAGAGCAGCTGTCCTTCTCCCAGGCTCTTTGACAGCAATTGGGACTCAAATGCAATGATTGCACCATGCAGCGTGCTTCCTCCACTCTTTAACATTCCTACAAATGCCTGAACACACACTTTGGCCACTGCTGACCAAATGCTAGACGCTCCTGCAACTTGAAAGCAAGTCCACTCACCCATCCTCCGAAATGCTGGGTCCCACTGGTCCGGTCCCTGGCTGGTCACTGGGTTTAGTAAACAGTCTCTCGCGTTCGTTGCTGTTCTTGTGCTGTTGTTTTACGTGCACATTTCCGCGGGCTTCCACCGCCGTGCTGCCGCTGACCCCTCTCTGATCGGTCCTCTCGCGCACGCACGGACCATGGCGAGCAGCAGTCACGAGAGCACCAAAACACCCCAAAACGATGCTAAAATATGCCTTAAAAAGTTGCAGCCTTAATGAATAACTAGTCGAGTATTATTATTATCAATTATGATGAAGATAATTATTATCCTTATTATTATTCAAATTAGTTCACCGGAATGGTCTCGCGGATTGCTGCTGAGGCGCAGCGCTGCATCCTCGCGCGCTTCTGAGAGACTGTGTTTGTGTGTGTGTGCTTGAGAGAGAGAGAGAGAGAGAGAGAGAGAGAGTGAGAGAGAGAAGAGAGAGGGAGAGAGAGAGAGAGAGAGTGTGCGTGTAACTCCTCCCAACCAACACGCTCCGCCGGTACGAGCTGCACGGAGGGTGGGGGTGGAGGGGTGCGGGGGACCGTGCTCCACGCGCATGCCATCAATCACGGCGCGCGACAGTCACTCGTGAGAAGACCCTCTCCTTATAGTAGACTCGTCCCATAGCACAAAAAAGCGCACTCCCCTCGTTCTACAGAGATGTGGGGTCGAGCTTTGCTTGTCTTGACATATAAATGGGCACGTTCTGCAGGGGACAAGCACGAGACACCTCTGTAAGCAGGCGCTTGTCACCCGTGGGCACATTTTCAGCGCACACGCACGAGCCTCCACTGCTAAAAGTAGGTGTTAGACTTCGCGTTCACAAGGGCTACATCGACATGATCATTTTATGAGCACTAGAGAACAGAATCAGAAGCAGATTCAGGAGGAAATTGTCCATATTACTGTACAGACACAGAGAACAACAATATAAAATATACTGTCTAAACAAATCCAGGGCCCCACTGTGCCTTACACCAAGTATGGGCGTCCTGATCCTGGTCTTGTGCGGTTTCTACCACAGTCCAAAGACATGGTCAGGTGAATTGGGGATTGCCCAGGACACCCGCTACCCCAGTACTAAATCTGAAAACAAAAAACACAAAAAAACTTCATCAACCTAAAACACACTATGATATGTACACACATTCTGGGTTATAAATACTATAGAAATTTAAATTACAGTTCAGTGAATTAATCGTAACACAAACAGTGGTATTATAGTACAGTACGGCACATAATAGAGATCAGTTGTAGACCAGTAATGTTGACATAAGTAGCAATATTTAACATGAGACTATTACACATAATAAGCTATTGCACATTATGAACTGCTTTAGCACCCATTATGAAAACTGCACATGAAAAGGAACATGGCAAGACTACTGCACATAGTGATAATGTTTTAGCACCAAGAAAATTGTATGATATTACACATGGTAGATTAATGCTCATAATCATAAGGTAATAATGCACATAATGAGGATTAAAAAACAAAGGAAGATCAAGTTATTGCACTGATTATTGTGTGGGTGTGTGACAGATGTAGGGGCTGTGGAGTCCGATGGCGAAGGAAGGAGGGATTTATAAAGGCTGGGGGTGAAACCAGAATCAGATTATTGATCCAGAACTAAACTGCTTATGATATGACTGCACAGAAACACATAGAATATAAGAGATAATATAAGACATAATATAAAATTTCTTCAGAAATATTGCTTAATATTATCAGGGATGTAGCAACAAATTCTGGGCCCTATGCACAAGCACAACCCTGTAATCTCGAGGTTCACAACTACCTACAACCTCAGGGGCCCTCCCCTCACTTGGGGCCTTGGTAATTTAGTCCCACTTTTCACCCAACTATAACACATCTGAGTATTATACACATTATTGTATATACACAAAATTATGTAGTCAGTAAGAGAAAAGGATGTAAATACGATAGGTAAATAAATACAATTACGGTTTAACACTAGGTTAACCGGCTTTTTTATTTTCTGTTGCAGGGCCTGAGGTGTTATTCACCCCTGCTGAGATTTTCACAGGTCTTCAGCTTGATTCTCCTCAATCTATTGTTGTGCAAACCACCCATTACCTGTAAGACCTGGTACATTTGCATTTGTTTACTCAGAGTAGCTCAGATCCAAGGCAGATCCAAACCTCTGTGTGTGACATGGAAACCTTCAAAAATGCCTGCCATATTTATACAAAATATTATAGACACACATGCACATAATATGGAAACACAAGTCTTTTTTTAATTGTGTAAAAACAGAATGAAAAGTTGCTTATACATGAATACAATGAAAACTTGTTAACACTTCAGTCTCCATTGTATGTTTGTACACAAATGTCATAAGCTGAGTGAAGTTATGGTCCATGGTTTTAGTTTACCATGAACACAAAGAGTGGTTTGGAGTTGTCTGTTACCCTGTAGTCTGTTATTGCAAATAACAGTAACACAAGCCGTGGTATTGCACCTGATAATACTATTGCATACGTAATTGCATTAGTAACATAATGACATTAGTAGTGATATTGCACCTGAAAAGGCTGTTGCACATAATAAAACAATTGCACAGAACGTGACATTGCATGTGATAATACTGATTAACACACCCTAAAAATTGTACATCTCAATTTACTAAATGACATGTCAATTGACTAAAGCTGCTCTTATGCGAACAGACAGTATTTGGAGTCTTTATATATGACCATTACTGCAGGACTGATGTCATTAAAGGCTTATGTTCAGTCTATAAAGCCTCAACAAAGTGTTTTATGCTGTTATAAACATGGTCTAATCGCTTACAGTGAAACTGCACAATAGAAATATTGGCACCCCAGTCATTTTACGAGTGTTGTTGATTTTCTAAGCCTCTGTGGCTTGCAGCGGACACAGATGAGTCCCAAAGGCATGAGCTTCTGTAGTCACATGTAAACGAACTGCTCTGAGGGTAATAGAGGACAACCATGAGATTACACTTATAAACATTAGGTCATGTTGTTTACAGTGGACCAGCAAAATAGACATTCACCTGTAAGTAATTAGCAACTGTGGACACACACATAGCTCCACTGCTTACTCCTACAAGCGTGAGCCTCCTCTGCCTTACGGTGAGCAAGCATGAGCCCATCTGTTCAGAGTGATCAATAATGGATAAGTATGAACATCCATTGCTTACTGCCACAGGCTGTTACAAGTTACTTGCAGTGGACATGCAGGAGTCCTCTTTGCTTGCAGTGGACACACAGGAGTCAGCACAGTCAGGAGTCCCCCTTGCTTACAATGGACATGCTAGAAACCCCATTGTTTACAATCGACATCCACCCCCGTTCTTACAGTGCACAGACAGTAGCCTCATTAGATTATACTGAACAACCAGGAGTCATCTTTTCTGATGGTGGCGGGTGTATAGGTGTGCCCTTTGGTTACAGTGGGCACACAATAGACCACTTTGATTAAAGTGGACTCACAAGAGCCCTCTGTGCAAACACTGGACATGCAGATGTCCCCTTTTCTCACAGTGTCCACCCCGATCACATTTGATTAATCTGTACCATGCATAGACCCCTTGTATTACAGTGGATGTGAAGGGGTTCCCTATTTTGACAACACACATACAGGCATCCCCTTTTCTTAAACTGGTCATTCAAGTATTGTCTTTTCTAACAGAAGTCTCACAGAAGTGCACTTGGCGGACCGTGGCTATACATGTGTCCACTTTAATCACACTGACAAAATCAAGAGTCCCTTTGCCTTATAGTGGACTGGCTGTAGGTCCCTTTGTTTACAATGGGCACATGAGTCTCCTGATTGTTACAGAGAACAATCAAGAGTCACATTTGATTACACAGAACAATCAGGAGTCACCTTTGATTACACTGAACTATCAGTAATGTTTTTTGCTTATAGTGGACCTGCAGTAGACGCCCTTGATTACAGTGGATGTGCGTTTCACTTTTTTACAGTGGTCATTCAAGTATTTCCTTTAACTCAGAGTTGGCTTGCAGGATTCCTTAATTCTTTCAGTCACATGCGAGTTCTGTTTGATTATACTGAACTATCAGGAGTTTCCTTTTGTCACAGTTGCAGCTGGTGGCATAGTGTTTCCTGGTGATTGGTGTGTTGAGGGTTCAAATCCCAGGACTGCTAGTGGCACCAATGATATATCATTGAGCACGGTACCATCCCCATGAACTGTTCTGTATTGTTGACTCCCCACTGCTTCACTTGCTGAATGGGCTAAATGCAGAGAGCAATATTATACTGCGCACACTGTGTGCTGTGCTCAGATGTGACAAAAAAGATAATTTTACAGGAGTCCTCTTTGCTAACAGTGGATAAAGTGGATGATACAGCAAGTCCCAAGTGGGCAAATTGGCCAAACATAAGTAGTCTCTGCTTACACTCAAGTATGACCCCCTTCTGTGTACTGAAATTAATTAGCAATGAATTCTCAAAAAACAATGAACACTGCGTTCTTAAAGAACAGAGGCCTGGGCCCGCCCGCAAGTCTCAGGCAGTTAAGGCATACAATTTATGTTTGTCAATTATTAAGTATCTTCTGTGTTTTTAATGGTGATATGTTGTCTTTCAAACATATTACAGCACGGTAGTAAATTTCCAAACATAAAGCAATAAAGCACTGAATCTGAATCCCCATTCTCTTACTGTTGGCAAGCACACGTCCCCTGGGTGTAGTTACAAGCCTGGGCCCCTTTGCTCACAGTTTCAGCAGTAAATGGTTGCAGAGTGTTAGAAATATGCTGGCTTGGGGAGAAAAAAAAGTGTTGGGTTCTGTTGATGTCATACAGAATACATTAAATGGACGTTTATTGAGATTTGTGCTGAGGAAGATTGCCAGCTTGCATTTTGCCGTGTGAACAGCAGCGTAGGCTGATTTAGGATTAGACTGAGCTATATGTTACTCAATCTGTCCTGGAGAGGCAGATTACAGGATGAATTAATTCAGTCGCAATGTAATGCAGGGAGGTATCGGGGAGGGTGGGAAAAAAGGCCAGGGGAGTGACTGTATTTAACTATGGAAACTTTAAAATGCAATAAAAAACAAACTTTAATAAAAGAAAAAAAAATTAAAAAGCCTCTATTTTCGCTTCAATTTAATCAAATCCTTCATAAAATGCTTGCATTGCATGTTGGTTTGACATGAACAGCTCCAAATCATTTCTAGGCTGCTTAATGTGTAGATCTAAAATATGTATGGAAATGCTTCATTATCTCAGGTTATATAATTTAGTGATATGATTATGCTCCAGCATTGGTTTTAAAAGTGTGGGCTGCAGCCCCCACTGGACTGTAGTGGTACTGCAAAATGGTTGCCGTTTTTTTCAAACACAGTACTTTATTACAATATATATATATCTTTAAATTACTAATAATTTCACAAGGATTCATATGACTATATCACTAACAGAATATTTGCAGTTTTATTTAATATACCACCATAACTAACAAGGCAAGCTATACCTTGGTGGACAATTGTGTAATGGGCAATATGCAGATTGTGATCCCAGTATATCAATATTAAAATGGATGCTTTTTGAAAAACAAAACTACATTTTTATTCATTTTGATTTAGCCAAAATTTTGTCAAGTGGCAGAGACGAGTTTAGTGTCTGAAGTTAGTGTATCTAATGAATGTTAGATACTGAAGCTAATGTGGCTAAATAATTATGTGACAGACTTGGCTATCCTTGCATCTTCAAATTTTGTTTTTTAATTAGAATTTTAATTTATTTCAATAAAACTGTTGCCCTTTACATAGTTTGACAATTTCATGGTAAATGGACCAACAAAAATGACTTAACTAGATTTTTTTTGTTTTAAGAGGCACATGTGATTATTGCAGGCACTTTTGCTTGTGAACAGGGGTCCACTGTAGTGCCCTATGCATTCTTTTTTTCCCCAAATATATTTATTTGCATTTGTTTTAAATACAGAATAATACGTTCAAATAAGAGAAATAATTATTAAAAAAACATACATAAGAGAACCTTACAGATCATCAAAACATGACCCCCCCAATAAAAACTACTTTCCATACACCAAGTTAACAATTTAACTTTGACTTTTTCTGAGTTTTTAGCTATTTTTAAAGGAACTCACATTATGTAATAGAGATACCAAGTATAAAGAGATGGATGTTGAATATCAATCATCTCCTGCTGTCAAATCCTCTTGGTTACAGTAACTTAAAAATGGAGTCCAGATATTATTAAACCTTTAAGATTCCCTTTAACTCAATAGGTCAGCTTTTCCATGGCGATGTTGCTAGTCATTTCTTTAAACCATAGGACAGAGGAAGGAGCTTGTATCTCCATCCACTGTAAAGCAATAGCCCGTTTGGCCTGATAGGCATGGGTACTGAAACCCGTTTCTTCCTCGGCCCCGGTGCTTAATTGTAAAAGACTGGAGTACCGATAAGCTTTAACGGTAACGGTTCTGCTGTCGGGACTGGAGAAAGAAGAGAGCAGGCTCACACAAGAGGATAGCCGATTGGACTCGCACGCGCGCACACAAGACGAGAGGGCTCGCACGCGCGCACAAGAGAGGAGAGGGCTTGCAGGCGAAACAGCTCGTGCTTATGGAGCAACGATGGTTGAGAGATCCAAAGTTCTACTTCATTATCCGCCTCCTCAGGTATGTATGCTATGTTAAAATAACGACATAAACATCACATAAGGGATCTAAATCAGTGTTAATAATTTAATAAACACACATTTAGTTACATACAGCCTACATATAGACTAAATATTTAGAGTATTTTATGCAGTAGCCTAAATAAATATTAAACGTTAAAATGACCTGCACTGCTATAGTGCTGCATTTACAAATAATAATAATGAAGATAAGTAATAAAGAACCAAGGAATTATAAAGCAAAGCATACCTAAAATTCATTTGCAGTGAGTCCAACTTTTTTATATTCGTGTTAGAATTAGGGTTCAAATGTTGTTATTCTGTTCTCAAATCGTTTTTAATTAAAAAAACGCAATAAAAGAACTGACAAGCGTACTGATAAAGTCTGGAATCGATAAGCGGTATCGATAAAAGTATTAATACCATTAAAACCTTAATGAAACCCATCCCTAGGCCTGAAGCAATCTAAAGTCAATTAGTTTATGTTTATTAGTGCTCACCACAAAATTAACTGGGTATATATGAAATAAACAGTGTTTGGAGTCACAAGAAATATTTTCTTCAGTTAATTTACCAATCCTAACCAGAATCTCCTTCCAAAATGTTCACAAAAATCTCAATACACTCCCACATACAATGGTAAAGGGTTCCAATATCTTGGATTCAATTTATGTAGTTTGACCGGGGTAATATATGTCCACATGAGACATTTATATTGCAGTAATCTGCATCTAGTATTGACACTAAATGTTTGCGCAAACAAACAAGAATCCATCCATTCATCTTTAGAAATATCTTCCTGAAGGTCATTTTTCCATGCAGTTAAATAGGACCTAGAACTTTCTTTTGAACCCTCTAAAAGGGTATTGTAAAATAAAGATAGATTGCCTTTATCCCTTAAATGTTTCAAAGTATGTTCTTCCATAGTTGACAAAAGAGGGCAACAAATAAGATTTCATTTCAGATAGTATAAAATTTCTTATCTGTAGATATTTGAAGAAGTGTTTCTGAGGAATATCTATTCTCTTATCAATTGTTGGAACGACATAATTATACCATCCTTATATAAACCATTTACTTGTTTTGCTCCCTTGTTCATCCAATTTTTAAATCCCTTATCATTTCTCCCAGGCACAAACATTGTAATACCCCAGATTGGTGACAGACTGGAAAGTTTAATTGATTCACCTAAAAAATCATGAGCTTCATACCATACACCAATAGAATTTCTTTATAAGGATATTGTGTAGATTTTTTTAGCATTTTAACTGAGGAAGAATAAAGCTTTGATATTCCATTTTTTCTATATCTATCCATGCAGGAGGGTCTGTTTCTATGAAGTTATACATAGCAGAACATAACTGAGCTGCCCAATAATAAAGTTTCATATTTGGAGCTGTAAGCACCCCTCATTCATAAGGTACAGAAAGTAAGGGCAGACGTAACCAAGGACGCCTATTATTACATATAAACCTTATGAACATTTTCTTTGGTGTTATAAAGAATATTGCTGGAAGGGGAAGAGGCACTGACTGAAAGAGATACAAGAATTTAGGTAGAATTGACATCTTTATAATTTTTTTACATCTAAATATTGAGATTGGCATTGCATTCCATCTCTCGAGTAAGTCCATGACTGTTTTTTATTAATGTGTCATAGTTAATTGAAATAATCTCTTTTATATTTGTATGACTTAATTACTAAGTATGTAAACCATTCTTGAGAAGTGAAAAATTGTTGCCTATTGGTTGTATAGTTTCTCCTTTCATCCACATTGAATAATAACAAGGTGCTTTAATTATTGTTAACTTTGTTCCCAGAGAACCCTCCAAATATTGTTAATAAGGTGTTTAGTGATTTAATTGAAAGTTCTAAATTAGTAAAAACAGTTCTAAAGAAAAACAACAATATCATGTCCAAATAAGGATAAACGGTGTTGTCTCTCCCCTATTATTATGCCTTTAATTTCAGGACTGCTCCAAATTGCCATTGCAAGAGGTTCTACTGCGAATAAGAACAACAAAGGTGACAGGGGACATCCTTGACGTGTCCCTCTACTTAAATTAAAGGGCTTTGAGATTTGGTTATTTGTTATTATTTCTGCTTCTGGGTCATTGTAAAGTAATTTGATCCATCTAATAAAGCCCTCACCCAACCCAAAAATACTAAGCACCTCGAAAAGTTACCTCCATTCAATTCTGTGAAAGGCTTTTTCTGAGTCCAACGCTAGAATTGCATGGTCCTTGGCATTTTGTTTTTGGAATGTAAGAATACATTTTCTTAGCTAAAGCCTTACACAGCCTTTCAAATCAGAGCTGATCTCAGAGAAGGGGGTAGTATTCCTTTTCCCAAAGATTCATTAAACATTTCAAGTAGGTGTGGTAATATTTTTTTTTATAAATTTCCATCGGGAGGCCATACGGTCCCGAATCAATAAATTACATAATTTATGGTATAAGTGGAGACAGTGAAAGCCCTCTGCATTCTGGCACCTTTCAAACAGAGCTGTTTTTGTTTGGACCAGGCAGACTAGCCTTCACTATGCACTATTTGTGTCTAACTTTCACAATTTTCCTCTGTCAAAGTGGCTCTGATCTTTACACTTGCACATTTTCCCTGCTTTAAACACATCAGTGTCAAGACCTGGCAATTCACATGCTGCCTAATATAACCCAGTACTCGACAGATGCCATTATAATAAGATAATAAGTGTAATTCACTTCACCTGTGAGTGGTTTTAAGGTTATGAATGTGTGTTGTATGACTGGGATGTATATGTGCATGTGGATGTGTATTTTATATAGCAAAGCATTCCTTATTTGTGATAATTATTCTGGTAGCACCTCAACCGCTCTAATGGCCTGTCAGTCATGTCGAACTCAAAGCCATTTTTCTTGGAGTTGTTTCTAGAATCCCATCTGAACAAGCAAAAATGGCCAAAAAATAATGAAGTAAAACCATGAGCATCTTTTTCTCCCGATCTTATGTTGCATGCTTTGCTGTTGCACCACTCACACTGCCCTACAGCACACTGACTGTTCAGGGAGCCTACTAGATAATAATGAAATGAGCTGAAGCATTTCACCAAATCATACTTTAATTTTTTTCAGTCCACTTACAGACATATTTCATATGCGCACCTTTCCCTATGGTACTGAGCTACATTCAGGGCTCAATTTGAGGGGAGGAATGTAAATGGACTCTATTACTCAGAACACTTCCTGCCAGCTTTCCTGATCAATTTTTATTTCATGAAAAAAGTTTCATTCCAAAATGCTAGATATTTATTTCTAACAAGTTTGGCTCTATAGAGGAATTTTAAATGTTCTAATAAAGGTAGTATTCGTCTGTTGTTAACACATGCACCAGGTCACGTGACGTCACGGGTCATCGAAAATGACTCGTGCGCAGGGTATATAAACAAGAAAACAGGTGATATCCAGCACCCAGTCATTAGGGTTCATGTCTTCTGGGCCATCAGAGCAAAGTCCTCTCTCCTCGCGGTACCGTGAGTTCAGCCCTCTCTTATCCCTCTCATACCCTGCCTGTGTGCGTGGGAGAACGAGACTTCCTTGGTGGGAAGTTCATCTCCTCAGTGAGCATGCAAAGTTTGGGTCTTTTCAAAGAGCCAGACCGTCTGGCATGACTCTCAAAAGAATAGATGGTTCTTTCGCAGTCCAAAGAAGAGCTGGGTGTTTCAGCTCCCAAATTGCTCTTAGTTTATTATATCCTGTATTCGTGTTGCGTGGGCCAGCTTTTTTAAACACTCACTCCAAACCGCCCCGTCAGGAGATCCAAACGTCCCCGCCCAATCCGCAGATCTACGCATTGATAATGACCCAAAACCCTGAATTTATTTGCCTGGGACTCCTTTTATTTATGTTAAAAGAGTTAGCTATGCACTCAGTTAATTTGCTGCATTGGAATGTAACAATAAATACTGTGGAAACCATATAAAAATGTGGACATAAGGGAAGGCTGTAAGACAAAATATGGACTTGAGTTTGGACCTTCTTCTTGGACAAAATTTAATAACTGGACCTCAGTGTCTTTTAATTGAATACCCCTGAGTTACACATATGAGGCTGAAAGAACATAATACTATTATCGAAAACAAAATGTTATAACTTTTAATAGAAGTTAAACAGATAGAAAAAGATGGCCTGGTCTCATGAATCTTGTTTTTTCTACATCATGATGAGGGCCAGTGGGTTATGTGTGTCGCTTGTGTGGTGAAAAGATGGCACCAGGATGGACATCAGGAGGAAGGCATGGTGGAGAAGGCATTGTAATACCCCTGGGAATGATCTGCTGAAAAAACCTTGTCATTTATATAGATGTTCCTTTCAAACGAGGTGTTAAAGCTTTGTCCGTAGGATACATGCCTCTGGTCCATGAGGACGTGGGTTAGAATCCTGCCTTCAGCAAACCACCACTGAGTTCCAGAGCAAGACCCTTAACCACGGTTGCTCCAGGGAGACTGCCCCCTTTAGTTTGGGACTTGAAGTCGTTTTGGATAAAAAGGTCTGTTAAACACTGTAAATATAAATCTAACAAAACACTTAAACACATACATAAAGTACTATAGGTTGGTAATAGCCTCGGGTACTATGAACACAATGACCACAAAGCTCTGGACAGCAGCATTGTTTCAGACCAAGTTCACCCCTTCTGACAGCATACAAGTCTTACAGGGTCTATTGTAATGTCTTGGTGCAGATACCACAGCACTTTCAGTGGTCACTTTCAGCCTGAGTCAGCAGGATGAAGGGGACCTACACAACATTAGGCAGGCCGTTTTTTAAACTTGTGGCTGATTGGAGTGCACACTCAGGATGAAAGGAGGCCCAGATGAAATGATCTAACGAGAGTCAAGTGCCAATTATTCTGTTTCATCTGAAAACAAAACAGAAAACAAAAACATTTTAAATCTGAGATCTCGCACACTAGTGATGCGCGGGTCGTCTTGTAACACGCGGACCCTGCAGGTAACCCGCGGGTCGGGTTGGGGCGGGTAAAAAAATTGTCATTTTATTTGCGGGGTGGGTTGGGGTGGGTCATTAAAAACTAAATTACATAAAACATCTAGTCTATAGCCTAAAATGTGTATCATTATCTTGTTATTAATGTGACCTGATTTATCGTTCATATTCATAATCATATGTT
>JBBKCR010000034.1:1010521-1021844 GCA_037577295.1 Ladigesia roloffi | reverse complement strand
GAGCAAGACCCTTAACCCCAAGTTGCTCCAGGGAGACTGTCCCCTGTAGTTGGGAATGGAAGTCGCTTTGGATAAAAGGTGTCTGCTAAATGCCATTAATGTAATTATAATGTGCACTTATAATGAAAATCATAATCATAATCAAACAGTGTTAAACTTAGTAGTGGTCAAATGCCCATCCATATATGGTTGCGCAATATGTTGTGATGGCATAGCCCTGAACACAGTGGGACATGGTTTCCAATTCAGCTTATGCTGCTCTAACTCATTTACTCATGCTGAATTGATGCTACTTTAGACAGTCTGTAGCAGAGTTATTGGGGTGGAAGACGTAAATGATTAAACACTGTACTGCTCATGGCTGTCGGGAAGCAGCTCATTACAGCCCTAAAGAGGATCCATACATCTGTAGGTTCATCTGACCTTTTTTTGTTTCTTCTGCAAATGCCAGGTGCAGCTACCCAACAGTTGAGTCACTTTAATCTATTGAGTGGGGTGACCTTGATGTGCAGCAATAAATAAGCAGATGTAAACAGTGTGTGACTTTTACTATGTCTTATCAAATATAACCCATAGAACACAAGAGTCTCAGATTTGTGCTGGCCGCATAATAAAAATAAAAGTAATCCTACGGCCAAACAACTGTGGAGGCTGCTGTAAGGGACTGTATGAAGTCATGTTGAGCAGCTGATGTGTGTTTAGTTCAGTAATTAGGATTAGGTATTTAAGTTCTGGTGAAGTCTGTTTGCTCTGACGGAGCAACCATCACGTTACCCTCTCACTTACCTGATGTTATCCTGCACTGGGGTTTCCTTCCCCTTTGTGTCATATGTGTGATATATTTGAGTTCGGCTCACGTTAAAATACCAACTACGAACCTGCAGTCTGCACCTCGCCTTACTCCGTGCACCCCCGATGTGACATTTATATGGAAGTTCCCCTGGTTTGTGTTGATGCTTTGAAAAATTAACACTGATAAAATTGCACCACATGACGGTCCGGTGTTCTGGCAAAACATGCAACCCATCGAGATGTGCTACTGTGCCCTTCTGTGCATGTGCAGTTCCACACTCTTGGAATTGATTGCCATGGCCATAAATCTTTGCTGTCTCAGGAAACTGGAATATGTATAAATTTGAGAAGGCATGTTTCCACAAACGACAGTCCAGGGTGTACCCCGCCTTCCCCCGTAGTCACTGGGATAGGCTCCAGTCCCCCCCGACCCCGAGTGCGGAAGAAAGGGGTAGAAAATGGATGGATGTTTCCACATGGTAGCATGAATAGATAGACTCTGTTGTTGATTTGCGCTACAATAGCATTTTTCGACAAGGCAGCAGAAACATTCAGTAACCCCAGCTTCACGGAAATGTTTGAAATGAAATATATTTTCACCTCGATTATGCATATGATTTGTCTATTTCTCATCATTATCAATGTTAACTAAAACTGTAAGAAATGTATACACTTTTAATACATCAGCACACCTGTTGCATGTACGGAGTCTGCATCTTGCATGTACATAGTCTTAAACTGCAGCTTATAGATAGGCTTAATTCTATCATCATTCTAGCTGAAGCATTTTTCCCCTCAGTATATTAGGTCATATGCTTTGATTGCTGGGTCCATTACTGCAAATAAACAGTGCAGAAAGAGTTTTTAAATAAGAGACATTGGAAGTCTGCAATGTTGATTATTTATTCATTCATATGCCAACATTCATTTCCGTTTTTAAAGATTTTACAGAAAATTGACGCCATCTTGTGCGATTAATTTAGCTTATAATTAATTAGATTATTTTTTTAGTTATTAAATAAGTCTGTAATGCTGATTATTCATTCATTCATATGCCAAAATTCATTCAAATGTAGGTATGTAGTAAAGGTGTGTGCAATTAATTTAGATACATTTGGATTAATTCATTTTAAAGCTTATAATTAATTAGATAAATCACGTGACTTCCCTAGAAAAAATAAGATCTTTGTACGTGGGAGACCTTGTAGGATAGTCCGAAGAGTGGCCGATTGGCAACAATCCAAGTGAAAGAGAAGCAACCACCGAGTGTGTAGGAAGGCAAACCCCGGTTATAGACTGTTTCACATCGGTTTTATTAATTGAAATCAGATTTGACTGAGGGTTAAATAATTTGATCATCTGATATCTGAGAATTTCATTATGTCATTAGACCAAACCAGGTTTTATGCTGAGTTTAGAATATTACCATCTAAATGAATGGAGAATAACGGGGAGGCCTGGTGTAAATGGGGTACTGCCAGAAGACTTATAGGCTGAGAGAAAGCCTTGATCGTTAAAAGACTCGGGGTTGGTGGTTATATAGCGAGACATTTGCTTAAACAGATGAGGAGCTGAGCAATTTGAAGAGGATTTTAGATTCGACTCGAAACCTGATTAGATTTCAGCGAGCACACAGAGCAGGCCGTATACTTGAATCAAGCAATTTGAGGGAATAATTGTCACCTTCCTTTTGATCCAGAATGTCAAGGCTACAGGTGTCCAAACTTTTAATGAAGCCCATTTCACATATCCTGCCGCGGTCGACAACGAACCTTTGCAGCGTAATGAGGAAGGAGCCTGTCGGGCTTTCTCCCAAAAGACTCCAAAACTTCACTGGATTGGTATCATTACTTTTGGCTGATTTTTAAGACATCCCCTGTTTTGCCACAGGATGTGATTTAGTCATTACTCTGGGAAAATTCAGGCTTTACGTCTACATCATTGTTCTGTGGTTTAGGAAAGGTGGAAAATGTGAGAGTCAAGAGTGTGTAGACATTTGGCCAGTAGGTCAAGTCAAGTTCCTACACTTTGATTGGTTACTTGGGCAAGCCTGTGGTCTCCATTATGCATATAGGCTGTTAAAAAATGAATGATTGTGTCACAGCCTACTACACATAACTAAATGTAGAGAAATATCTGTTAAAAATACATGAGCTTTAGCAACATCATTAAAACTTCATAAACCCAGTTTATTAAAAAAAACAAGTCAATGTTTAGATTATAGTAGGCTTTAGTTGGGGTTGTGCAGTGTGACAGAATTGACACTCCGGCTGGGAGAAATTAATTTAGGAGAAAAACAATAGATTTCACACTTATGTGCATGCAGGGTTTCTCCGTTGGTATGTTTGAGTCTTTGCGCTCAAGAAAGACAGCACTATATATAGGGTATCAAAATAGAACATCATTTACAAACTGTCTAACAAAAAGCCTGTTTAATTATAAGAAAAAATAAGAGAGACTGGATAACAATCATGCAGAAATAAATTGAGAGTCTGTATGTAACTGGTCTATTTAATGTAGTCCAACTAAATAGTTAGCTGGTTTATTTCTTGTATTGCAAGGGTTTTATGTGTGCATATAGAAGCTCTGCCAATCATTGATATTTAATAGATATTCTTTTGAGAAAAACAATTATTATTTTTTAAATCACCTAATAAACTTTGTGAAGAACCTTTAAATAAAATAGTCAGCTTCCTGTTTTTGTATGTTTGATTGCAACAGTTTTGACTGCATTCTTGATATTGTAGTGTGGTTTACTTTATTTTTCAGTGATGCAACCTCATGGCACTTATGGAATCTGAGAAGATACATTTATAATATTTTCTTTATAATTCTGCTTCAGTCTTTTACAGTTAAAACAGCAAATTACTCCAGTTATTGGCATTTACATGTATTAGCATGAATTATGAACTTTTCATAGTAATTCTAAAAATGTTTTCTCCCTTCCTGTCGTAAAAACATGTGCAACCATCACAATAGCACACTCATCCTGGAGTTTATTTAAGACATATAAATATTAGTATAACTAAGGGACCTAGCTTTTTCTAGCTACTGTGAAAATGGTTGAATTAAAAACTGACGTTTAAAACTTACTTTAGATTCCAGAGTTAATCCCATCGCAGTGCAAGTGAATAAAATAACTATTAGTATGATAAGTGATTCCAAACTGCTGAATGGTAGAGTAGAGCAAACACTGCACCATTAGATATCATAAGACCCAAAACCCCCTTAAGCCAGTGTGCTTTATCAGCCATCCTTCACCTGGCAGAGGTTGAAGAAGCAGAAGCCAGCGGGTGTGTTTACTCTGGCCTGGTTTTCATCAACAGCCCGTAACAGAGAAGCCTAGAAACAGCCAAACAGCCCGGGGCCTGGCACGGACCTGAAAAGAGGAAGGCCTCTGATAATGGCCGAACAGGCGGGACCTTAAACTCCCTCTACGGTGTAATAACTAACAAACATTTCTCTCCTTAAATGACACTCTCTTTGGAGCGACCTCAAACCCAGCTGCCCTCCCATTACGGAAAGGCCAATGGCTCCACAAGCACATGGTCAAACACAGGTTTAGCACACTGACCTTTACGTTGTGCATGGGTGGACTCTCTCTTGAAAAGGATACACAGTGGGTAAAAACACCACACTGACATCCTCCTAAAGGCTACGGTTCTAAAAAGGGAAAAAGTGTCAGGAACAGGGCTATTTCTCATAAAGACTATTTCCAGTAGTGTGTCTCATAGCAGATAGAATGTGTATATACTTTACCAAGCTAAGCACAGTAATTATCAAACTCTAACTAACAGTTAATATAGTTTCAAATAAGCACACTGTTTATGAGACTCTGAGATAAACAGGATATAAATATTAACACAGCTCAAAGTTCAGTGTCACATATAGAACATGTGAAAACAAGCAGGCATTACTCATTAACGCAGATAAACATGCAAACGCCTGATGATGAGCGCGATACAGATTCAGCCGGAGCGTCGCCCACTTATCGTGTGATAATGCGACAAGGTTAGCAGCCAACAACAGATCCCATATCTGGCTCTGCCCACCATGCAAGGTTAACATCCAAAAAATCCCTGTTGGTGTCAGGCTTGCCTCGTGAACAGCTGAAGTGCAGCCAAGTTCACTTCTGAAATTGCACCTGTCTAAATCATACCACACAGAAATAATTCCTTTGATGCGGAAGTCAAACCAGCACAGGAGGATTACACACAGAGTTCTCCTCATAACTGTCCTCTCCTGCTCCCTGGAATTGGCTTCTGCAGCTTCTGAAATGAACAGGAACATACAGCACATAGGCTTCTCCCGTCAGCTAGCATTGCATCAGACTCGAACCTGAAGCAAACATGGGAAAGAACAGGAGGATCTGGAGCAAATCTGTAAACCTCGTCATAGAAAGAAGCTGAAACTGAAACTGAGTGACAAATAAAAATAAATACATATGATCTCTAAAATGCTGCTGAAAATGTTCATTCGAAATTCCAGTTTTTGGGGGAATATAATTTGTTGTGGGCAACATTATTTCTTGTTTGGTCCACAGCTTCTCTTCAATCAGCAAAGTGCTTTGCATGTTTGTGGCATTTTACACAAACTAAGGAGTACATGGTGATTTGAGCTCACTACGCATGATTCTTCATCTTGAACCTCATTACAATAAAGACATGAGTAAGAGAAGGGCTGTTTCTGTTGCTTTGCTAGTCTTATATATTAATTCATCTATTATCTAAGCCAGACACTTATCCCAACCAGTGATAAGTAGTTGGATAATGGATGGATGAATGAATGAATATATACAAATGAGGTGGATGAGAACACAAAAGCCTGAATTAAATACAATATTTAACATAATTTAATACATTCTATTCATTTTTGGAGAATCACTTTCAGAAATCTACAGGGATATTTTTTCCACACCACTTAAAATTTCCTCCAAAGTTCAGTTTAAAAAATCCACGGCATTTTCTGTTTCTCACCTAATCCCGATTACAGATTAAAACTCAGATACCTCAGATTTACACTCAGGCTGTACAACCTTTATCAGGAATGCAGATGTTCTTTTGTGGTTCCACAATAACAGCTTCTTGAAGAGCTTCACATCCTTTTAGAACCACAGCTTTGAGTCATCTTCTTACACGGGAGAAGATGTAAAGATCTGAAGATGTAAAGATTCAAAGACGAAAGCTTTAATTGCTTTTGCCTTTGAGGTTTATATAACAGGATATTTTTAGTGCTATAACTTCTGTTTTCCTTTGATTTTATGCTTCAACCTCTTCAGAAGTATCTCCTCTAGTCATTGTAGAGGTACATCAGAGTTCTGTTAATTGTCTGTTGAAGTTCTGTAGTCCCTCTGTTTTTCTTCACTTTTTTTAGTTTACATTTACCCCTTTCATCAATGATCAATTGTCAGGACCCACAGACCCCATCAGTGAAAAAGTATTAATTGGGTGGGGGATCATTCTTTGCACAGTCACACTGATATAAAAATGGCAGGGTAGCGTGTGTGCGTGAACTGGACAGGGTGGATCACACATTGAGTTCAAACATCTCGGTGTCACTGCTGCATTGATATTAGTCCACTGAACAAAAATATCCAACAGTGTCCTTTGGTGAAAAAGTGACTGCTGGTAAAACACAAGCATCAGATGAACCATCATAAATAACTTTATTTCTGCAAGTGTAGATGTATCTAATTGAGTGAAGACTCACACACACACACACACACACACATTTGCACAAACTAACATGCCACTACCATGTCAGTGTCACTGCTTGAGCCTTCAGTCCCATTAATTTAAAATGCATTCCTGAATCCTTGCTGTGATGTTCGTCACACACCGTGTGACGGTCTGAGACGTGGTCACAGATCTATTTTTGCTCTGCTCTGATCTCAGTTGTTCAGTTGACTGACTTCAGGACTTCTGCTTCCATGCACGTAGATTAGTCAGTCTCTGTCAGGTCAGGAAGGCCTCCAATTGTGACCACAGGGTATGTGAATTCATGCCCTAAACCCTATCGACTTTATGAAGTGAGGTCTGTGTGCTTGCTTTTGCCTGGCTAAGCAGCCGTTTTTACGGTGCTGTGGCTAATAAAGTGTCCACTCCATAGATGCTTCCCCATTAGAGATTTTCATTACATTTTCTGTTCATTCATATTAAACATTATGAAGTAATATAAAAAATGGGTGATAAAGAATGCCTGTTGTTTTTATTCAATTTATCTAGCGGGCAATTGCCAAGGGGAAGATATTATTCCCCGCAGCATCGCTTCTCAACCGTGGCACTTTGCTTATGATTGAATCGCTTGTGTATTGCTTTTATTTCTTGGATCAGATCAATCTGAGTGTGATATCAGTCCTCTGACAGGTCTGGGAATGTAGTTTATTCTTAATCAGTTATACATGGCAATGGTGGGACAGGGAATCATTTTTCTTAAGTGGCAATTTCAAAGTTACTTCACTGACTGAAATTCAGGGTAATTTTATACACTATTAAGGGAACCTTGCAAAAAATAGACATATTAACCTCAGAATACTCATTTAATCTCAGCTTTAACCAACTGAGCCATTAGCCAGTCTGTTGTTAAGGCAGCAAAATAAAAAATATAACCATTGTTACATCAATGATCTACTCACCTCCTTAAGTACAATCACCATATAAATTCCTGGCATAAGTGGGCCAGTATGCCAAAGCCCTCCCTCTGTCTCAAAGCAAAAAAGGCACAACAGTGAATTTAACACTTGTCATTTAAATTGTTTTATAGTGTTTGTTGTTAATAAATGGCTAAAAGATGTTTATCTTGGACTCCAATTAAACTTTGAACAATAAGATTATGAGAAACATAAGAATTGATTAGCATTTGGCTGATTTACTTCTAGCCCAAGCTGCAGAATAATACTTCTGATTCATTGACAAATGCCTTATGAAAGTAATGATGTGACAGCTGTACTTGGACATATAGGGCTTATAATGGTTTGTAACAGACAGGTGAGAACCTTCTGTTTTACACAGGCCTCCAGTAAATATTGAATCTCTCTTTCTGTTCCTGTTGTTGTGTTGCTGTGAATTACACTTGTTCAATTAGCATGCTGTAGCAGTTAGGTAATGGTATTTAAGTGGAACAATGATAATACCTGAGCTATTTGAAGTGCCTTTGAGAAGCATTTCATGTCTCTCATAACTATAAGCAAGTGTATTTTTTCATCGCCATGGGGCGAATCCCACTGATGTATTCCTAATTGTTCTATTGATGTATTTGAACAATGCATTCTGGGTGTTGTGAGCAGACAACAGTGAGGGATAATAAAGGAGACAAAATGGAAAATTCTGTCACAGACGTCAGATTAAACAATATATTAAGTTCTAGTTTTGGGCCAGTAGGTACTTTGATAGAAAATTAATTCAAATGTAATGTATTGCATACTTTTATTTTAAGGTACTGCTATATGAAGGTGCAATTACATTTGGTTTTCTAACTCTACTTTAAACAATTAAGGTCCTATTAACAGCAGGACTCTCTTTAACACAATTCAAATGTTCAAATATTTATTTTAAATCTGAACTTAAACATTAATTTAACCAAACCAAAGCCATTTGCCCCTGCCTGGGCATTAATTTTTTTTAAATCTAGTTTGTTATAGAAAACAAAATATGTTCCCATCATAGTCCTGAGCATGGGGGAACCATTATACGTAACAGCTGCAAAAGGGAGACCATATGAAAGTCTGTATATCTGAATGCAGTGTCATTACAGTTCCTGTTGATGTAATAGTTAGACATCCTATTAGTGAAGCATATATACACTTTTTCTCTCCCGGGCAACAGCCGAGACCTGGAGCGTTGTGCACACCCACACCAACAATATCCATGTGTTAGAAAAATATAACTTGGCAATAATTACTTTTGACATACTTCTAGTAGTGTTTTGCCATTCAACTAGTGACATTGCAAAGGAGAGTGTTGATTACAGCAGTGGTTTTTATACTTTTCCTCATTAAATATGATTTAATTCAGTTGATTGTGTAGGACCTTAACAGACACCGAGGCTGTGTTGTTTTTCCAAGGTAATATCCGCAAGTACTGATGTAATACTGATAACATCATGCATCCCCACATGAAATAAAAAAGCAAACACTCAATTCACTCACTGCTTTGCTATTTCTTGGTTACTGATATACAGCCTCAGACTCATGAATCTGCCCTAACCTGTGGAGCCTCTCCAACAGATTGATGGTAATACTGACTATTAATGCCTTTAGTGCAAATCTAATCATTTCATCCAAGACCACCAGTGATCCTTCAAAAGCCTTTTACACATTTTGGTTTTTAGATGTAGTTTATGATGATAAAATTGTGGTGAAGCCGAAACATTTGAATGTGTGAAAACTGATGAAAATACCCATTACTGAATGGTTTCTGCAAGCAGTTTTGGGATGCAGTGTTAGTGGTATAATTTTCTCTCATCAGTTTTTCAAACATTCCAGTAATACACTTTATCTTCTGGTGAACATGTTCAACCCACCAGGTCATGCTAAACATGAAGTGGCAGCTATTTTATTTTCATGATGATGATATTCATTCGCACTGATTTATGACATTATTAACACTATTTCGGGACCGCTGCTACTGCTGTCTTACGGGGCAGGCATTAATTACAGGGACATTTTTACCCTTTGCTTCAAGTTATTTCTGATGCAGAGCATGTGGTCATTTAGGATCAGTGCCATTCATCCACAGTGGTAAACGCTTGGGTTGAGAAGGCCTGAGCTAGCGGCATGGGAATGGATATCAAGAGCTAAAGGACTGGACATTTCACAGCCTTCCATAAACAACGCCTGTCCGGTTAATGCTGCCTGAGGTTTAGAGGTTAATTACGGTTCATTAGGAACCATTAGGCAATCGAGCAGAACTTAACACCCTGACAAGAGGGAGAGAGACGTTCCTTAGAAAAAAAACTGTCCACATGCTTGCCCTATAATCACTGCAGTGGGATCTGGAGAGTAATGGATGTTCAGCAGGGCTGTAGTAATGTACAGGCTAACAAGGGCTCGTACCCGAGGCCCCCGAGGCTGGAGCAGGGCCCAAAATAATGCTGAAGCAACAGCGAGAAACAATACATTTCAAAACAAGGAACTTGTGCAATGCTTTCTCTGCTGGCGTTTTTACCAGACAAAATTAATTGAAAGAGGCAAACAAATAAATATAACTGTGATTGGTGACATTTCCTTCCATTTTTACTGTGGGATCCAATGATATATTATTCCACTGAGGTCTGAAAGGTAAGTTTTCTTTAAACAGTCTATTACTGTTAGATTGTAAGAACTACACACTAGATTCACACTCCACAATTACAACTGTCAGACTGTAATAACTATAGACTACAGATGAATACTGGAATATAATCAGTCCACAGTTATTACTGTTCCACTGTAAGAACCACACACACTCTCTTCAGACTCATACTCGATTAAAGTCACTTCAGAATTATTACTATCACACTGTTAAATCCACCCACACTGCTGATTCATATGGAATGAAAATTATTCCACCTCATCACTGTCAGATTGTATGGATTATACACACTACTGGAATAAAATCAAATCTCTTCAGTAATCACATTAATGATCATAACCCATGTTAAACTAGTTTATCTCTGCGAAGGCTAAAGAAGACTTAATTTAGCTAAGCATTCCTCTGCTATAAAGTCATTTTATAAATAGATAGCAATATCGGCTCTTAGTCATCTGTCTGATCCACTTCTGTGTTCTGCTAACTCTCTGACGAACTGTTCTCAAAGCGATGAGAAGCCCATTCTTTATGTTACGACAGGGCAACCCATCTTTTGAAAACATCGACGCATGCTTTTACGAGTGTGAAGACATTCACTATCATGCAAGTGGTGAGGCAAACAGATGTCATCTGCCAAAGGCAGCAGGTGGGAGAGAAGGAATGACTCTGTGCGGAGTCTAAATCCTCCAGAGGTTGCCCGGGAAAGCTCTGCAGCTGCCAAGGCCAGCTTGCACCGAATGGGTTCACAGAATTTGACCAGAATACAGACTCAGAACAAACTGCAATCACGGCGCTTTTCTGATCACCAAATTGCCCTTAGTCCTGTTTGAGAATTACCAGTAAAATCGCTCTTGGCCTTCAGCAGCAGGAGAGCAGATGTGCACTTTTGGAAAAGTGAAGGGTTACAGACAACACTAAGCATTGCTTTAGAGTAGGTCCTTCTAATCTGCCTAATCTGTCAACTGATCCAAGAATCAATAACCAGAATTAATTGAACTAATAATACACATAAATGACAGCTTTCAGGGAATTCAGTGTAGTTTTATGGAAAAGACAACCACAACATTTGGGTTGCTGCAAATTCATTGAAAACATACAATATACACTTTCAAATATTTCCATATATTAAATGTCCTTATAAAGAGACCAGCAGTGTTGTGCAAGTTTACACTTTTCATGAACTAGTTCAAAGTTCAGTTCACACATGCTCAAAGTGAACTGTTCACGTTCATAGCTCACAATTT
>JBBKCR010000034.1:980135-990871 GCA_037577295.1 Ladigesia roloffi | reverse complement strand
TTTTTTTTTTTTTTTTTTTTTTTTTTTTCAGTTGTGTGAATAAAACATAAGTGCTTTGAACCCAGGAGAACTTTCAGAAGAGTCTCCAGCTACAAGTGGGTGGGGAAAACCCGCGTGTCCGGAGAGCAGCCGAGAAGCGGTGTGCGGAGTGAAGAACATTCACCAGTTTTAAATTGTGTTACATTGTTTTTATTTTCTGAGCTATTGTACTAATACAGGTTCTTTGGATTGAATACGTGAAAATGTAAGGAAGTGTTGTTAAATAAGGAATAACAGCAAAAATGCAAATGTTTCACTGAGAAAGAGTTCAGTTAAGAAGAGTGCTTGAATGTGGAGGGTGCAGTCCTGGTTTAGAAGTCTGATGGCCTGGGGGAAGAAACTGTTTCCAATCCTGGCGGTGGAGGCCTGTATGCTTCGAATCTCAGTTTCCTGACAGCAGGAAGAAGAGAGTGTGAGGTCAGAGCAGTCCAGGATCCAGCTGCAGGGGGAGGTATTCAGGTTCATCTTCCCTTTCAGATGCTGAATGAAGGGAGGTTTATGAACAGCATTACATAAGCTGTTTGAGGGCCAAGTGAAGGGCCAGGTGATGATTTGGTCGGGATAACTAAAAGGGGTAAATTTAGAGAGGAAGTTTAGGTCTTTAGGTGCCTCATGAAAAGCATCTCATGGCCCTTAATAATGATGGCTGGGATGGGGCGTCACTCTTGAGCTCAAGTATGTCAGTGGGGGGTTTAAATATTGAGGTGTTCAGAGACAGCTTAATGATGTCTCATTCGCCAGCTAGGGTTGCCAACTTTCTCAACCCCAAAAGAAGGATAATTTCTTGCAGAACCGATGTTCAGCTGTGTTTCTGGGGCAGATATGCCCATCTCGGGTTCACAGTCATGGTCCTGGGGTGTTGATATGTGTTATTTCGGCTACATCTCGGGCCGGGAAACATTTAGGCGGCTCAAAATCTCAAAATGAGGACATGTCCGGGAAAAAGAGGATGCCTGGTCACCCTATATACACCACTATTTTTAACTACACAGTTGTTTTTTCTTAGCAGGGTCACCGCTCATTTTGACAACACAGTCTATAATTTTGTCACCGCTCACCTGGCCAGTGCAAGCACACCAACAACCATGTCTCACGGCAATGTTTGCATGAGTTTTGCCCCTTATAGTAGTCTATTATTGGTCAACGAGTCTGTGACTGGAATATGGGACTGGAGCTGCCCCGACGGGGCAATCAAATTCACTCATATTTCTGAAGGTCCTGGACAAAACGGTTGGCAACCCTACTGTCAGCTGCTCCGCACATACTCTAATAATTTGGCCAGAATGGTCTTGTAGGCTAGAGTTCTTCTCACAGGGTCAGACAAAGCACCTGTTTGAAGAGGGGTGGGCTTCTTGACTGCCATATTATTCTGTGTATCCAATTGTGCATACATGTCTTTCAATGTCTTAGGATGTCTTCATACCAGCCACTCATTGTATTTATTTTAGTAAAATGTATTCTCAGCTTGATATACTTAATTTTCCTGGCCTTTTTGAATGCCCTTTTTGAATGCCTTTGCTGACAAATGTGTAACTCAGGTTTTGACAAATGTCCCTGATTGTATAGGTGACTTGGACCTGTTGAGAACAAGAGTTTGTTGAAAGAGACAAATTGATGGTTCCTCGGTATGCTGAGCTTGCCTCTCAGGTGGAATACTGCTGCTCTTTGGGCCATGGACAGGAAAGAACAGAGCTCTTAAATGTCCAGATACATCAGGTAAGAGACAGTCCCCAACCCAAATAATTTTTCTTTTTTTATGAAGAGTAATATAGATGTGGGTTTTGTTATTTGAGGGAAGGCAGTGTTTTTTTTGCTTGTTGTTCTTTCCTTTGGAGCCGCCCTGGACCAGACTCCCCGAAGAACAAAGCAGCTGTATACTGTAAGTAATGTAAACTCTATTGTGCATGGCTTTGTTGTTTTACACTTGTACCATACACATATCAAGTAGCATGGTCAACCTGGACACTTTTTATTTGTGAGCCTTTTGGCCTCAGGTGATTCATGTTAACCAGCAACTCCTTGTTAGGCCCTGTTTTCCCCAAGACTGACCTTGGGGTCATAACAAGCTGCCAATGTAGTAGAAAATACTAATAGCATAAATAATATTAATATTATTTATTAGTATTATTAATTAGTAATCAGTATTGTTCATTTATGTTAATTCATTTCTGTGGGCCCTCTTCATGGTTATGTCCTGGGGGAAAAAAAATCTTTCCCCAAATAACCATAATCAAAATTCTTCTTGGAGCCCAAAATCCACTACAGAGCTTTGCAGTCCAATCTGTCACAACAATCAGAAAAAACAATGCAAGCAATTATTCAAGCAATGACAAAAGTAAATGATTTGCATTCACTGAAAAAATGTCCTTGCTTTGAACCAGTGTACTTGCTTTACCTTTCTAATGCGGAACCTGGTTTCTTGTCCTGAGAAACCAACTGCACATACAAGCACATGTACACTATTTCACCTTCAAACCCATTTGTCATCCTCTCCCTGTATGGGTGATTTGTTATTTGCAAGCCTATGTTTGCACTTGTTTTTGCCAATTGCAAGCTCAGTGCTGTTGGACTAGGGCCCTTCTTCAAATGCTGGCACAATGTAGGTCCTTGTGTTGAAGAGATGTTAAGAGAGGAGCAACTTATTGGATAGTGAGCTGGCAAAACCTCCAGCAGACTCCTCATGCTCTTCACCATGCCGCGCATCCAAACAGCAGCATAAGAGCCAGTGATCTGCAGTTCTACACTTGATGCCTACAGCTAGAACCTCAGCATGTCACATGAGTCTGCGCCAAGTGAATTGTATGCTGCAGATAATACGATTCATTATACATAGCAGATAGCACTCTAACAATCTTGGACAAGTGTTTTTTTTGTGTTGGTGCAGACTTAACTTCACATCGACTCACTGTCTATTTAAACACTATGATATTATCGTACTACACTATTCAGGCCATGTCGAACTTGGCTAGGATGAGTCTCTGGTCTCACCGGTGCTGAAAGAATAATGACGAATGAGTGCTTTGTCTTGTTTTTCCTATGGATCACTTGAAGCATCCTATTTGAAGTGCCAGTCGTTGTCTAGTTTATTTTGAGGAAAACAGAAAGCCTCGGGGGGTGACAGAGCACGCTGGTGACAGATCATCCGGTCATTCCTTAGGGACATCCAAGTACTTTAACCTTTGGAACTCAGGGCCATTTATGAGCGTTTTTGCATCCCTTTGTTTATTGGGTTATAAAAATTGAATTCCAAAAGTTAGCTATTAAATTAATGCCTTATGTTAAGACCAAAATGGCTAATTAAGTGTTGTCCCGTGATTTCTTGTGAATGTTTTATGCCCATTCTGACTGAATGGGAATATTTGCCTTTTGGAAAAGACGCTCGTGCGTCTCCCAGTTCAACTTTGGAGCGCATCTGCGCAGCCATGCAACGTGAAAGTGGTCACGAAGCAAAAACACATGTTTATTTCAACACTTTGCCCATTGGGAAAGTGTGTGGAAGTGGTGAACGTGGTCATAGTGTCGGTAGGTGGGCTGTTGGTCGAGCTAGAGGCAGCAGGAGAGAGGGAAAATTGGGATGGAAGTAGTTGTATTAGTTTCTCCATCCAGACCTCCAGAGGGGTGGAGTCTCACCGATACACGCGACCATATTAGTGTGAGAGATCTGGGAGGTGTAGTAGAGGCAGTTGGGGTGATCTGGTTCTGAATAGGAATGGAAATAGCGATGATATTGGTGGCTGGGTTTATTTGAGAAAAGAGGTAGTGTCATATACTGTAACCTAATTCATAGCTTTGGTTCAGTCAGTGATAAAAATGTCATGACCATTGTAGCCAAAGTTATAGGCTTGTATTCAATAATATAAGGTACAAAAAAAAATAGATTCTTGTAACGTCTGTATGTATGTGTGATTAAATGCTATTAATTAGATTTATTAATCACCACACCATATAATATATATTAAATAATTTGAATTTCACCTTCCTTGGTATCATTATTACTGCTGACGAAATTGATTAGATGACGACTAGAATGCAGTCAAACATTTTCCCCAAACAGTTACAAACAAAGGACACACCATTATTACAAATAATAATATACAGACAGAATGAATATTAAAATATATTTATTATATTGAAAGACAGTGGGAAAAAATATGTGTGAACCATCGTGGAACTGAACACATGCTTTATTTGTGGCTAAAGCTTTGTAGATTTTAATTGGTGTGTTTTTTGTGGAACACCATTTAAAATTCACTCTGGAATAATTTATTGCACAAACACAGGACCAGTGACTTGTCTGAAAAATTCACGAGATTAAATCATTTTCGCAGAGCGTTATTTTGGACAGTGGTGGCTATTGACAGCGGGAGCCGCTACTTCAGTTAAAATGACAACAGCTTCACTCGTTAGTTTACTAGTGATGCGGAGTTCGACTCTTTTAAGCAAAATAAACGTAATTAGAATGTTTAAGGTGCATTGACATTAAACATATATAGAGTGCATGTAGTGTGAATAAGTTAATTATATTTTAAACCCGTTTTAGTCAATAATAAATTGTGCTTTGTAATTTTTAAATGTATTTGCCTGGGACTCATTTTATTGATGGTAAAATGGTTAGTTGTGCACTCCTGCATTGGAAATGTTGTGGAAGCCATAGGGAAAGGCTATAAGACACAGGATGGACTTCAGTTCGAACCTTCTACCTGTATGAAATATAAAAACTGGACCTTGGTGACTTTTAATTGCATACCCCTGGTATAGGGTGTGTCTTCTAGATCTCAGTGATATGTGTATTGTGCATGTGTTACTTCTGAGTTATGAGTCTAAGACTAATGGTTTCAATATTGAACACAAAATGTGTTCATGGAGTTCAAAACTCTCATTCAGAAATGAGTTCTAAAGTGAGATGGATATTTTTATATTAAAAAAGCCCATATCCAACATTTTTCTTCTATTATACACTGGAACTAGTCTTGTGTTATTTTAAATGACCATTTTTCGAATCCCAAGGTCATGCCATTTTCCTGTTTATGTTTTATTTTTTCTTTAAGACTGATACATGAGCTCCATTCTGATTTGTTCCCTTTGTTCATTAGACAGTCTGGGCTGAAACATCTCTTATCAGAATTTCAGAGCTTCATTGATCCCAGAGGAAATTGCTTATGTTACGACTGCACACACACAAAGACAAGGACAATATTAAACATAATGTCTAAACAAATCCAGTAAGAAATCTGCAGAAAAAAATGATGTGAAATACACTATGCTATATAAAAAATGCTGTGGTATAAATACTATAGATAAGTAACTTGAAATTAAGTAAATTACTCATAACACAAATAGTGGTTAGGAGCCTGTTACTGCATAAAATGGAAATCAGTAATATATAAGTAATATTGACATAAGTAGTGATGTTACAAATGAAGAAGAATATTGGCACATAATAATAAGATACTGCACATGGTAAGCCAATCACACATAAAAATAAGATATTGCAAGATTTGAACACCTGATAAATCCCTTACAATTTCACTGTCAATGGGCAGGACTGAGTATGAGTGGGTGGATAAATGTGAGGGCACCTATGCGTTTTTTTGTATGTTTTTTTGGATAGTACTGACAGGTGGTGAACTGTATATTTTTGATACTTGCTTATATGTTAAATTTTGTTTTCCATTATTTTTGGCTTTTAATGGCTGCTAAAGGACAAAAACAAATATGTTTGCTTTGTAACAGAATGTCTGTTTGGCTGTTGCTAATTTGTAGAGAGACACAGTGTGCACTTGTTTCCTAACTGACAAGTCTTTAATATGCCTCTTGCATATGATTTGGCGCCAGTAGAGATGTTTTTCATAATTCATTCAGTTGCTTTCAATCAGGCTGTTTTCATTCCATATTAGATTGATAACTCTAATTAAGAAAAGGAAAATGGCTAATTAAATGAAAAGTGAAAAGCTCACGGAGCTGGTGATTGATCATGCGAAAGTGTGGGTCGTTACCAAAAGGAGCCTGACTAATTATCTGTAGAAAGACTCAATGCAAATCCATACGCCAGCTCAGAAGGGCATCCATAATTCCAGCTCTTGTTTGGAAAAACACATTAACCATTTACAAGCCTCCTTCATTCAAACAACTACAGCAAGACATTTCTGAATGCCGTGTCTTATTTTAAAGTGATATTGTGGTGAAACTTTCCTGTTGAAATCGCAAATGTAGTCAATTTGCCAAGATCTTTAAAATTCCTGAACCCTCATTTACTTCACCCTAGCACCAGTTAATAATCTCTCTTAATTACAAATTACAAATACCCACGCATCGCACTTCATATTGATGTCACTCATTGATGTCACTAAAATGATTATGCTAAATGTCCTTAAAGCTTTGGCTCAACCTCGGTGTGAAACTTTCCAGCATGTGAAAGTCATAGCTATTGTAAA
Organism: Ladigesia roloffi; assembly: GCA_037577295.1. Classification (NCBI taxonomy): domain Eukaryota; kingdom Metazoa; phylum Chordata; class Actinopteri; order Characiformes; family Alestidae; genus Ladigesia; species Ladigesia roloffi. Next base: position 984,398 of record JBBKCR010000034.1, on the reverse strand, counting down.
ATTTAGCATTTATGGACATTTGGTCACACCTACAAATATCTTTCTCTCTGGCCCAGGTATTTCAATGTTATCATTCAGTGTCTGATGCTGCTAGGATGTGCACACTTTCCCTCAAAGACCGGACCTCAACTTTGTTCGAACAGTGTGGATTATCTCGACAGAAAACGTCCAAAATAGATTTGTGGAAATCTTCAAGAAGCCTGAAGAACTATACTTACAGTATTCACGTGAGAGTTCAAGTTGTAAACGATGATCATAATGGTGGTATTATATTGTAACATTTTTGTGCTGATATCGTTAAGGGAGGCAAGAAACACCCGTGAGAGCAGATAAACTCGAAGGGGGCAAAGTCCACAACCTTTATTTCAGCTCAGACAGCTTGAGCATGCAAAGGGTTAACTCAGCACGCGTCACCACTCCTCTTAAACCCAGCCCATGTACACAGGGCTACCGTGTCACACACTCACAGTAGCCTGCATACCTCTACACTAAAACACACACAATGACCCAAATAACGACACATAAACACTCCAAATACACACAATAACACACTACCCACAACTACACAAAATAAACCCACCAAATAACACACAGAACACATTTACACCATTCAAGGTGGGAGCAATGCATGCTAGGACATCCCTCCCCAGTCCAACTCTGTTACATTGCCCCCACTTCAGCCATGGATGTCCCCAGCCACTTAGTCCACAACCAGTCTGTGAGGCGCTGAGGTCGGCGGCATTGCCTACGCAGCCGGCCCCCAGCATTACTCCCAGGAGTTCAAAGGCCAGGGGACAAGGGCTAGTCCTCAGCCTGGGCCCCCTCCTCAGTCTCATCGCAGAGTTGGTAAAACACACGGCAGTTGCAGCAGCAGTCAATCGCCGGCACTCCTCTGTTCAGCGGGACCCCCAGTCTTTCCGCACCATGCTGGGGCTCTCCCGGTGAAGCATGAGTCCCAAGGACGGCCCACTCAACCACTTTGTGGCATCGTGGCTGCCGATGCCGTGGCTGCCGGCGCTGTCCCGAGGGCCCTCCACCATCCGCTCCATGGAGGCCCCCACCACCAGCTCCATGGAGGCCCCACCTCGCAGTCCTGCCAGGAGGCTCTGGAATGCGGTGCCAGGAGCACTCTCTGTGGATGCCACCGCAACACTCGGGCCGTCGCGGTGTCTCCCACCGAGCGGAAGGTGTCTGGCCCCAACACGCACGGTCAAACCGGCCACGTCCAACCGGCCATGGCAGCTTTGCAGACCCCCTGCTTCAGCGCGGCGTGCTGTTGCTTCCTGCCCAGAATGTGCTCACCACGCTCCGCTCTCTCAACGGCCTCCATCAGCGTGCCGGGTGACACGAGCCGCACATGCTCATGGAGTCGCAAGGCTTGGAGCACCAACTCTTTCTGGACCTCCGCCGGGAAGTCTGGGTACCCCTGACCCAGGAGCTGTGTCTCTCTCTGCTGCTGACTCATGGGCTGAGCACGTGCGCCTTCCTGAGGCACGCGCCTGCCAAACCGTCGGTGCAGGGCGGCCTCGATCTCCGACCAGACCCCATTCTCTGCCGGATGGAGGTCCTCGAGGGCCCGCAGCGTCGCCGTCGTCGGGAGCGGCGCGCTGTCCTCTTCTCTCGGCCGCCATTTGCCATGTCCGCTGTATAATATTCAAACATTATACACGTTTTTTATGATGTATTTACATGTTTGCAAATATTACAGTCCTAGAAAATACATAAAAAATAAGGGGTGGTTCCACAATTTTGCACAGTTAAGCATGTCAAGTGAATAGGAGACATTCAGCTGCCCCTAATTATTACTGTGAATGTATTTGTCTGCGTGTCTGCCCTGCACTGGTCTTGGTCTGTATTATGAGGCCTCTGCTTTTACCACTTTAAGTCTTGGGAGAATCTTTAGCATCCCTAGGTAGGATAGTGGCTCAAAAATTAATGTGGTTTCTAATATGGCTATCTATAAACACAGACTGAAATACAGCACATAGCTAAAAACAGTACCTTGAATTTTCTCTGTACCTTTTTCAGATGTCAAACATGTCCCAGCCAATCAAGTTCATGGTTTGTTTTTCCCTTGAGACCTTCAATAGTCAAGAACAAAGTCAAAAAAGTGAATTAAGTTCATTTTCACCTACAGTGCTACATTTCAGGAGTCACATTCTTCTATTCCCTTCATCCCTTCACAGCCCACTCTGGCTCCAAAAGTAGCTCTTCTTTGCGCTTGCCTTCTCACACCCTCTGGCCCCTACATGTGTTTTCTCTCTATTTATATATATATATATATATATATATATATATACATACATATATATATATATAGTGCTTGGAGAGACTACATCCAGCAATTAAGGCTGAGATGACAGGGTCAGCCCTGTTAATACATTCCAAAGCAACACCTCGAGTTGCTCACCAAGAAAACCTGGAAAGGGGTGGGGTTAGGTTGAAGGAGGGTCTCTTACAGAAACAGTGCGAGGAATTGAACCACACTTTAGGGCTCACAGAGAAATATTACACTCCTTGCATTTTTTATACGTCCTTGACAAGAGCCCATTTCACGCTTCCGAGTCTCACTCACTGCTGCATTTGTTCGCAAGATGACCTTTACGTTAAGTTCAGCTTAAACATCCCTGGTCATGTTGCTGTAAAACGGATATAGGTTTGAGTTTTGTTGCACCGTCAGGGGCCCAGCTCATGAAATATAGAGGAGTGTTCGGGATAGGCTCGCTCCGACTCGCTGGGCTAGCGCTCTGAGCCAGGATCTGGAGGACTGGCTACAAGACTTGCTTTGGAAAGCGATAAATCCTGGCACCATGCCACTGAATTTTGTTCCTTCTTGTGTTTCATTTGCCGCTCGTGTGTTTGCCTCCATGTTTTATTAATTTGAATTGCGACGGCTGAGGAGGGAATGCGGAACAGACCAAGAATTCGAGAGCCTCCGTGATTATACATTATCTGCCACTTCCTTATTTATAATGGGACAAGGTTTGTAAGGCTGATGAGGTTCATGTGAAAGGGCATGTCTCTCATCAGGGTTGCCATGAGCATATACACACAAGCATTTGCAATATTAGGTGGATGAAATCAGCTTATTTGCGATTTTTATACTGGTAGGCCTTACAAAATTAATGAAAAAAGACAGGGGAAGACAGCAATCAACTTTCAGTCTGGACTTACATTCCAATGAGGTGCAGTTCAAGGCTGCAAATCAAAATGGATGATTTTTTAAATGGAACATTTTCAATGCCAGTGCCACACAAACCATCGGTTTAGTTCTAAGGAATAAAGTGAGTTTGTGAACTGTTGAATAATGAATGTTTGAGTTAGCCAAACTACACAAATGTCATATGTGGATTTCCGGAGAACAAATGTAATTGGGTAAACTTGAGTAAAACTTAACTTTTTACTTTTGTATTACATTTGTGTGTATTTAACGACATCAGAATTTTTCAAGTCAACTAATTTATCAAGATATTCAAAGTTGAGACGACTAGTCATGATGACGTGTCACACCCCCAGGAACACGAGTGTCCAACACTGAGCAGCTATTATTAGTTCTCTGTAACGTTACAGTCAACATGACAATCAAACTAAACAAAACAGAGGCTGATACCTTGACTGCTCTGGTAAATTGAAGTGTAAACAGAAAGTGGGAACAATTTAAGTTTCGGCACCTTTCAGTTCTGGACCGCACGTCTCTCTGCAGTGCTAGCATTAATATTTTTAACGCAATTAAAGCTTTAAGCCATGCCACTAGTTGGCAGACATGTAGTACTTCAATTCAAGACCAAGATGTCATCTTCCCGAGTCCCAAATCACTGCTGCGTGAGCAGCCAGAGAATGCAGTTCCGTTCACAGCACAGGAGGAATCATATGAGATTTGGAAGAAAAAAAATGCCAAAATGGCTAATAAAAAGTTTTCCTGTGATGTCTTGTGAATGTTTTTGCTGATTCTGAAAGAGAATATTTGCCTTTTGCGTCTCCCAGTTCAATCTTGAGAGCAGCTGCCCGGCCATGCAAGGAGAGAGTGATCACTCAACATTTAACACTCAAAAGAAAGAGGGTAGCAGTGGTGAAACGCAGTGTATGAGAGGTATTGGTCGAGCTAGAAGCAGCAGGAGAGAGAGAGAGAGGGTGAATACTCGGCTGAAATTAGCCATAGCATTTAGCTCTCTCTATCCAGACCTCCAGAGGTGCGGAGTCTCAGCGCAATGATAATGGTGGCCGGGTTTATTTGAGAAACGAGAGTATTAAAACTTACAACTG
>JBBKCR010000034.1:963752-975246 GCA_037577295.1 Ladigesia roloffi | reverse complement strand
CATTTTAGTCTCGTCTTTTTTCGTCAACAATAATGCATGTTAATTTAGTCTTAGTCAGCATTTTTGGACACTGTTGCAGTGTCGTCATCGTCTCGTCTTAGTCATGGAAAAAAAGGTCGTTGACAAACATATATCGTCTCGTCTCGTCTGACGAAATTAACAATACTTTCTAATCAGTTCCCCTATGACCCCTGAGCATTGTCTTGAAGTATGACTATGACATGTACAATCTTAAAGATGCAGGAGGTCCTTGAATTACAGTCATAAGGTAACATAAGATATTTTAAGTTTACAATGCTCACTCCAACTCCCACCCGATTTACACTATTAGCCTCGTCCTAATGGACTACTGGAGCAGTTGGATTGTGTGCATTGGAAGAAAGCGCAGTAATGTGGTGTATGAGTAAGAAAGTTTCCCTTTTCCTTTCTGTGCCCATTTTTTAAAAATGATTTTACAACAGTGTCAAAATTTGGGTTACATCACTGTCGAAGGAACAGATCTGTGTCATAACTCGAGGACCCCCTGGAAAGGTTATATCATAGATAAGCTTTTCCTAAACAGGCCCTCATGGACACCATATAGCCCAGATTTTTGTGCTAGCCTAACTTGCACCAAAATGCAAATTGCAACTCCTACTATAGCAGCGTAGAAGATCTGTGTTAGGATTCCAACATATTTTAAAAAATACATCTGATATTATTCAGAAGTGATCTTATGATATTAGGCTGGATTTGATATCAATTGGTATAATGTGGAATCCTCAAGTGTAGTCTTGGTCCTGTCAGATTAAAAATCTTGTAAAAAAAAACTCCCCGGGCAGCATCTTTACCACATTGGCACTCACGAGGCTTTAAGCTGCCCTCTGTAACAATATGGAACTTTGAAAGTAGTACTGTGATCCGAGGGATGTGGGTTTGAATCCCAGTGGAACTTCTGACATATACTTGAGTAACTGCTCACCGGGCATTGTGTCACTGGCTGCCCATTGCTTCATTTTTTTTGGATTGTGTGCTATACTGTGGTGTGTTCACTTGGTTTACTATAATATATTTAATTCACAACTGGTTAGGAATGGTCCTAGCAGGATAAGTACGTTCTCCAGAGGATGGAGTGATGACCCAAGGCATGATTGTGGTATGATTAGCTAAACTGAACTCCTTGGTCCCCAGATGGTCATTCTCGTCCAAGGTCTAGAAGATAATGAAGACCCTCAACCATCCTAACAATGGAATTCTATCTGTTGTGGTCAGGGAAGCACTACCAACCCAGAGAAAATGAGGAGGAGCTTCTTCCTGCAGGCCCTTTTGGGTTCTCTACAACACCTAGGGCTATTAATTCATAAATAAATACAAACCTTGGCTTTTTCTGCACAACACCCACACTCCCAACATTCCTGTCAATACACACAGACTATACTATAGCTATTTATAAATATTTATTGTATTGTTAGCTTTTCCTTCGCAACCATCTCAGCTTCACTGCAGCACATTTCTGCACTTTATACCACATTTTTTCTGATCTACTTTTATATATTTATACATACATTTTTAGTTCTCTCTCTCTTTTTTCCATGTAGATAAACTATTTTTTATGTATTATAAAGTATCATAAGTATTATGTTACACCATGCAATTGTAAAGCATTTCACGGCACATTGTATATTTTATGTATGTGTAATATATTTTGATTTGAAATAGCAGGTTGCTGCTGAGACAACCTCTTTTTTGACTGACTGCAGGTATGATGCCTCACTCAAAAAGCAGCTCAGGCCAAAACATTCTTATTAGTTTTTTTCAGAACAATGGCAGTAGAGTGGATGGGTGTACATATAAATGCAATATATCGATTTTCGTGGGGGTTACGTTCCAAGAGCACACACATTTAATGAAAGACTACATGTGATATGGTTAAAAATGCCTAAATATACCTATTTTATAGTGTAATCCCTAAATATGCTCCCAAAACACAAATTACATTTTTCAATCATTAGCCTTGGAGAAGCTGTAAAGGTTAACCCATATCCCTGAACAGTTTACACTGAAGTCCTGCAGTGCTAGAATGTAATATTACCCCTGTAAAGGCTATACTGTAAATACTATACTGTTGTTTTCTTTGGTATGTGCTGTCAATGTCTTTGGTATAATCTGGAAATACAGAAATACATTCATTTGATTTACTGAAATAAAACTACAGGGCAACAAAACAAAAAACACTAGAACATTCGAGATGCTCCAAGGGGGAAATTCTGATCCGCAACATCACAGGGCAGCAGCCAATCTGCGGCAGGGATAAACAAATAAAGTTCTTGGATTGGCTACTTTCAAACCTCTTGCCTACAAGTACAGCAGTATTTCAGCATCCCGAGATGTACTTTCTTTGTGTTCTCTTGTCAGTACCAAAACGTTTATATTTACTTTTAATATAGAAATATAGCTGAATATATGTTAATATTCATGTAAATATTAAAATGTAACTTTTATTTGTCTTAATAATTTAGCACTAAAATGCATGAAAAATTATATATTAGCATGAATATAGCTGTGACATCAGGGCCTCGTCAGCCATGCTCCCTCGTCCTTGTGCAGAGCAGTACTTAGCAACCCAGTACTGGGACGAGGGGGCATGGGGGACGATGCCCAGACGTCTCTAAAGAAAAAAATGTGGAGAATATCTGCAGTTTCCATGTTATTGCGAGGATTTCTGCGTGTAGTCATCAGTTCGGTTCTCAGAGAAAATCTGCTTTAGTCTGATTCCACGACTCCCAATCTGCTTAAAAGTGGGGGGTTACAGTATATGGAAAAAATATCTATACAGCTTGTTAGTATTTGTCAAGGTAGGTTGCTGGTGTCTATCCCAGCGGGAACAGGGCAAAGTTTGCTGAAGCAATAGTTGGACATAATATGTAGTTACAAGTAAGAAAACTAAGCAACAACAATGGATCTCTGAAATAAATGCATAAATAAATAAATAAATAAATAAAATGTCACTGCAACATTTGCCATAATAATCCTGACTTTTTTGTGCTTTCATCTCTTCCTCCATCCACAAGTGGTGAATCAATGGTGTGTTTTACGGATGGATCTGTCCTGGCAAAGCTATTTCGCCCTGAGCTCCATTGTCTTTCATCTGTCTTGCACTTTCCCTGTCTGGTTTGTACCATAAATACACGGTGTTTGTGTGCGAGCGGAACATTGATCATGAGCCACTAATGCATGGCACTGCTCGTATTCAGACAGGCATTTTATAATTCACAGTGTGGAGGGAGAAGAGAGGGCAGTGCGTTGGAGGGGGCCAATGTTTTCTGTTTCAATTTCCAAGAGGCTCGAGCAGATTGCTTAATCAGAGGTGGTGTGCAGATTATCACATGATAAATGTGTCTCTTGGGGGCGGGCCCATCTTCTCCTAGCACTCCTCCGCTGACGGAGTGACTAGAGGTTCCGTGACTGAAGACGTCAGGCAAGTGGCTGTCCGTTTCCTCAAGTGCCTCCTCTGCAGCTCTTACCGCCAGCCGTTAAGGAGAGGCCTTCGCTCAGGCAATTTGCTGGGTTTTATTCTTTCGTCAGTACAAGAGCCCTGGAGTGCCCTGAGTTCATTCATTGGCCTACGTAAAAGCAAGCAGCATCCCTTGAATTCAAATGTTTGTGAGGGTAAGGTTGTATGTTTTTGCTCAGAATGTCATGAAGGCCTTACAGATTGCAATTACAAGGTGTCCGTCTTTTAAGGTCCGATTATAAAAATAGCATCCTAGAAACAAATGCTGGATTGAATTATTCTTATATGTCTTTGGAAAAAGTAAAAAAATCCTGGCAATTTTCTAATTGTGCAAAGTGTGTATTTGTATTTCTATAGAAATGAGATATTTTGGTAAAACAATTTTTTTTGGCATGGTACTAACCACATGTTATACAGAAAGGTCATTTGGCAGATGATCTTATACAGAGCAATTTAAAATAATTAGTTACAGGGACTGTCCCCCTGGAGCAACTGAGGTTTAAGTGTCTTTCTCAAGAACACAAGCCCACAAGGCAACTACTCACTACGCCTCATGGTTTTATGATGTGTTAATGAGGTCTTCTGTAAATTCATTATTGACTGTTTATTGACTAATGAGTCAGATGATCGTTTAATTGTAATCCCTCAGATTAAAGTACTCCAGAAATGTGTTTATCTGACACAATAATCAACAATTATGAACATCATTAATAAATTGCTGATGCTTGCAACACAGTCAGGAGGCTTTTAGAAAGCCGTCATTTAAGCTGAATGAAGCCTTTGTCAGCTTTTAAAAGTGTTAAAATTAATCGAATTATAAAATACTGTTGTTAAACAGTGTTCAAATGATAAAACACAAAGGTATTTCATATCTTTAATGGATACTTACAAGGCCAAAACTATGTTGTATTAATATTGTAGCTAATCATACATACTTTAAGGTTGGTAAATTCATACAATGACCTGGAAACAACTTTTAATGAGCTAAAAGCAGACAGGAATTTGCACCATAACTAAATTAGGATTTATTCATTCTGATCACTCACTGCCTTACCTATTTGGAATTAATTTGTCCAGGTCATACATGGAATTAAGTAAAGTTTTATTAACTTTTTACAACATTTTGTCATTTCTTGTTGAAAAAAAATCAATAACAATTTGAATGATACCTGCCAATATAAAATGTAAACATAAAACTATTATGTAGACATTTCTGAATGGATAACTTTGCAGGAACTGAAATCTTAATGTAATGTTGATGTTGCTTAACAGTAATGTGTAGTTACATGGAATTACTATTAAAGTGCTGTTTAAGTAATGAGTAATTACTTGTAAAAATTTACCTAGTCATTGTTCTAGTCAGGGAGATTTTAGTGTTTTAAAAACACAAGTTATTTTTGTTTGCTGGCTAGACAGTGAGAAATAAACTGTCAGTCAGCTATTTTAATTAATTCGTTTTTAATAGTTCCATGCAATTTTCTGACTACTGACTGAATACAACATAACAAAACAAAGTATCAAGTACTGATTTCGTTTCTGGTTGACTTAGAACTGTTTGTGTCCTTTGGTTATAATTTTGTTTTTTGGGATCAAACACATTGGGCTTTTCAGGGCAGAGTGCATACCTCGCTGTTATAAGGCACCAGGTGAAAGATAATTGCAGTTGAGGAAAATAGAGAGAACAGTGAGAGGACATTCTGCCAAAAGCTACAAAATGCAAATACATAAGAGGTGGGAGGATGACAGCACATCATACTCTGTTCCACCTCAGTACACATCCTAACTATAATGACTCAATCTGTTTAGGCATTTGCATCATGCACTTCAACACCTGAATATTTATTAACTATTTACTGTTTTGTAGTTAGATATGTTTTTATCAAGTCTTAGATGTGTCACATGTTCAGTGGACCTGAGGTGGACAATCAGGTCACACATTTCAAGACTTCAGACTCGCCTCTACAGCAGAAAACAGCTTACAGCTTGTCTTTGACTTTTACACCAATGTCTTAGAATTGAATTTTTGACCCTATACAACACTGAAGCGTTTTATAAGGGTCTGTTATTGTTGCAGCACCATTATGACTTGCAAACTTGCAGTCTGTGGTCATTTTTAAAGCAGGTAGTTCTTTGTCAAAGCAGGTAGTTCTTTGACACAGTAAGTTACAAAACCTAAACCTTTTGTTTGATAATACATTTGGTCATATTTTGTAATTTCTTGTTGAAACAAATTGATAACAATTTGAACCAGCCAATATACATTGTAAACACATAACTATCCATCCATCCATTTTCTACCCCTCTATCCCGCACTCGGGGTCGGGGGGGGGACTGGAGCCTAACCCAGTTACTATGGGCGAAGGCAGGGTACACCCTGGACAGTCGCCAGCACGTCGCAGGGCCACACACACACACATTCACACCTAGGGCCAATTTAGTGTGTTCAATCAACCTATCCCCAATCACGCATGTTTTTTGGCGGTGGGAGGAAACCGGAGTTCCCGGAGGAAACCCACGCGGTTACGGGGAGAACATGCAAACTCCACACAGAAAGACCCTGCACCCGAACCGGGAGTCGAACCCAGGACCTTCTTGCTGTGAGGCAACAGCGCTAACCCCTGCGCCACCGTGCCGCCCTTCCATTAAACAGGTCAAGTAAAAACCATAAAATCCTAATTAAACATAAAAAAGGCTGTGCAGAAAACAGGACCAGACAGAGATCTGATACAGAGCAGACAGACACAGGAAAATACAATTATTTGAAAACTAGGAACCACCAGAAAATACATAGCAAGGTGGTGGAAATGTCTCTTAATTAAAAAAAAGCCTAGAACACAGGTGATTTAAATCTGAGCAAGCTATGGCGATGTGGTGGCATGGAATGGATTTCAGGGTCTGGATTCAGGCTGTCTTGTGGAAATATTCTATTACTTTTACTAATATTTAAAAACAAAATAATAATGTGTTAATGTGTTCATTGTGATGGTAGTTGAGTAGGATATTTGCCTCTGAACCAAGTGGTCATGGGTTCGAACCCTACCTTCCCTTAACCCCAAGTTGCTCCAGAGAGAACGTCCACTGTAGTTAGGATAAAAGCATCTGCTAAATGCCATAAATGTTGTGACCTAGCGGTGGTGGTGACGTAGTGAGTAGGACACTTGCCTCTAGACCAAAAGGCCATGGGTCCTGCATTCAGCAAACCACCACTGGTTTCCTGTGCAAGACCATTAATGACAAGGAAACTGTCCACTGTAGTTAGGGATAGAGACATAAAAAAAGCCAGCCTGGAATTTTGTTAAAGCTTACCATAAGAAGGCCAAACTTGCTCTGGACTAGTTTAGAGACACAGCAAGGTACAGTATTAGTGGCTGTCAATGAGTCCAGATTTCAATCCTTTAAAAGTCTAGAGCATGTAGAGCATGCTGGATGTAGCATGTCTGTACTCCAATCACAATATAAACAGTTTAACTAAATGTTCCGTATATGGATCGGAACCCCCTAGCGGCGGTGTAACAGGTTAACCCCAAGTTGCTCCAGGGAGAATGTCCACTGTAGTTAGGATAAAAGCATCTGCTAAATACCATAAATGTTGTGACCTAGCGGTGGTGGTGACGTAGTGAGTAGGACACTTGCCTCTAGACCTAAAGGCCATGGGTTCAAGTCCTGCATTCAGCAGACCACCACTGGTTTTCTGAGCAAGACCATTAATGACAAGGAAACTGTCCACTGTAGTTAGGGATTGGAAGTTGCTTTGGATAAAACATGTCTGCTAAAGGCCTTAAGCATAGTAAAAAGCACAATACAGATCTTGGGTTATTGTGAACCAGTTACATTTTGTTATAGTTAACAGGTAATCCAGCAAAAATAACACCACAGTAATAATATACAGTAGCTGCCTTTAAGGAGCTTTTTGAGGACGGGTCAAGAAATGTGTGGGAGAAAACATAAGCAGTGTGTGAAAGAATTAAAATAAGGGTTTCCAGTGAAAGAGTGCGGTACGAAATTTAGACTAGATTAAATGAAATGATGTTTTATTACTATTAAGCATATATTGGATTCATTATTTTCATTAACACCTTAAAAAGACAGGATATGACACTGGTGGACAGAAAATGGCTGCATGCTGATAAATAGGGACAGGTCATCTGCCTACTAATAAAATAAAAACCTTTTAAATATGTTCAGGCTGAGCTGGAGAAACGAGGCACAGCAGTGTCAGTGTGTGCTATCCATCGTCATACAAAGGTGACTCCATGGTAGGAAATGCTTCTGCTTTTACGACAGAGACATAAAAAAAAGCCAGCCTGGAATTTTGTTAAAGCTTACCATAGGAAGGCCAAACTTGCTCTGGATTAGTTTAGAGACACAGCAAGGTACAGTATTAGTGGCCGTCAATGAGTCCAAATTTCAATCTTTTAAAAGTCTAGAGCATGTAGAGCATGCTGGATGTAGCAGGTCTGCATACAGGTGGAACAAACAACAACACCGGGGGGGTCCTTCCTATACTATAGAGATGGAGTGGTTAAGGAAGTGAAAAGGGCAGGTCAACCTGCTGCCCATCTTTCACTCTCACACAGAGTACCACAATTATGGGAAAATTATACTAATAAAAGGGACAGATCTGTTGCCTTGGTAACAGAGCAGCAATATTTGCCTGGGTTACGCTGACCTGGAATGATGGACCAGAGCATTGAGCCTTTTCACAGTGGATAGAGAGATGACACTTTCAGATTTGAAACGAGACTGGAGTACTGCTTTTTATCGTTTATTGTCTTATTCGAGTGGATGATCTTTTCTGATGATCTAATCTCCTCTGTCATCTCACCGTTTTTTATTTTAGATGCACACGATATGAGATGTGTGTGGTGGCTGTGTGTGGGTAGCTGCTTGAGTGAAGGTGCGTCTTTTTAAATGGGAACCTAATGTCAATAAGAGGTTTGAGAGCATCATTTGTTGTCTAGTCATTTGAGTTTAAGACTTGAATGGAGGAACAAACATAAAGAAAACTAAATGAAACATTTGATATACAGATGGTCCTTGAGTTACAACAGTCTCAGCACACAACATTTCGAGTTTACAACACTCAAAAAAATGAATAAGAAGGTTGTGCACTTTACTTACTTTATTTATGTTCAGTTTACTTGTGTTTGTTGACTTTAAATGATTTTCTCTATTTCAAGTTGCATAATTAAATTTTGTGGAACCTGTTGACAAGAAAAAATGTATCAAAGTCAAGGTTTCATTTTTTTGAGTGAATGCTCACTCCCACTTTCACTCTAACTTGATGTACACTGTAAGCCCTCTGGGTGAATTCGTTTAGTTGTGCTGGGGGGAAGAATACATAGTAACGCAATGTTTTTCGTTTTCCTTTTTTTATTTTATAGTTGTGTTTTTATGATTTTAAAACTGTGTTGGGATGGGTACCTGACTCAGGCTAGTGTTGTTATAACACACACACACAAACTTTTAATAGCATTTCATTTGTTTGTTTACTACAGGCTATAGGCCATTCCACAGTGTGGAGGATATGAATAAATTACTATATGAATACCTGAATTAACTCAAATACATACATTCTGTTAAAATTATAACACCTTCCATGCATTAACCATTGTAAAAATATTGCAAGGTGTTCGCAGACAGCTTCTAATCATAACAGATGGTACAGTAAGTGTGTGTGACAGATGGGGTCATGGTTAACTATTGAGACTTCCAGATAAGAAATGAAATGAAAGGATCCTGCACCCCAAACAGCAAATAAAAGTGCAGTCAAATGTGTTCATTCCTCATGGGGCTCAGATGACATTAGATGAAAGTGAATGCTACCAAATACAAAGGAAATCGTATTTATTTGATATCTCCATTTCAGGGGGTCCACAGAAGGCAATGGGCCAAGCATGCTTAGCGGAAGTTCACATGAAGAAAAGACAAAGCATTAATAATATAACATAGACTCCGATGCAGAAGGCTCTGGGAGAGGCTCGTCCCATTTCTCCACATGAACATCAAACACTAAACTTCTCCTTTGCTGAGCTTCTCAAGCTTCTTTAATGAAAAAAAAAAATTGGTCAGTTTTAGTCTGATTAACTTAAGGCTTAATTTAATACGCCATAATTCCACTACCTGCATTCCATCCGTTTAGCCAGTAATAATCTGCTTACACTGTACTTCTCCTAATGCAGTCGCAGACTAACGAAGATGTCAGCAAATGCTCTTTTTTTAATGATCAAGACCTGTTTAATTAACGACAGAGTGTAAACTTTGCTCAGGGGGGCGAGCAGAGAGAATATTCTGGAGGGAAATTAAGCAGTTTATTTTACTGCACCAATTAGCCTATTATTGGCCGGCCCCCAGCCGAAGCGGGAGCTGAAGCGCATTAGAATAAATGAATACATGAATAGAATATGCGGACAAACACATGATTTACACATAAGGCTGTTATTTCGGTCCTTACCTTCTCCCTCCGGTGTTGCTCATCACTCAGCATATGGGAATATTCAAAACAACGAGCGCAATGAAACCTTTGTTATGACATGACAGCTGTGTTCTTATTATAACAATTTTTATCACAGCAAATTAGAATTGTTTAACACACAGAATTATTACTGCATTAATTGCAGCTGCTTTGTTTTCATTTGTTTGTTTGTTTTCTCTAAAACACAGCCCTAGATTGCACAAATGGATCTCTGAATCTCAAGAATCTCTGAGTCTCAACTGAATTTTGCTTTAATCAAGTACAGACAGGGGCTTTAGCTTTAGTAGAACGAGCATCATTTTCCAAAAAGCACAATTTAATCTACTTATACTTAAAAGAATAATTTGGAACAAATCTAATTTACATTATTATCCACCAACCCAAGGCATGTTTGGAGTCCAAATTCGACTTATTTACTTTAGAACATTGAAAGCAAGGTACTGTGGAGCACCCCTCTTCATATACTTCATATTTTGCTTCTTGTATTTTTAATGTAGTCCTAAGGAACTGTTCTCCAGCCTTCCTTCCTGAAGAATTTTTCAAGGCCTCTCATTTTCAGTCCAGTCCCTTAACCTGACCAGTTTCAGAGGAATTCTTTTTTTGTGATCTACATATTTTTTGCATAATACAATACAGTAGAAGCCAGCAGTCACCCAAGTCTTATTTTGTGAATATATCCAGCTGTTCATTCAACATGCACTCCAGAGACAAATATTTGATATTGCATGCCTGTGTACAGTGTAGTGTGACATAACTGTGACAACTATTATCTTAATACTAATTTATGATAAAAATGAGTGGCCTAAAACCTGGAAAAACGAAATACATGAATATTAAATCAGTGACAGTCACAGTAGGATTTTTCCCCACCTGAGTCTCCAGCTCCAGAGCAGCAGGGAGCTCATTTCAGCATAAGCCTAGGCTGTACATGTTTGAGCCCATGGCACACCAAAAAAAGTAGAGCTGCTAATCCAGTCATCTCATTAACTTTTTAATACTGAGAAATATGTTCATAATTTGTTCCTTCCCACAGAGAGAGAGAGCAAATGAGTGACTGTAAGGATTCTTAAATTGAAGTAAGTTGTCGCACTCTGGCTGGGCTCGCTCAGGCAGGAGTCAAACACGCAGACTTCCATTACTTTTCTTTGATTTTTTTTTTTTTAAGTACAAAACAAAGGGCACAATGGCTGAAAGCACAGAGTAAGAAGATACCTGAACAAAACACAAACCTTACAAAACAGGAGTGGAACATAAAGTGTCAATAAATCCAGCTTCAACTTAAAAGTCCTAGCGGCCACTGACTGAGGGTCTAACATAAGTAAGCTGGCCAGTCATTGGTTTATTCTATTTGTTACTTTGTGTACTACTAAAGCAAGGAACTTACTGTTCCTGAGCTGTCAGATTGTTTCCCATATAGAATGGCCCAGGTTGTAACGACCGTGGTCTGTTTTGGTTTTTCTGCCTGTTTTCTTTATGTTTAATTAAGACTTCTATGTTGAAGCACCTTTGTTTGCCGGCTGGTCACG
>JBBKCR010000034.1:951181-963652 GCA_037577295.1 Ladigesia roloffi | reverse complement strand
TAGATAGATAGATAGATAGATAGATAGATAGATAGATAGATAGATAGATAGATAGATAGATAGATAGATTGATTGATCTATAGATAGATAGATAGATTGATTGATCTATAGATAGATAGATAGATAGATTGATCTATAGATAGATAGATAGATTGATTGATCTATAGATAGATAGATAGATTGATCTATAGATAGATTGATTGATCGATTGATAGATAGATTGATTGATCGATAGATGGATAGATACATTATTCATCCCAGATGGAAATTAATCCCAGAAGGAACATATAAGACCTCAAAACTTTAAGGTTCTTCTCACTTACATATCTCCTTCCTTACGATGGTTCGTTCAAGGATCGTTCATAAAACTTTCTTTAGGGAAATCATTCCTCAGGAACCCTAGATGCTCCATGTTTCAATCCAGTTGGCAGGGAAAATAGTTAATCATCAGGGGACCCTGAGGATCAATCTGAGAACTGTTGCTTTTACTGCAGCACAGCCACAAAGTGGTAAACCATTCAAACTCACACAGCAAGACCACAGCTGACTTCAGCCCAACTAAGCACATTTTGGATGAACTGGAATGTTGATTGTGAGCCAGATCTTCCATACCGACCTCACGAAAGACCTTTGGACTCAATGGGCTCAGATTACCACATACACACCCCAAAATCTCAAGCCTGTTGTTGCTGCAGAAGTGAGAGTGTAACATATCATCTGTATTAATGATCAAAACTGTCAGGAGTCCAAATCTACTACAGCCAAAGATTTTTGCACAACACAGGTTTTTGTTACTTTTTTCTGGTTTTACAATTTTGCGATTCTTGGTAGACTCTGGAACATTTGTGAGTGAACAACTATAATGAAAATATGTCAAAACAAATGATCTGTAACAGCACATACCTGACATTCCTGGTCATGTGGTGAGGCTCAATCAAATTTTAGACTGTCGCGTTAAATGCAATGTTTAACTGTTTCATCTCGTTGAGTGTCACTTAATAATTGCTGATCCACATTATAAATATCATTAAATTCAGTGGCTATTTACAGATCAAAAGTGATTCATAATATTTTCATAATGGTATCTTCTGGCTAAAACAAGTGAGCAAATGAAAAAATCTCAGTGTGTGCCAAAACTTTTGACTGGGAGTGTACATATGTATTTTCTACCACAGTACTGGTGGACACTATTCTGTGGTATCATACAAAAAAACACGTACTTTTAAGATGTTGGTTAAACATTCCAAAGCAAGCTATGCTCTAAAAAGTAAGGCTTTACAACTTTGTTTAAAAAGTCTTTCCATCCATTCAAAGATTCTCAGAGGAATTATCCGAGGCGCTGCTCTGAAAAACCCTTTTCCTGTACTTTCAAAAGCATGTTTTATGTTCATTCAGCTCCATTCCTCTGTAGGCCAATGCACAGCTTGATCACTGATGACTGCATGGAACCAGTTTTGTACTGTTTTACAATCTGTTTTTGTTTTTGAACAATAAAGGTTCCATCTTCCCATCCCACCGGCCCTCTGAGACTGTGTTCAAAATCACCTTCTGGCTGGGTTATTTCAACAGCTGCCTCAACCCCATTATCTACCCCTGCTTCAGCCAGGAGTTCAAGAAAGCTTTCCAGAACGTTCTGAGAGGACACTGCTTTCACCGAGAGCCCAGACACTGGAGCCCACCGGCCGTGGGTGCTTTTACCCCATCGTCCTCCCAAACAGACCCATCCAATCCTTCTATAACCTCTGTAGCACCCACCGTAGATTTGGGGGCTGAGGGTGGCCCTCCTGTTGCTATGGTCATGGCTCGGCAACCTTGCCTAGTAGGATCACATGGCAAAAGTCTTCTAAAGGCCTGCTGCCTCAGCGCTAAGGGGAGGTCTACCAGCATAGCGCGTCTACAGCTGCCCAGCTCTGCTTCCGCCTCCCTGAAGAAACACCAGGTTGTGGGTATTAAAGGGGGGAAAGCTGTGTGAAAGGTTCTTCTGAGAACATTTTCAAAGGACTAGCTAACAAGAAATGTGAAGCTAGTAGCCACAAACTAGCATGTGCATAATGCTAACTGGGGGTAATGTAAAGTGTAAAGTGATTTTGTCATACGTCAACACACCACAGCATACACTGTGAACGGCACAAAATTCTTCTCTGCATTTAACCCATTCACCAAGTGAAGCAGCGGGGAACACAGCGCCCAGGGAGCAGAGTGTGGGGGCGGTAACTTGATCAAGGGGACCTCACTAGCATTCCTGGGATTTCAACCAATGATCTTCTGGTCGCAGGAGTAACAACCTAATGTCTAGCCCACCAGCTGTTTTCACTGTTAGCATCTTTAGCATTTGAACAAGAGACTCAGAGATATGTGATATACACAGAGTGCTGGGATATAAATTTCCATGTGCAAATGGACCATGATATTGACTGAAAGTATGGAGCACTTAGCACTAACGATGGAGTTTTCATGAGCTGCACCCACCTGGACCGTTTAGATTTGTTCATCATTTATAACTTTTTTGAAACACTGCTTTGACCTCCCCTGTCCGCTTTAACCAAACATGGTATTATTTTTCTAAATGTCAAAATAATGCTTACAATATAAACAAAGTCATTCACAATTGCTTGGTATGAAAGGCTCCATTATAGGCAAATGATGGTTTTGAACGGTCAATAAAAAGGCTATTTTTGCCTTGTAGACTCTGTGATGTCTGGTTCCATTCACTGCCACTTTAAAGAAATTGAGAGTTTCTTAACAATGAATCGTTTTGGCTCTGAATGACTTTGTACAGGTCTCAGTGATTGAAATATGAAAACTTGATGAAAAATCAGTGCTATAGAAGAATGCAAGTGGAAAATGATAGTAATTATGGCCAATCAATTTCAGAGGAAGTATTAGTGCAAACTTGCGATGACTTGTTTTGTGATCGCTGTAGAGGGGGTTTGTTCACTCTTTTACACGCCATTTGAAGTTTATAGCTGTTTGTGAAGAAACGACCACCTGCTTTTCTCATCAGCAGCCGTTTCAGGAAGTTTTGCTGCATGCCTGACTGCAGATGCTGTCAGAGAGCCAGACGATTTGTTCACAGCGCATTTTTAGCTGCATATAAAAAGCAATTCCTGATGAACTTCACTGTAAAAAAAGATGCCTAGTGGGAAAGAACCAGGCAATAAATCACATTTTGCACTGCAGGCCTGCGGCATCTGCATCAGTCCACTTTTACTGTTTGGTGTTTGATGACGGTGCAGAAAATGAAAGGTTTATAAAATGTGAGATTTTTTTAAATGGTGTTATTTATATATTCTCGTATTTTCATGTTACCCTCCAGCTGAATGCTGCCGTTAACAGATGGAACCCCTAGGAGGACATGAATGTGTTTTTTCATTTATTTTTTGTATTTTGTTTTTAACAACCACATTTATTTTTACATCACCAGCCACAGAATAAAAAACTTTTCACTGTTCAGTGCAAGCAAACATCTTCAAACCCATTCAAATCCATTAAAGACAAACACCACCCATGAAGTGTCGGCATGTGGAGTTGGGTGTTTTCTTGGAAATCTGTGTGGGTGTGTGGTGGTGGGGGGCGTTGATATTAACAGCAGAGTAGACAAAACATCTCTCAGCTCCAGTCAGGCTTTCAATTACATCATACACACAAATATCCAGGCTTACAGAGCGAGCGGCAGGAGTGAGTGTGTGTGTGTGTGTTTGTAGGGCTGTCACTATTATACTAATAATTTAGTAAAAATACAATTATTTTGTTGATTTGTTGAGTTATTACATTTTTTAAATGTAAATAATAATAATAAAATAATAATTATAAAAACAACAATAATAAACTCACGCAAAAACATAATAATTCATGCAAAAAGGATACAAATACATGAAGAAATGAAAATGCTTGTTAAAGTGCATATGAATATTTGTGTCCATCACACTATTTCTTACTGTAAAAGTAAATTGAAATATGAAATGTAACAATTAAACCACCAGTATGGATTCGCCCGGACATTTTCTCCTCGAAAAATCAGGATTTATCAAGGTCAGTGTCAATGAAGTAATGATGCCAACACTGATGGGATGTGAATGCTGAAAGCTGTATGCGATGATCTGAGTGACAAAGCTTGAAGCATAAGGCATGTTTTTAGATAATTAGCATAATGCACATGCGTACAACAGGCCACTGAGTGGGCTTTGGGGGTCAGTGAAGGGAGTGCCTGGGTCTTTAACTAACCCAGGAAACACACTACTGTCCCCGCTGCTTTACATGCAGCCCCAGGATGTTCCAGTACATATGTGTGCAATATAATTGCATAAAGTCACAAAAAATATTAGGATTTTTCCTGAGATATACCAATAAAACTACACCAAAAAAAAAATATATATGAGGATATTTAAATAGTGCAAAAAGTAACGTAAAAAGTTAAAGAAAATAACAACTAAAAACTATGAAGACTTGAGATAAAAAAATGTACATTTAAAATTTTAATGATATAAAGTAAAAACAAACATGCAAATACTATTGATTAATTTGCTTATTTATATAAATACAATTATAAATACAACTTTTTTTATTTTATTTTATGTCTTTATAAAAATTAAGCTTGCAAAAAAAGTTTTTTTTTGCATAATGAAGAGTTTTGTAAAATATCCATCTGGCTTCCTGATGTTTTGCGATTTTAATCGATGATAAAGTTTCTATATCATGCCGCCCACCTGGTAATACTCAACCCAAACGCTGAATCATCCAAAACGTTACACGTTTCCACACGTTTACATTTTCCAGATGAAAAAACACAGAAGGAAACCTGCGTGTGAGTCTGGATGCCCTCAGTCCTGCAGCTTTAATGAGTCCGTGTTGTTTTAATAGCACCGTGTCCAGAGGGGTTGCTATGGGCAACTTCCGTTTTGTCAAATGTGTTGCCATGACAAACACTGAGCTGGACCTTGATGACCGGGGGGACCAGTAGTCATGGCAACGCTGGATAACAGAGAATGCAGGAAGGATGGAGGGAAAAAATAGAGTGAAGGAGGGGCTTTAAAAAAACTATATGAAGGGCGATAACAAAGAAACATATACTTTATACTCTCAGGAGAAACTCTACTCAACTTCTGTTAAACTGAACTCCCAAGATACCTCCACCATCTTTCCAAAAACAGATAAAAAACCCATTTAATTAACAGAAGAATGAGTCATAGTTTAACCTTGCGTCACTCTCCGTTTGAGAGATGCACATTCCAGCACACAAAGGGAACGTCATGCTGAAAAAATGCTCACGTTCTGTTTTCACCGAACGAACGTTGAGGTGCCACAAGAGGTTCCTTGGAAGGATTTCGCTGAAGAACTTTTCTAAGGTTTTGTTCGGTGTCCTTAGATGAATATTCATGTTTGTAATCAATCTCTCTACCACACTTATTTAGAGACTGTTTTACTTAGAAAATAATAAAAAACTCATTTGCACAAGTCAAAGGAATTGTCTTTGGTAATACTAACCAACAGATGCAGCAGATTTGAAGAATTCCATTAAGGAACCATTCATTAGTAAGCCAAACTTAGAGCAAAGCACCAAATTACATTTTGCTAACTTGTAAAAATGATAATCCTCATGTTTTGTTATAAAAAAATACACACCATTAACAATTGAACCATCTAAATCCAAGTGGTTCTTTGCACTGATATAATGCCACAGAGGTTTGAAGATCAAACTACAACTACTGTAATGCATATCATGACATATGTACACCTTCATTACAAAATACATTAATATTAGGAATTTTACAGCACATTCTAATACAAGATTAAATGCTTCCAAGTATAAAAATGTTTCCCACACACCATTATCACTATATTGATATATCCAGTACCTCATATTCAGTCATTGTGTACTGAAATGTGAAGGAGTGTTTTCTCTGGAGGGTGTAAGACATTTGAAAATCTTTCTCCAGGGGCGTTCAAACTTTTCCAAATGACTGAATCACCGTAAGTCGCCTTTCCCAACGGTGCACCTGTGTTTGATCTCAGGGAGAATCTAGAATGCTCACTCTCTCCATTCACTCTATTCTCAAAGTTTTCTGGACATTTGAAAGACTGCTATCACCAGAATGCTCTTTATAGAAAAAGTATTGGTTCACTTTGCTCTGGCCTTTAGAAAGCCAAGTATTTTTTCTTAAGACATTATTACTCTTTAGAACCTGTTTGGGTCCTAGATTGTAGCTGCATGTTCAGCTCTCTGCTCTGTTTAATATCTGCTCTAGAAGACACGCGAAGGTTCCTTTTCCTGAGGTCCAGATCCTGAACTGTGTTCCTGTGATGCTCAGTGAGCCAGCATTCGGAAATCCCCTCAGTTACCTCATTCTGGAAAGTCAACAGAACGTCTTTCTGCTATCTTATACAAGATTCCTTTGAGAGAAAAAGCCGCTTCAAAAATCTGTCCAAGCCTAGACTTATGCTGGGGCTGGGAGGGATGCAATGGGACAGAAGCCAAATCCTGCTCTTTGTGTGAGTGTGTGCAAAAGTGGTAACAGGATACATTTACTCACTTACATCTGCTTAAGCACAATTTGGAAGGCCCCTTTTCTTCTACTCAGTTACACATTCAGGAAGTCTATTTTTTCCTCAGCTCTGTTCTAGACCGTAACATTTAGATTGTATGTTCTGGGGTTCCTTTTTATTTTGTGCTGGTTCAGATTCTGCACTGACCTTCTAGAACTTCAGGAGGTTCTATTTGCCTAAAAATATGTTCGTAATTTTTTGTTCTATTCTAGTTCTTTTCTATTGATTAGAATAACGTTCATGCCAATTGCAGCACTACTCGTTTCGTTATTCCGGTCTGGAAACAATAGGGGATACATTTATTAAAACAGTGTAAAATTACCCAAATCTCTGGGTTGTATCTAGATAGACGGTGGATAGGAAGAGAATCAACCAAGTAGATACTGATTTCCTATAGTTGGACGATAGTAGAAACTTCCTTTATTTCAGAGGCGCGTTTGTTTCTTTTAATATTAATGGCCCAAAAGAGCAAAAAAGAGCGAGAAACATTCACAGTGATTTCTGAGAGAAAGAGAGAGATAAAAGCAAGAACAGCTGTAGGATGGGTTTATTAAATGAGAACCAGACTGCACAAAAGGAACTAAATAAAAACAAAAATATCAATAAAAAAAAAAAAAAAAAAAAAAAACAAGTGCAGATTTGAGCATTGGTCCGCCAGGGTCGCTCAGGGTTCTGTCAGAGACTTACAGAGAGGCACACTCAGAGATCCAGCATGAGGCTTTTTTACTACACTACAACTACACTTTACATCATACATGGTCCACTCTGGAGGAAAAAAAAACCCAAAACAAAACAAAATCTAATTAGTTAAGCCCTTCAGCAACCCCACTATGTATTATTTACCACAAAGAAAAAAAACACAGCGCTGTGAACTTAGCTCATTCAAATGTGTAGCCATGAATAAACAACATGTAGGATTTTTGCTATTCAGTATTCATGTGAAAATTATGCACATATTTAAATGCAGCGAATCCAAAGCGCTATGTTTGTTTTCAGCTGGTCAGTTTGTGTTTTTTTACCCCAGAGGTCCTTAAGTTAATCGTCCAAGTCCCTTATTTGAATTCAACCAGTGTGATCACATTGATTACATATCGCTCATGGCACTACATCACTAACATTGACACTACACCCCTGTTGACAATGGCACTGCAATAGAATCTCAAACAAGAGCACTGTGAAAAGGGGTACGGGAGACAAATCTGGCACCTTTGCATCGGTTAACGTCGGCTATTGTACATCTATAGCCTTCTTTATCATCAGTAATAAAAACAAATGTCAAAATGGACAAAAAAAATGATCAGTACACTTCTGTGACTTTAGGCACAAGCATAAAGCTAAGGGTTAATGTAAAGACATAGAAGACGACAGACAGACGCACATTCACCATAAATGCCATATCCACTTGCCATTAAGCACATTCACTGATACAGGCAAAAAAAGGCAGGCTAAAATCCACTGAAATGCTGTAAAGATGCTTCCACAGCAGTGATTTACACTGTAAATGTAAACGTGTGGGTTTTGAGGGATTTTCTATAACATGGCTTGCACTTCTGTCACTGTGAGGTCTAACTTGACTGTAACATGGAACAGTGTTAAAGAAGAAGACAAGCAATGTTTAACCTTTCAACTCTGGTGTTAAAGGAGAGAACATTAGTTCCAGAAATCCCGGTGTTCATTAATGCCACAGTGTAGCTCAAATCGGAGAAGAGCCCAGTCACAGACAAGTTAAAAACTGTTCCAGAGTTGGGTTTAAAACCATAACGTTTGCATTTACAGTGCAATTCCCACTTTTACAGGCCAAGATGACAATGCTGGCTATCAACGCTAAAGGTAAAGGAGTGGCGGAATCATTGTTCCAGCACTAGTGGCTACACACACACACACACACACACACACACACACACACACACACACACACACACTCTCTCTCTACCTCCCCATTTCCTGAGAATAAACCCAGTGTAAAAAGGGAGACATCAAAGCCCAAACGTCCTTGGTTTCTGTGTCACTTCCCACCTGCGCCTTCCTAAATTTCTTTCCTGCATCGACTTTTTTTACTACAACACCCTGCCAGGAACAAATCCTCACACGGGGCACCAGTTCCCAAAACCTCACCCTCAAAACAGAAAAACAAAAGTGCTACTCAATGACAGCCAAACACAGTCCTCCACTGTCATGAAACCTTACCAGTAAAGTATTAAGACTCTTTCCACATATGGAGCACAAATAATGTTGTTTATTATGTTCCTGTTAAAATGCAACTTGTCCAAAACAACAGAGGAAGCCAAGTTTAACACCACGGGTCCTCACTTGATTTTACTCGACAGGGCTTTACTCATGGCTTGCTTTACCGTGATGTCATGGAGTTTTATATTCATTCACAATGAAAGGTTTCCAATCTCCGGTGTACCATCACCACTGTGTTTTTCTTCATGTCATTCTGTATGACCTGGAAGCATTTCTTCCTGTTTTCTGTCTCCGACCTCGACGCCACGATGACTACCTTTACTGAAGTGTACTCAAGATTTTACTTTGACGTCTGTAGGCCAATTCTTGAATGACTATTGTCATTCCTCCTTTTCCTTATACACATTCGCCCACAATCAATGACAGAAGACAACTTTTAGGCCACTGGAAGTGCTCAAACCTACTCTCTCAACCCCAGTCACCTTGTTAAATAAAGTAAACAATAACAGCTCTGCCTAGGCTAACTGGACCCTTCCAATAAAAAAGTTAAATATAAAAATAATAAAATGACATATGGTAGGTAGAAAGTATAGTATAAAAACACTAAATCATACAATCAGAGGTGCTCAAATATGGAGTGTTATTTTTTTTCCTTTTATCTTCACATGAGGCAAATACTTTCTTTCTCTAGATTTCTCCTCTAGGAGAGGGTGCAAGGCTGGGGGAGGGATGGGAAAAGAGGGGAGATGCAGAGGACTGAGGGATGGGGGAGGGGGGGAGGGGGGGTTGACAGATTTTGGGGGAGTGGAGAGTCATAAGCCCATTGGAGGATTTGCCTCAAGGCATGATGTCGAAAAAACATCTCCACTTGCAGACATCCCTCGTCTGCAACCCCCTCGTTTTCTTCAGGTGGAAGAGAGGTCTAGCCCAGGCTGGTGATGTTGGCCCTGCCACCAGGAGGCGCCACAATCCGTTGAGTGTTGCGGCGTGGAATGTTGTCGTCAACCTGAGCACCTGAGAACAAAGCAAAAATGGGTACAGATCGAAAACCTGTATAGCTGGGCTATGTTAGAAGCCTGTATAATAAATTTAGACATGTGCAAATGTGATGCCTACCAATTCCTGGTCCCTGGTGGTACAGTTGTTTGGAAGATGTGCCTGCAATCAGAAGGTTGCAGGTTTGAGTCCCAGGACTGCTGTGGCATCACTGAGGTACCCCTGGGCAAAGTGCCGTCCCTGGTTTCACAGTGTTGTTGTGCACTTGTAAAATTATCCTTTTACATACAGGTGCACCAATCTCTATATGTCACCTTTATATGAGCTTTCTCTAGGAGTGTAATTGCACTCTGGCTGTGTTGGGAATGATCTAATAGTAGTCAGTGTGAATAGGTATAAAAAGGTATGTCAATGTCACATCACATTACTGAATTCAAAAGGGCTATTTCTTTTACTATATATAAAGAGCAAAACGTTTGGTTTTCCATTATTTAGGCCCTAGCATTTGTGCTCATTGCTTTCCACTACTGATCAAAGTAGGATCAAACTACCAAAATCATACAAATACACTTTACCACTTTTACTGCTCTGTAAGTGTAAAGTGCCCATCTGTCATGCATAAATACACCAGAGCACACAGGGTGAACAGCACAAAACTGTCAATTGAAGCAGCAGGCAGCCAGGAGTGTGTGCCATTGACAGTCCTGGTATTCAAACCCACAACCTTTCGTTTGCAGGGGCAACTCCTTAACCACTGCACCACCAGCTGCCCCAAAAGTAACCCAGTGTTTTGTTTTTTCAACACTGGATCATATAGGGTTTAGGCAGGAAACTGGTATCACAGTGAGAACCCCTTAACACTAGTTTTGACGGAGCTCACCAGACAGACTGAATCCAGACTGGTGCAGGTTGCGGACGGGTTGCGCCGCCTGCTTGGCTGGAGACGTTTTGGCAGAGGAAGCAGGGGTGCCAGCCTTGGGAGTCACAGACACCTCGCAGACAGGCCCATCATAAAGACCCCGCGGGACACCCCTCAACTCAGCAAGCTGCGAAACACAGAGCGGGAGACCAGAGGGTTCAAATAGAGAAAGCACAATTCAAAACAACAAATTATAATGTGCAAATTTTGAAAAGGTACTGTAGAACTAGCATAAAACGGGATCAAATCTTGCAAGGCTTTCACCTTTACATTGCATCAAAAGCAATTCTGTGAATGTTCATGCTGATACAATGGACTGGCTCAGTTTACTCTTTATTGATACTGCTGCAGCTATCTCCAGGTATAATGTGTCCTGAAGGCAATACATTAGAGCCAGGCCAAAACACAAAGCACATCATTCAAAATAATGCCAAGAACATGCAAGTCTAAGTATTTTTAGCAGTTACATTATGTTACCATCAAGTACAATATGGAGTAAATATGTTGAGTAACCATGTATTTAAGAACAGAAATAATAAAAGAACTGAGCCTGGCACACACAAATCTACTTCTTTAAAAAGGAACCCATAAAGGGAAGCTGTTTCGTACCCTGCTGCGTGCCTTTATCCTCTTGTAGACGTAGTCGGGGAAGGGTTTTCGGGACACATAGCGTCCCGAGCCCTCTGTGGCATGGAGAGTTCCATCCTCCAGCACTATTTTGCCTTGGCTGATCACCACCAGAGGCGCCCCACGCACCTCCATACCCTCGAAGATATTATACTCCACCGTCTGGGCAACCGAGAAACAAACACACACACACACACACACAATCTGTTACAAGCGTCAAGTCATGATAGTTTGCATATTTATACACTTCATTTCTGCTAAAGAAGAAGGAAAAAAGGCGTGTCTTTGGACCCGATTAAAAAAGCTGAAGATGTTTTGGTCTAAATCCTGCATGCAAGTACATAATGTCATAGGTGTGTACAACTTTTGATCACTGGAATTTTTCTGATGTTTTCAGCACATATTTAATGTAATTATTTATTAAGATTAACATACTGGCAAAATTGGAAAAAAAAAATAATAATAAAAAAAGTGTTTTACAGGGCACATTTTATGTATCGTTTCTTTTTTTTCTCCCAATATATTATAATGTGTCTGATTAGGCATTTCCTGCATATATCACCTGATACTTATTCCTGCTATCAGATCTCAGCTTAAGGGTAAAAGGGATGCAAGAAATTTCATTATGTGTCCACATTCGTGCAGCTCTGACTGCCGTTAGCGTGGAGAGTCGGCGCAGATTTAAAAGCAGTTACACAGCTTGGCACTGCAAGCTCTTTTGAGGTTGAGGGGAAATATGACATCACCATCGTGTTTGCTTTAAACGGAGCGCGAGCGGTTTTTGGTTTGTTATTTGAAACTACCAACTGCTCGATAGCCACTTCCTGATGTGTTCCTGCACTTCACGGTCCATGTTGTAATTTTTATTCCTCCACCTTAACACTTTATGATGTGTTGTGGCCTGGTATAATCTGTGATATTATATGGGAGGAAAGTTGGACAGGGCAGCTTGCTGTGTGTGTGTGTTTGTATGTGTGTGAATGTGTGTTATGTGTGGCCGCCCTGTTAAGTATTACTGCCACGAAGACAGTGGTGGTATGGTAAGTCCCAAACAACGTAAAAAGAGCATGAGGTCATCCTGGTCCTCTATACATACACACCCTGACACACACACACACACACACACACACACACACACACACACACACACACACACACACACACACTTTCTTGTACCTCTGTTCATAGGGGAGTATTCT